>AP028444.1:17458340-17838264 GCA_036509395.1 Antheraea yamamai
GTAATGAATATACTCACAACATAGCCTCTGGACGCTTTCAATGTGACAGTTTTAGACGAATGTATGTTACTTTCCAAGTACTTTCCCGCTCTTAAATCGTAGAACATGAGTAAACCTGAAAATGATAATTATTTATGTTGAAAAAAGGCACGGTAAACCAATAATGAAAATCGACGGTATGACTACATATCACCCGTTATTTCATATTGTGGTATTTATAAAAATTCGAGCAATAACGTGTGATAATGGAGGGAAACATCAAGAGGAAATCAAGCAAGTCTTATTACAAAAAAGTTAAACACGCGTTAAACACTTGTTTAAAACGTCTCATCACAAAAGTATGTTTTATCCTAATATGGAAATAGTGTTTAAATTAAAAAACTGTCTAACACTTGTCTAAGTCGACAGTATATTTTAATGTTGTGATTTATTGTATTTCTCTTTGCCGAAAAAGAATGTTTCGTAGTCAATTATGGATTTCGTTTCTATGAACAATTTGGAAGATATGGTTAATTAAACAAATTTAGATTTTCACAAGTAAATCATAATTACTACTATATGACATTTCACAATGTATTTAATCTGACATTATATTGCTTACTTTACCCACTTTGACGTAATATATTAAACTTATAGCCGCTGAAAGGTTAAATAATCGCAGTATTCTAGGATATAATACTTCATGGTCACATTTAACATCTAAAATAATAATTTCAAAACAAATACTAATAAACAACAAAGATAACCTTAGTTAAAGATCTAAGACTTTCAAAAGTATAAACACAAACGTAATACTTTTTTATTACTGCGTTCATGATTCAAGATTTTCAAGAAAATCATAAAGCATACCTTTTAGTAACATCCAATCTTTGTTTCATTATTAACGGTCCACTCTATCAAAAGTTATTGTAATTTTAATGACGACATGGCTTAACTACTATAGAAAAGTAGATAGTAATTAGACTTAATACTTTCATATGACTTTACAGATAGTCTTCAATATTTTGTGGGCTGATGTGGTGATTATGCCCATACTTTCCTTCGAGACATGGTGTATGACCCTACAGCGGGTCTTTTACAGGTTGATGATGATGATGAAGGCAATTCTAAGATAATTAATTACAGTTTCCTTAATGCAGGGATCCGGTTAAGGGATGGTCAGATAATGAGGGTGGTTTACCAAGTCCGGTGCCGACGGTGAGCATGGAGCCCTGGAAGCTGGCTGATCTGATCCCGCAGCCGTTGTACCGGGAAGTGATCTTCTTAACGGACTGCAGCGTCCGGCAGTCCAGGAGCAAAGTGTACGACTTGCACCCGATAGCGTACAGACCGTTCTCCTGGATAGTACAATTTACACAATAGTACAAATTTCCCAACAGTTTGCACACATTATCCTTTAGTCATTATAGTCGACTCTTTATTTTATTTATCTATTATTTGGGTTAATTATAATTGAATATGTTCATCGTATAACAATATACAAGAAGATATAGACCTGTGTCTCTGTTGTCCTTTAGTCTTATTTAAAACCAAGTTATGCTTTATTATCTTAAATCATCTTGGAATTACATCATAGAATAACTGATAGTATTAGTGTCCTTTTTTTATAATTGTGTATTTTATTCTTTAAGTTTTAGTTATTTTTCCTTTATATTTTCCTACATATGCACCTTTTGTCTGTGTATCTTGTTTTTTTTACACGAATAACAATGTAAGCTGTTAAACGCAAAGGTTTTAATTTTAATAATATTTATAGAATATATAATATCGAATTGTCAGATTGAACTCAGCTTCGTAGACCTTATATATAAAAGAATAATCAACAAAACGACAGAAAAATGATGAAATTCCATTTAAAAAAGTCGTTCGTTTTTTCCTATAGTGCAAAAAGAACCCATATATAAATTTTCACGGTCCTAACCTCAGTAGTTTACTGCTATGAGTTGATATTTCGACTTTGATAGAAAATTACCTGCTAAAGACAGCAGACTTAAGGTAAATCATATTTAACCTACGAAACTGATCACTGTTCGACCACTTTTATATACGGGGATATTAAAATTCTGAGAGGATAGCAAAAAAATGTGATAAAAAAAATGTGAAGCTAGTGACCTGCGTGGCGAGGCAGACCAGGTCCTGGCAGGAGGGTAGCTTCCTGGAAAAGGTCTGTTTGAAGGTCTCCGCGTTGAACACGTGGATGTACCCGTTGAGGGTGAGGGCAGCGATCTCCCTCCACCGAGAGTTGAATGTCAGGGCCCGGACCTTCTGCCCTGGGGACAGAGTACAACACATTACTATGTATATCCAATAGATGGACTCATTGCTGTGTCGCTTTTCAATCTCTCACAGATAACAACTAACATAAATTTAAAATGACCCCAGCATCCCGAGGAGTTACTACTTTTTTTCTTACAAAATTTATATATCTTAAATTTATAACCAGAAATAACTAGAACCTATAACAAAAAAAATGTACTTGCTGTTGGATAAAAATACGCAAAGAAAAGACATTGAAAAATATTTCCCGCAAAATTCCAGGAAACATACAAAATTCTAATGCATTTTTTTATCATATTCATATACTTTACGCTTAAATACATTAAAATAAACAGTTGCTTGCTAATATTTACTCTCCCTTACCTTAAAGGGTTTTTAGGTGGTAGAGCCACGCTGAAACTATTACTGGTTTCAGCATAAATGGGTCGGCTCGCCCGGGGAGAACCCCCCCCCCCAAAAAAAACAGAGGAAAAAAAAAAGTGTTTGCTTTTTTGGTTTTTTTTGGGTAGGGGGGGGGCCGGGGGCCCCCCCCCCCCCCCCCTCCCCCTTCCCTCTCCCCTCCCCCCCCCCCCCCCACAAGGGGGGGAAACCCCCTTGGGACCCCCCGGGTGTTGAAAGTGTTAGGGAGGGGGGAGAACATTACCTCCAGGGGCCACCGTTTTCCCAAAAAAAAAAAAAAAAAAAAAAAAAAGATAAAAAAAATACCACAACAATACTTCCTAATGATATTATAATAAATAATAAGGTTTATTGTTATCCGTTGTATAGGAGTAATTAATTAGATTAGTACACATTGCAAAGATCTCGAAGAAAGCAAATAGCAATTCATTAGGAACTTAGTATTACATCTTAAAACTGACAATTATATACTATAAAGTGTGAGGATATGAGAATTCAGGAGTTGGGAGAAGATGGGCACGTATGGTGATTGGGGGAGAAGGTGGGTATGTATGGGGATACCTGAGTGACAGTCCTTGATGGCGAGTGGCGCCACGTAATGGTGATGCGGGGAGGTGAGCTGGTCGTGCTCCGGTGGTGCCGGAGCCTTCCACAGCGCCAGCTTCGAGTCCCGCGAACCAGTCACCAGGAACTCGTCATCCAACCAGCACATGTCCAAGATCTGTATATTCCACCGAGAGTTTGTCAAGTTTTTAGCATTTCACCTTAAACTCGCCTATGTTATGGGGAATTTACATACTACGTATTACTTTTGCTGAGCAGGGGGAGGGGGAGATCAGTTTGCGGGGTGGTAGGGTGTCTGTACCCGACTGGATCGCAACCACCATACATCAGGTGGAACACCCACTATAGTGGCACGTTTGGGCGTGTCGCGTTCCGGGATCAGCCGGTATATATCCAGCAACTATGGGGGGGCTGTCCCTGACTGGGTCGCTTTCAGGCCAGCATGACAGCGGCGACCGGCGATGGATAGTATGTCTTTCGGTGGTCGCCATTGTTTTTGGATTGTACTGTGCTTACCATCAGGCACAGTACAGTCACTTTGCCGAGCTACAATAAAAAAAAAAAAGATATTACAAAAATTCTGCTTACCTAATACTTGAACAGCTTCCAAATGTCTATATAATCTAAGATGGTAACACACTTAACCTAGAGATCTAGTTCTAAGTACATGTTGGTGTTAAGACAAGTGGGTATAAAAAAAAAGAACTAACACCATGTTATGGTTTCAGAAGGATATTTACTTTCACCAAAAACTGAGGCACTTTGTGAAATGCTTCATTCCACAATATAATCAATTCCTATGCTACATTTTATTGTAATCCACTGAGCCATTTAAGCACGATTAATGGGAGATTCAAACAAACACACATATATACACATAATACGTCTTAAATGTTACATTATAGGATATTTTCATTAGTTATCAATAAATTAGTTATCAACAGTTAATTGGTAAGGAGTAGCGTGTACACTTTAAATTTGCCATATAAAGTAAAAACATTGCTTGATGTTAACTTAAAGAAGTGTTAATCTTATTCTTCAACTCTGTGTTTAAATTCTTTGTATATCTATACTAATGTATAAAGCTGAAGAGTTTGTTTGTTTGTATGGTTGAACTTGCTAATCACAGGAACTACTGGTCCAATTTAAAAAAATCTTTCGGTTTTAGATAGCTCATTTATCGAGGAAGGTTTTAAGCTATATATCATCATGCTAAGACGAATAGGAACGGAGCGCCAATGAAGAATGTTTCGAATTCGGGCATTTTTTTCTTTTGAGACCTTTTGCTGCGTGTTAGCGTTAGTATTATATACGTTGCCGTGGTAACGTGGTAAGATTCTATCGCAAACATTTTCAAAGTTGAACGCGCTAATATCAGGAACTACTGGTCCGATTTGAAAAACTCTTTCAGTGTTATATAGCTCATTTATCGAGGAAGGCTATTGGCTACATATCATCATGCTAAAACCAATAGGAGCGGAGCACCAATGAAGAATGTTTCAAAATCAGGGTTGTTTTCCTTTTGAGAGCTTCCACTACTCGTTAGCATTAGCCCTAAGTAACTATTCCACGCGGACGAAGTCGCGGGCAGTAGCTAGTACATACATATATGAAAATATATGTTAGACTTAAACACCTATTGAATTATCATCATGGACGCTATTATAGTGTGGATCAATATGTGAACAATGGTGATGTCTGGAAATAACTTCGCTCTGTGCATCCACTATAAACGATTGTAACATCAATGTATTTTAAATATATGTATGCCAAAAACATAAGCCCTATCGAGTTTGTTACCAGTTCTTCTCGACGAGTCAGTTGTTTGTCCGAACCGGTGGTAGCTTTGATATTCATAAGTACCTTCTCAGAGGCTAAACTGGATATAGTATTTTTGATTTTGTATGTAATCCATTTAACTATAAGGTGTCACTAGATGGCACTGTAAAACATCAGCTTCTGTTAAGTCAGCCAATCACCATGAATATTGCTATAATGAGATATCTGTACAGGGCAACATTTACACACCATCCATTTGTCTATAACTTAAGTAGTTATTACAACGAATATTAACAAGAGCTTGTCAAACCGTCGGGATAATCAGATATAAAATGAATAAGCAGACACTCCTCACCCAGTCCTTGTGAGCTTCCCCAACGCATATGGGATCCAAAGTGGGCAAACTGTATACGGCCAACTCGCAACTGTTCTGTGCACCTGTTGCTAATAGTGTTCTGAAACGTAAACATCGATGTTTATATGTACGTATCGACATCTCAACTAGAGGTGTTTTCATTTTAATTAGTGGTTCAATTTCTTCGGATACGCTGAATAAATGGTTAAAAATGTATACACAAATGGCACTTGGAAGTCACTTCCTCCCTCCCCAATCCAAATAGGATTGGCGTGTTTGTTTACTGTCATATGTTACATCGTTATATAACATGTGAGATTGCATTCAAACGCTTAAAAGAAGCTTAAGGTTAGAAGAACATCATAGAAAGAGAAACTGTTTCTAGGGCAATTAAAATGGAAGGAATTCAATTGGCCATCCACCTGGGCCTGGTGGCTATTTCCATAGGTGAGGGATTACGTAAGACGGTGGGAGTGTGGGAGTGCAGTCGGTGCGGCTGTACCTGGAGGGGTTGATCTGCAGCGCGTGTATGCCGGTGTGGTGGTCGGCGCCGGGCCACGCCGTGCGCGGCCGCAGCGTCGGGATCGCGTCCAGCGCTCGTCTCCTCACGTCGTACACCATCAACTAACAATAAACGTATATCATTTCAAACAAACAACCTACACCCAACAGGGAACGATCATAAAATACATCGACACATGCAAACTCAAAGATTACTTTATTTTCATTTAGGCCCTGAGAAAGCACTTATGAACGTCAAAGTTACCAGAGCGGTGATTCGAGAAAATGTTGTTTATCTCTTCATAACATATATTTTTACAAAACATAAATAGTTACATTAGTTTTTAGTGGGTGCACAGAGATTGGGTTCATTTCCAGACGTCAGATTCGTTCACATATTATAGCCTACTACTACTCTATTATATCTATTAATCTATTATAGCCTTTAGACATTCAAACCCACTTGACATGATGCTTGAACTCACTATCTGGCAAATTGGCAATGCGCTTTGAGACTTTGTTATAAAACATATTACTATTACTTAAAAAAACTATTTTGGTCTTAGCGTGCCTAAAACATGGAATTACGGAAGAGGATGTCGTTTACTGAGAAATTATGTGATAAAGAGACAGAGTAAACCTAAGGAGGGAACCTGACGTTGACAACTTGTGATAGCAAAAATCGTAAATTTTGTTTACTATTAAATTCTATATATAATGTATGGAGAAGAGAAAGGGGGTAGCAGGTCGCAGAAAATGTGATAGCGTGACGAAGGGTCAGAGGACATTTAAACAGGGAAAATTTTATGAAAGATCCCAAATAACCTAAACCAAACGGTTCCGGTTCCCTTAATGTTTTTATAGCAAGATATAGGGAGCCGATGGTTTCATGAGGCATCTCGACAGCTGGATATACTCTGGCTGATCACGAAAAGCGGACAATTATGAGTCACTATTACAATAACTACGGTGTTCACAACATACATAGTTTCAGCTGCCTACCACTCAACTAGGCTACTTAAAATGTTTATACAAGTGTTTAATCATAGGACGCAATTGCTGCATCTTACCACCCAGCAATGAGTGATTCAACATAACAGTTTATTATGTGTATTAGAGGTCATAAGTTGCTGAACATCATGGCTCCCTATGAGTATTAGAGGCCACAAGTGGCTCAATATCACAGTTCATTATTGAATATATAATTATATATAGCTAAATGTGATTTAATACTATGAGCCATTTTCTAATTCACTATGAACCAATAGAGACCTAAGGGTAGGCCATTAGGTAGGGTAGATTGTAGGCTCTCCTATTAGAGGCTTTAAATGACTTAACATGTTCAAATACACATTATCAACTGTTAGATGTTAGTCTTCTGGCTAGCATTAAAACTATTTTCAAAAGCGAAAGAACAAATTAGTACTTTACAGAACTACAGAAAGGAACATCAACGGTTTGTTGTCCTGGCTAGTTATATACTTAACTGTAATTGTGCGTAACATCTACAACTAAATCTTTTTTTTTAATGTAGAACTGTAAGAAGAAATAGCTCACCTTATTACATTTAGTTCCGAACACAACCTGCCTGTCTGAGAGCCACTGCGAGCAGAACACCTTGTTCATGTTACCAAGATTGACTGGAGTCTCACGAAACATATCATGGGTGAGTATGTGACGAGTGGCATATGAGGGGTCCACAGAGCGAGGCTGAAATGGGAACAAATAATAATTATTTATTTATCAAAATATTTAACAGGCATAAATATGGCTGAAGTCTGTCCTTTGAATAAGACTTATCCTGTGCCTGAGGTGCTAAATCAATTAAAAATAAATCAATAATCAGGGGAGAGTGGAAAAGGAAAACATGTTGTGTCGACCCTGCTTAGGTAGGATAAGGGTAAGAAGATGAAGAATAAAGAAAATCTTAATCTGTGGGCGGTGGAGCGGATTGTTCTCTAAGAACTATTTGTTTTTTATATAACATGCTTACATGTATTTCTGAGTACAATTGTTTGTTGCACTGAATAAATAAATTTAAAAAATGCATATATGATGGACTCAGTAAATAATTCTACTTATTTATTGTTTTTGTATGATGTAGATCTGGGTGTGTTGTTAGAATCCTTGCAAGGACTTGTACATGTGTGAATGTTCTAAGTATAAGAAAAACAGTTATTTTTATTTGTGAATACAGTGCTAAGTTATCATATGCCTTATAATTAATGTTATGTGAATGTGAGTTTGTTTGTTTATTACACTTTCACATCTTAACTACTGAACTGATTATCATAAAATTTTGCATACATGTTGTCAGGTAAACATAAAACGACATAGGGTACTTATCACCTAGTAAAAAGTTCCACAGTGATTGCTGTAATATACATTAAAATTGTGAGTAGTAGTAGTAAAATATATGTTAACTTTGAGATACAAGGTTGTAAATGTGAGTCAGTTATATGTGAAACGGAATCTGTTTCTTTTTTAAACAGTAGGTATGTACTATTGTATATACTAAGCAGTCCAAATATTTGCAAAATTTAGTAACTTGTAGAATGTAGTAATTTAGTGTCTTAAAAAATTCAATCAATTCTTATTTTTGATGAATGGGGGTAACCTATTTACGATTTTAAAAATATATCATCATCTACCTGTAAGAGATTCAGTGCAGGGTCATATGTCTCTTCCCAAAGGAAGGTATGGGGATAGTAACTGTGATAGTATATGACATATTGCCAATTTCAAACTCCGAGAAATTGAGAGTTCTATATTTTTCCACATATGATGGTACTACGAGAATGTGGTCAGATTCCATGACTATGTTTTGTTTCATGAATACATGATAGTTTTACCAATTTAAATTAGTATATATACACTAATTCGAAAATTCATTGGTAGATGTTGGGATTAGAACCTGCAGGTGCAAGTGTCAGATTGATCACACAGCTCGACCATTACGACTTTGATCTAAGTATTACAACCACTAATGTAATGTACAAAGCAGCTTTGATTTCACTGTTGTCCTAGTCAGGTGTGGAAATCCATCATTACTGCTGTCATATTGAGATTAGTTGGCTACATTTATAGCATTGCCCATTCAACATAGACTGAATTATATGCCTGACTTTTTGCAACATAAAAAAAATGCTTATAGTGATGACATGATAATTTGTCTTCAACAATGTGTTATTTATAATATGACACTTATTTTCTTGATATTATCTTATCTTGTTATCCTTAATGCCCTCATATCATAATTGTTATAGTGTACCTTTGTTTATTGATTTGTTAGAGTTGGAGCTGAACCACTGTAGTAATACTTTGTTTTTATCAAATTAATATGATATGATGATGAAACCAGAATTCCCAACACCTAATTGTAGCACATTTCTTACTTTGTGTGTAATGAAACATACAAGGAATATTTATGCATAAATAGTCAATTCCGAAAATCAAAACATAGTTTATATTCCTATAAATTATGACTACATTTAGTTGTCAAAGGATTGATGAGATTATCCAACTATTCCTGACAGCCAATTAAAATAAAAAGAAAGATTGTAGTAGTCACAACTTTAAAATAATTATTACATCATGAAATACAAACATTATACAGCATGTCAGGTCACTGTTTCTATCATACATCATAAAAAATGTCTGTTCATCTGTTCTTTGTCTAAATATGACACCTTTGCTGTATGTTGGAACCTTCGATCAACAATAACTAGATAATGGGTCGGCGCGGAAAATATGTCTCCGTAAATTACAGCTCACTTGAAATGTGAGCTTTTATTTTGTTTAGTTTGTTTGAAACACAGCCAATGTAAGCACGTTTCACATGCCTCAGTGTATTCAAAAGATGCAAAAATAATACCCGAAAAAGCAATTTAACGGCCGCAGTATCTTACTTTCGCTAAATACATGTTGAATAAATTATATTTTGCTCAGGCAGAAAATGCAACAGCTGAGTATACCCGGGAGAATGACCAATTTCATATGTAATCTTTTCATGGCTAGGACAGTTGTTGTAAGAGTTAATGGCTCCCTGCTACCACCAAGACTGGTATGGAAGGGTTTACCTCAAGGTTCAGTTCTAAGTCCTTTAATCTATAGCCTTTATACTTATGATCTTGATAGATCGGTTAACAGTTTTGTTAATATCTTACAGTATGCTGATGACATAGTTTTATACACTAGTTCAAAATGTATAGGTGCAGTCTCCAATAGTCTGAACTCTGCTTTGTATTATCTTGACGACTGGTTAAGGGAGCATGGTCTATCCTTGTCGGTACCTAAAAGTAGTGTGGTCACATTCTCTAGAAAAAGGTATAACCCTCCTGTCCTAATATCCGTTAACGGCCAACAAGTACCTTTTCAAGATAGTGTCAAGTTCCTGGGGGTAATACTAGATTCAAAGTTATCCAGTATTAAACATCTTTGCTACATATCTCAAAAGTGTGAGAAAAACATTAATATTTTAAGAGCTCTTTCCGGAGTGTGGTGGGGTTCACATCCTTATACTCAAAAGATTTTATATAATGTGCTTATCCGCTCCCACTTTGATTATGGAACAATCCTCCTTGAACCTTGCAATAAGTTGGCATTGAAGGTTCTTGATCGTATTCAAGCTAAATGCCTAAGAATTATCACTGGAGCAATGAAATCTTTTCCTATCAATGTACTACAGGTAGAATGTGTTGAACCTCCACTTAGTCTACGGAGACAATTCCTCTCTGATCGGTTTCTTTATAAAGCTGCACAGTTTTCACTACATCCACTTCTTTCGAGACTTTGCAAGTTATCACAAGATATAGCAGAATCAGACTATTGGAGACATAAGGACCTTCCATGTCTAATTAAAAGTTACAGAAAATTCATAGCTTTGCCAAGTCCAATATTTCAGCAAGATAAGCATCCCTTGTACAATGTTCCCTATGATGCATTGATATATAAACCTACAATTTTGCTCAATTTTGGTATAAAGAAGAGCAACCCTAACGCTGACTGGGAATTTAAGCATATAATTGAGCAAGATTGGAGAGATTGGACTTTAATGTTTACGGATGCATCAAAGTCAAGCCCTCAGAGTTATGTAGGAGCTGCAGTGTGGATTCCTAAATATCGCATAATTTTAAGTTATAAATGCCCTCCTTTATCCTCAAATTATACAGGTGAAGCAGTTGCTATATTAGAAGCAATCTAATATGTATTATCACATAAATTAAATCAAACTATCATTTTGACAGATTCTTTAAGTTGCTTGCAGGCTATTCAGGATAGCCAGATATATTCTAAAGTAAAGTCCCCGGTTATCATAACTATTAAATTATATTTGTATCAATGCCATTGCTTAGGAATTCATGTAGCTCTGGCATGGATACCAGGGCATAGTGGAATCCAGGGTAATGAAACTGCTGATCTTCTTGCTAAGGAAGCTATCCGGACTGGATATTTTGATCACTACAAAACCTATGTTCAGGATTTATGCCCTGTAGCCAAAACTGATCTGTTCGCATCATGGACCTCAAACTGGAATGTATCCAAACTAATTAAAGGCAAATCATATGCCTCCATTCAAGATAATATCCCGAGTAAGCCATGGTTCTATACGTATCGTAACTGTTGTAAACTTGCTGCATCTACTATCTGTAGACTTAGGATAGGTCACGTGTGTTCTCCAGTCCACCTTGCAAAGCTTAGAATCAGGGACAACTCGATATGTGAATGTGGACTAGACGAAGGCACACTAGAACACATCTTCTTCAATTGTCCTAATCTAGTATATTCCTTGTATGATATTTTGCCTGACAGTATACCCTGTCCTTCTGATTTTAAATCTTTGCTTTTATATGTGTTTTCTCCCTTTGTCTATACTTTGGCCAATTTTATAATTAGTAACAAAATTAAACTTTAACATTACTAACATTAAGCATTATGTAAATTTATATGTATTTATTTAAGCATGATTATATATATTGTATTTGTCCTTGGATATATTACACTGGCCTAATCTGGAAGAGCAAAATTATACAATGAATATTTAATACTACCTATAAAGTGACTCTCCCATGACTAACTTGACACTGGCAGAATTCGTATCTACGAGACGCCAATATAAAAAAAAAAGTTATATTTTAAGCTTTAAACTAACAAATAATATCAAATTTTGAACAAAATTACCGATTTTATACCTGTAGTACAAATGTTTAGCCAAGGCTCTTCTACCACACACAATAACGGGAAAAAGTATTTTATTCATTGCGTGTTAAGGTTGAATTCACACTAAATGTTGTTTATGTTGTCTTTTCATTTGTAAGGGGAGTAATTTATTGCTTTGTTCGTTTTATCCAAGTATTAGATAATATTTTGAACATTTGTGACTTTATTACAAGGTGACATGGTTGTAATTAGGTTGAACTTAAAAAACTGTTTTAAAACTTTTTTCTCCCTTTCTTAGTAAACAAATAGCTAAACATAATTATATATTTACGCGGACAGCTTTTAGCTTCGATTTTGTAGTGACCCTTTATCTAGTTATTGTTGATCGAAGGTTGGAACATACTAGAGTAGCTTCACACTATTTCCTAACCTTATTTATTAAAGGAACTTGTATATATTTATTTACTAGCGGGCCCGCCAGACGTTGTCCCGCCCTGATTATAAAAAAATCCTGGACAAATTATATACCAAAACGTTCCTCATGAATCACTTTATCCACTGGTGAAAACCGCATAAAGATCCGTTCAGTAGTTTTTGAGTTTATCGCGAACAGACAGACGCAGTAGGGGACTTTGTTTTATACTATGTAATGATATATAATTTTGGTTTTCTGTTAAAAAAATTTGAATATATATAACGTATTTCTACATTTATGTTCACATGAATGATCAAATGCCAATGCAATACTTGTGTCATTGCATTTGAAAAGGTTCGAAGTCCAATTGTAATCCTTCATATAACATGTTTAATTTTTTTAAGATTTCCAGCTTTTATAAACTGAGAACAAAGTTAAAATTTTGCCATTCATAAGGTTTTTAGAAACAGCTAAAATTGAATTTAGCTCATTTTGAAATGGAACGACTCATTTACCTCAGGTGCTTGTATTTCTCTAGAACGAACATAGTCAACAAAGTTGTATGATGTTGACAATATTTGGTGCTGTTGTGTTGGTGTTTCCTCATCGCTGTCACTGTCCGAATAGCAGACAAAATCCTCCGGCTTGTCTGGTTTCCTTTGTTGTTCTAACCTGTAAAATATTAATTCTATTTATTGCAGAATGTCAAATGGTTCTATTCTATATGAACACTAAAACTCTCAGAAATTTTAAAGTTTAAAATGATAAATATATAATAGTTAGTGCCTGTCTGTCTCATTGCAATGAAATCTTTTTATACTGTCATGAGAGCTATCATTACATTCTCACAAATGTCATCAATCTTTGATGGACCAAAATTCAAACATGCTTTGGTTTTTATAACTTTTACAATGAACTAGCACCCATGACTTTGTCCACATTATATCATAATATATTAAAAAGTGTGTGTGTACTTATATACACGTGTTAGAAGTTATACTTCTTTGGCATAACAAGATGAAAATCTTTTTAATAATTTTATCTTTCGCCTTATTCTAAGTTTGTAGAAAAAATGACACTAACAATAGAAAAAAGGTATTTAACACATTGAAAGTTTTATTACAAAGAAACAAAATGATGATTATAGCTAACTTCAGAGTGTCGGTTTTTTGTGACGGTGTGCGCGCGCATAGTAAAAATTTACTTTCATTAATTTCATACTTTCCTTAACACGCCATAAGAAGTATAACTTCAATGAAAATAAACAAAGTCTAGTGTCACCGAGTGCTGAGTTATATAGTACAGAGGATAGCTTGTAAACTTCCTGAAAAATTACTTGCGAGTGCCAATTTCCATGGTCATCCATCAAATGTTGTTGAAGTGAACCATCATCAGTCAACCAACATACATTTTTATACATACAAGTTTTGACTATAACTTTGGGTAATGGAATGTTCATAGACTAATCCAGTATATTATTAATAACTAAATTATTATACTTTAAGCTGTAAAATGTTTTAAAAAAACTCATATTACTATCAGATAAATTTTTGCTATAATATAGCTTACAAATATATTTAGGCCTATAGGAAATTCAGACTAGCAACTCTAATAGACTACCAATTCTAAACGTATTTACAGAACTTTTAATTTGATATTAAATAGCATCAGATAGAACCTCAAATCGTTATTATTACAAGCCTACTCACTATTTTCTTACAATAAAAAAACCCATTCATTATTTACTGAATATTTAATGTCATTTGGTGACTTTTTAAGGTTTGTAGGTATATTTATCTTGATAATGATATGACGCCTGACCTTCCCAGTTAGATATTTTTTTGTAAATGATAAGCTAATGAATATTTAGATGATTGTTTAATTAATCGTTATTCTATGTAAAGTACTAAACATATTTAAATTAATACACCGATCATTATCTTTGAAGAATAATAATGATTTCGTACCCACAAAACCACAGTTTAGTAATCCATATAAATAAATATGGTTTATAAATGTAAACAACACTAATTTCAAAAGGAAAAATGAACAACAACGTGGTAATTGAAGTAAATAGAAACGTTATTTACCTCAAAGCTCTCGCTTTTGCCCTCCTCTCTTTGATTCTACTCGGTAAGTAACATGAGGGATATCTGCCTTCTACGGCCCTGCGGATTGTCTGCGCCATATTTATTTAACCGAATACGACCTTTCGTGACAATTTAAACCTCGAATATCACACGGTCACTTTCGTTTTGTTCGACTGTACAACGATCCGTAACACTGCATCTTTCATCACAATGGAGTCTATAGTTCTAAATTTAACTGTGATTTCACGCTTCATTCATCAACTGTGCATTTTTATTATATTGAGTTGTAAAATTAAATTATTTAGAAAACAATAAAAGAGAAATTCTCCTTTATTTTCTGTAATTTTATAATACACAATGCTGACGGAAAGCTGGCTGTCATTGGTGTTGACAGATTAAAAATATAGGAATTATAAATATCATTACTAAAAAATAATTATCAACTTTTTTATAACGTAATAATGTATGTCGTTATTATTTTCTGTTATATGTAAAAATTAAAACATTCATATAATATATGACATTAATAAAATTTCTTCTTCTATATATAAATAAAATGATAGAGGTCTACCGTTGTGCGATCACTCAAAAACTATTGGATAGTTTGTGAACAAATTTATTTTGTTTTACTTCTCAGACACTTGGTCCTTATCAAAAGATTATCATAATAGTCTCATTTATTGAAACATCAGGAATCATCATTGAGATTTTAAGAAAGTATGATTTTATATGTACTACGCGTACAACGATGTGTTTTCTACACGCGGAAATCCGGAACAAACGGTGTGGTGCTAATGTTCTTTTCTGCATATATAAATTAATTTATAAGATACGCAGTGTAAGCCACGAGTATCAGTTAGTAATTGATCAACTAATATATGAATTGTCAATATTGTGCTCTTTAATTTCGATTCTATCGTTATATAAACATAGAAAAAATTACATATGTACGAATTTTTTTTTTAAATACATCGTCATAGGTAATAATTTTTTATTAACAGGGCGTAGTCAAAACATAAACTATATTTAAAAAAAAAGTGTGTGTGTACTTATGTACACGCATTAGAAGTTATACTTCTTTGGCGTAACAAGATAAAAATCTTTTCAAAAATTTTATCTTTCACCTTATTCTACGTTTGTGGAAAAAACGACACTAAGAATAGAAAAAAGGTGTTTAATACATTGAAAGTTTTAATACAAAGAAATAAAATGTTGACTATAGCTAACTTCAGGGTGTCGGTTTTTCGTGACGGTGTGCGCACGCATCCTAAAACTTTACTCTCATCATTTTTCCCTAACGCGCCAAAAAAAGTATAACTTCAAAAAATCGGTTGTGTATATAATTGACGAAAATTTTTATTCATTTATTTGGATTATTTTATATTGTATTTAGCAATCTTAATGTAAATAATAAATCTGTATATCAAATAAAAAGCACCATTTTAAACACTTTAATTATTAAAAATACGAATACTTATAAAGGACAAATAGATAATGACATTGGTAAATGGTTCTATTACGTCAGCTTAACAAAATAATTCTCTAGATATACTGCACTAGTCCGTTTACCTGGCCGCGATAAAAAAAAATCAAAATCAATGAAAATGTCATATTTATCGATGAAGGCATTACTTTGCGGAAATTCATCGTAAAAATAATAATGTTTATTTCTTTACACCTTCCGTCTGTTACTGCCATGCCTTATAATTGTCGAATCAAAAATATTACATTTTTTCTTAACTTACAATTTATTTAAATTTCGATATTTTGACAATTTGTCTTTTTTATACATATCTAGTTGTTGCCCGGGAGTTTTTTACTTGTGCCAAAATTAAAATGACTTACGCGCCACCTATTGAATCGTGGTTGTACTAGTAAAGACATTTTGACGCATAGATAAGATACTATATACTGAGATTTTGACGGGCGTACAATCTACTACTCACCAAGTTTCATGGCAATCGGTTGAATGTTATTGTTCGTATACGGGAAAAAATAAAGATAATTACAAAATTCTCCTGGGAATTCCTTCCGAGCAAGTCTCTTACGTATGTCATTCATTATGCTCTTAGGCATTATGCTCATATTTGTAAATTAGATTAAACACGTTCTTCACAGTAAAATTTTTTGGAGATATGTATATAATATAGGTACTCAGCGATTATTTATTTTTGGGTAGTAATTTATAATGATACTAGCCGACCCGTGTAACTTCGTCTGCGCCAAAATTTGTTATTACCGGTTCCCATTGTATTTATAAACGCGAAGAATAAAAAAAAAACGATAAAAACTATCCTATATATGTGTTGTTACATTTTAAAATAAACTAAATTTAATTTAAACCGTTCCTAATATTTTATTTTTCAAGATCTTCAAATTTTTTGTATGTAAAATATGAATATCATAAAGAAATTAAAAACCTTATAAACGGCAAAATTGGAACTTCGTTCTCGGTGTATAGAACTGGAAATCTTAAAAAAATAAACACGTTATGTGAAGGATTAAAATTGGATTTAGCTCATATTGAAATGTAACGACTCATATATTGACGAGAAATGTCTTTCCAGTACCCCCTAGGTTATTCCTGTGCCTCTCGCCTCCTCCGCACCCCGCCCCATATGCTAGCACGGCCAGCGGTAGTGACAACGCAATAATTTTCTGGGCTTATTGGTTTTATTTTGTTTTATCTTTTGACCAACACCATCAATTACCATGCTGTAAAAAGTGAACTTTATCTCCATGAAATTTCTATTTTGATTTAGCTATTTATTTTTATAAGAATTTGTAAAGTGTATGTGAAACCTGCATCCAAACTTAATCTTGTAAAATTACTTTTGACATAAAAACCATCTTTTTGGCTGAGATATTAAACTTAGATGTTGGGGACATTTTTGTAAAGCTACAAGTACAGAATATTTTTGCTATAGTTATATATGTATATAATCTTGATGATTCTATTTCAGATAAATATCAATCGATACTAATTGTAACATGTATTATAATATATATCGTATGATCTATCAGTGAACTGTGCTGTTTTATCTTTATTTAATTTATACACTTCGGTTTATAAGAACATGTCAGACTCAACGTACCGTAATTTTTAGCATATTCTATTTAACTATTGACAAATTACCACCAACGTTTAGCATCAACATTTGCAAGTACAATCATGATTATATCCTGTATAAAACACATTAAATGGAATAACTTTGCAACGATGTAGCGACAATCTAAAAGTAGTAATATTTTACATGGAATAGTTGGCAAATCCGCAGTTTTATGTCGATGACCCCGTGAAAATGCTAATATAATCTGCCGATTATCTAGTTCAATTTTGTACGGTAAAATAATACCTATTTATGGCTTTACCGCATTATTACTTCTTCTTCAGTAAATTATTTTAAGTACCTATTTCTTTAGAATGTGTATCGTGAAACACCATATTGCTACATAGGCACTACATACAAATGCTGAGTATAGTCCTTGTCAATCTTTTTGTCCGCCCTGAAGATAGTTGTAAATTAGGGCTTGCGCAAGAGATATCGTCAAGAGTTTAATATAAAACAATTTAAAATATTATTATTAGAATCTAAAATTAGCATTTATTTATCGTTGAGTGGTTTGAACGTTATACATATAACATAATTAGTATATGTATCCAAATTTGTGTTCGAATATAGCCATATTCAGAAAGGTCAAGAAGTTTGGAGAGAACTCTAATATAATATAATTAAACGTAAATAAAGTATTTAATTTATATAAAAACTAGCTAATACCCACGATTTCGTCTGTGTCGTTTATTATATCAAATTTTTTGTTATATCTCAAAGGGATTAGGTAACGTTTTCAACGAAAGATACCAGGCCGTTTGACTTTTTCCGACACTTCTAATAATTATCGTTAGATTTCAACCAATCTACAAAAAATATTAACAAATTATATACTCAAACCTTCCTCGTGGGCCATTCTATCTATTACTGAAAGCCGCAAGAAAATCCACTCAGTAATTTTAAAGTTTATCGCGAACAGAGAGACGCAGCCGAGGACTTTGTTTTATAATATGTAGTGATACTGGGTAATCAATATGTATAGAATACAGTAGGCATTTCGTTATGTTATGACGCGAAATTATAAATTTATCTCCTGCTAAAAATACCACTGAACGCGCATAAAGAAGCTTTCACTTCAAAAATTTTTCGTTGTCATAAATTGTACGTGTATTTTCACGAAAAAAACCATCTATTACTTAACCAATATAATGTAGTGATAAGTACTATGAACTGGCCACCTATTGCCATAATAACCTTTGATGCAAAACATTACCTCAATACCAATCATAAAACGTACTGCCCGGGTAATACTGAATCCCGGTTAAATCTGGCAGCATTACCAATGATTACAACTAGGATCGTGGTATTCGAGACTTGCGCATAACGTACATTCAATATTTTGTTTACCTACATATCAACTATACGTTGATAGATAAAATAAACAACGAAACGTAGAGGTTTATGAGCTATATGACCATAATTACATTAATACGTATTTTTTTTTAATTCTAATTACATCATTTATAAATAAATGTAATCATTGTGTGAATATTTATTTTTGTTCATAAAATAACATAAGTAGCTCTATATTACAAAACAGTAATGATTGAAAATAGTATCACATTCTAGTATGTACATTATTAGAATCATTGCAAATTTAATGCGTTACAGATGATAATTCTGGTTTATTACTGAATCGCACTAACAGATGGAGCTAGTAGTCCTCAAATAAGTTTAAGACGCAATAGAGTATTGATTACCTGTATATTTTTTTACAGATAATCAACACTATAGATTATATATACTGAGACATACTTTTATAAAGTGCACTCGCCGCGCGCGCTCTCGACAACAGCTCAAGGTCATCAACAGGTCTGATCCTCCGGAGTGGAGCTCTCGAGCACGCTGCTATCGCGATACAGTGACACTGAAAATTTTCAATCAGTAGTTGAACAACCCAACACAGATTACCCCTACATACGTCCACACATACACGCAGGTACTCATATGGTGGAAGGGTTTTTATTTTTTTCCCTTATTATCGAACTGGGTTTGTTTAGAATAGCCTAAGAAATTGAATACACGTTTGAATTCGTGAGGTATACATACCGGTACATATGTGTGTCGTAAGAATTCCTAATTTCCTATATGTATCAATACCTAGCGTAGTTTAGCTTAGATAGGTTCGCGAAGTTACATCTAATGCAACAGCCCAAGCCGAAGTTCGGCCACTCTGGCACCCATGAGCTAGTTACTAAGCGGCGAAGTGCCTTAAGCAGTCGCCTTAGTCCGGTGAAGCTGTAAAGACTCGTCAGGCCAATAGCGTAGTCAGTTTGAAAAAAAGGGATTAGCTGTGGAAAAACATGGCCAGTTGTGAGACCACATGTGTTGTTGAAACCCATTTCTAATCTAGAGACACACGATGAGAAAAAGAAGGGGAAATTTATTGAATATCGTTGATCGACAGATTTATTTTTATTTTCTCATAGGTTATTAATGTATAAATAGTCCAATGAAATGAGAATATCGATATGTATTATTAAATATTTAAAAAAGTTGAGGCAATCACAAGAACTATCGACAACAGAGAAAACTCAAAACAATGGAAAAGCTGTGTTGTTTTACGAATTTTTATTAACATTACTCTGGTTTCCAAATCTTTGGCACTCGGAGAAATAATTATAAAAATGTTTATTAAACAATCAAACATATGATAAGGTGCAAAATATCGATATTACATGTACCCAAGCCGTTATACTACGCGTCGCTACTCTTGCGCAAGTGCAATACATCACGAACATGTCTAGGTCATCGGTGACGCGAACTCATAAAGTATTCTTCTACAACAATACCGCTCGAAGACGCTAGAAGAAATTTTCATCTCAAAAATAATTTATATCGGTAATATAAGTATAGTCAAGTAAAATGAGCATAACTAATATTCAGGTAATTTTTTTTTTAGCCTAAAATGACCACAGCTCAGCGGTAAGTTTGGGTACTGCGTTAACCAATGTAGATTCTAATTGTACAATTAGCCACACCTTCCGGTCAAGAATATGCAATATCGTAATGATAATTTGTCTGTAGGAATATTTTTATATTCCTACTATATTCTCATCTAGGTAGTTAATTACCACTCTCAAATACAAAATCAGTTATCAAGTACTATATTATGTTCAGGTAGCTAACCTCGAGAGCCTGTCTTTGCTTACCTACTCTTCTCTCGTTCTTACCTCGCACCGTAATTCAAATGACAATAAGTTTTGATAAACTAAACTGATTTTAATGAAACAAAGACTAAATATTACTCGAGGATATGGTTCATGATTTCCTTTATAACGTTTTATCATAAACGCTGTACTTAAGCAGTGATGTGTATATAAACAAATAGACGGACAGACATGTCTAAAAGTGATTGAAATATATTTAATTACTTATTCTCTTCTCAGTCCTATCACTCTTTAGGTTTGGCATGTTACCGTATTAGATTACATGGTGATTTTACTTTTGTTTGGATTCTGTTCAAACGTTAAATACATAGGTAAAATAAATATAAACATCAGATGTAAAATATCGATATGTCGGTAATATCGGTTAATGTTAGTTTTTTTGTTGGGATTTGGACACGCCGCGCGCTGTTGTCGTGTCATCCTAGTAATTGGTACAAAAACAAACATGTAGTAAGCTAAATCAAAACCTATATATTCTATTTATTTCTATGTCTATCAATGAATAATGACGGGCAGTTTGTAAAGCGTATCCCTAGTAGAAAATTTTAATAACCATTTTTAAACCAATATTTCAGAATAATTTAAAAACCAATACTAAAAAAAACTGTGAAAACAGAAAAATAGCTATACCAGCTAGGAGAATGGATAAAAATATGTGTGGAAGTTCTGAAGGTGAAGTGGAGGTTCTGAAGTTGCGAGAAATAGAAATTTGTACGCGATCGCGTACATCTTATAACTAAATCGCTCGCGACTTTACTCGCATTAACGTAGACTTGACCTACGTCTCGAGAACAGTACCTTCTTTTCTGTGTGAACGGTGCCCATGTCCTTTTCGGAAACTCCTGAACGTACTTACCTCTATATCATCTATATAATTCTAGTCTGGAAAAACGTTTCAAGAGAGTAATAACTAAGGAGGCCTTTGCCAAGTTTCGGTATAACTCTGGTTTATTTGATTAAGGGACTTAGGTTCACTACACTTACTTTAGCATATTGACAAAACTTTCGTAGAACTACCTATATGACAATCTATAAAATCTTGGCGTCCTCACTTACAAATGGCAACGCAAAATTGATACTGAAAGCAATATACAGGTACTCACCGAAACCCGAGATGGAAACGATGAAATATTCGAAGCTTGAAGTAAACGCCTCGTATTTGCCCTAATTTTCACTTCATAGCGGTTAAGCACCGGAAAACTTGACACATATATATGCATAGGTATGGATGATGAAAATATATAGAATTACTAGCGGACCGGGCGGACGTTGTCCTGCCTTGAAAACAAAAAAAATCCTAAAAGTCGATCGCAGCGCCACCTGCCGGGTCCAATTGTGAATCTAAACCATTCTCGAATCTCCACGAACACACACAAAAAATTTCATCAAAATCGGTCCAGTCGTTTAGGAGGAGTTCAGTCACATACACACGCACACAAGAAATATATATATTAAGATAGACGCGTCGCGTCGATATTGAGGCGCAATATGTTGCGTGGTCGCAGTAGTACGTACTATAGCGAAATTGTATGTAGTGCCATCTCTGCACGCCTGCTGGTACTAGTAGATAATTGAAAATTTTCTGCCTTGTACAAAAATTCAGCCATCGATTATTTCTAACAATAATAATATCTTGTGCCTAACAGATTTAAATTAGTGACTGTATTGCATTTTGAAATATTCGTTTGGAACGTACATGACCAATATAGCATTTATGTATCATAAGAGTAAGGCCTGAAATTAATATCAGTGGAAAAAGTGAAGTATGCCGAAGAAAATTAGTTAAATTTAAAAGTAGGTATATTGAACAGAAGTAGTTAGTAGAACAGGAAATGTATGATCAGTTGACTACAATTTGTATTAACAACTTTTTATTAATACCTAGTCTTGCCATAAATACTGAAACAAAGAAAAAAAATTTTCTATTGCATATAACATTTATTACTTTTACAGTGTGTTAGTTTAATACATAAATATGAAACAATTTAAAATATAAAAAGCTTATTTGAAGTGGTTTCCATTGGCTGCAATACAGTCTTTTAAACGTTGAGGCCAGTTATCAATAGAAGTACGCACTTTTTCCATGGGAAAATTCTTCCCTGCCAATTGTACGGATTATTTTAGGGACTCCAAATTATGATGGCGTTTAGAGCAAGCCGTACTCTCTAAAACTGACCATAAATCATAATACAGCGGATTAAGATCGGGACTAGACGACGGTCAGTCTTCAGCTCGGATGAAGTCCGAAACGTTCGTTTCCAACCAAGACTGTGTAGATCGAGCTTTATCACCAGGTGCCGAGTCCAGGTGGAAGGACCATTATTCTTGGTTATTGAACATGGTGTTGTTAAGGGGCTTCACTACCTTCTCAAGAATGGTATCTTGATATACTTGTGCCGATGTTTTGATACCTTTCTCACAAAAGTATGGCTCAGTCACTCCTTCATAGCTAATACCCCACCAAACCATCACTGAAGTCGGAAAGTGCCCACACTGCACTCTGTCGACTAATTGGGAAGCTTCATTTGAGCATAAATACGGTCATTGTGTTTGTTAAAATGTTGCTCGATTGTAACATTGTTTTCATTCGTAAACAAAAATTTTCTGTGACCTCCCTTTGCGTACCGCTTCAGTAGTTGTTTTGATTTTACCACCCTATTCTTTTTTAAATTATCAGTTAAGAAATGACCAGTACGTCTCTTATAGGCTGCAAGTCCTAAGTCATCTTTTAAAATACGCGACATGGTTCTAGGTGCCATTTTCATCTCCCGAGATAAAATCTTTTGCTTCCGGACAGGATTTCTTCGAATTCTTTCCCTTACTGCTTTGACCCCCTTTTTCGTACGAACACTACGTGGACGACCAGATCTTTTTCTGTCACAAACAGAGGAGGTCTCATTCAACCTATAAACAGCACGGTACACAAATATTTTACCATAAACATATAAACATAAACATACACCATACCATAAACATTAATACCAAGCGTATGGAGAGATTTAAATATTGTATTTGGCTCCATACCTACTTTGTGTAATGCAATCACAGCGATTCGGTTCTCTTTATCACCCCACTCCATTTTAATATAGCAAAATATTGTACAATGTATTGGCGCTAAAATGAGACAATTCAATGAATAATCATATAAAAATGACAGATTCCAAATTCAAATGTAATATTTTGTTTATTTTTAATTGTAACAGTATTTATAGCCAGACTAAGTATACTTTAATAAAATTTATGTAACTTTGTGGACTTTTTATATTTTTTGGACATTATTTTCACATTGCGAATATTTATATCTCTCTATTTAATTGCATTAAACACTAACAAATTTTGTCGGTTTCTTTGAAATGTAGAAATTATGTTACAATAAATACCTCTTCTTATTTTACTCTATGGACCATTTATATATATATATATATATATATATATATAGATGCAATTCCTCACCTCTCTAAAACAATCTTTTTAATTTTAACCATTCAACTTCCGCCATTTTGATGAACTTTGTCAAATGAAGTCTGTGGTATGGTCTGTGGTTGTATTTTTTTATTTCACTACAAAAAAATCGTCTTTATGTCAAAGAATCCGTCGATGCATAGATGAAAGGTCGAGTATCAGAAAATGCTGTTCTATAACACTCACTTGACCACAATCCGAGCTATTCAGCGGTTTTATGCACTTTTCGTTCACATCTGGCTTACGGCCAACAACGAAGGGTTAAATAAAGCTGGGAAGCTAATAACGCTTACTATATTTTTAAAAAATATGTAACCCTTATATTCAATTAATTATATTTGTATCTATGTCAATAAAAATGAACGATGGTATAATTCCCAACACCGCTTGATTAATTATTTTTTGGCACACCTATAGATTTTTCATGGACAATGTTTATGTCCTCTCTGTTTTCGCCTGAGCTATAATCGCCACTAGATGGCACATCAGTAGATAAACATCTGCACAGCCGATCTTTACGAAAACTTATATATCGACGGAAGAAAGCGAATTCTCGTAACTTGAAAAAATCAACTTAACACCGGAGCCAAAAAACTATTTCAAAAATTCATAACTCATATTACATTTATAGAGATAGAAAGTTGGTATGTACTTATATAGCAAGCAATTCTCTGTCAAGCAAGTCTCTGTGACACATAAACAAAGTAGTATGTATTTTATTTAAAAAAAACGCATATTTTACTCTTCTTACGACAATTTTTTTATGTGTAGTGCTAAAACTAGGCAAAAAACCAAATTCGTATGAAAGACAAATTTAATCGTAGGAAAACGAGAACAAGACCAATCGAAGCAGTATTTTTTATACAAGAATGTGTATATTAAAAAGTGATTTAGCCCTAGATGCAAGGTACGACATTTTCGCTTTCACTTGTCGATATGTAAACATGCAGTATGTTTACGCGACGTCCGTTTTGTTATAACTTCAATATTAATTACGATAAATAATAATAGCAACAAACACGTGCGAAGCCGTGTGAATAGGTAGTCTTTAAATAAAAATGTAACGTAACAGGAAAATATTTATGCATAGCAGATCGTCAACGGTCATTATAAAGAAACTCAGTGTTAATAAAGAAATAAATAAGGATAATTATTGATGAAGGTGTGCTAACTGCATAATTTTACCGTTATTAAATATAATGGACTATTAGATAATTATGTTGTTGGTCTAATGAATGCCGTTTTCAATCATAGATAAGTTAGATAATAATTAATCCATATTTAGTTTATCTGTTGTTTAAAATGCTCATGTTTCATTTTATTCTTAATTTTTTTTGGCAATCAATCTTGCAGACTCTTCTGCCAAATTACTTGAACAACTCTTCTTCAACCAATCTTGCTTTTAGCGAGTAGCGTCTTTTGATAATTTCAATGCCTTGACAAGATGGAGTCCCCCTTGTTAGAAATTTCCTGGGATTATTTATGGCATTTCAGAATTAATGCACTGTGGTATTATTTTACCATCCACTTCTCTGGTGCACAATAACCGACCTACAAACATTACGTAAATCTGCGAATCGACTTATTAAAAACAACTATTTAACCAATGAAATACATCGTAATCGCAAGAAACTTGGTAATATTATTACCTACTCGACAATGGCAGTAATAATCTACTAGAAGATTGGTTGCCATAAATAAAATAAAATAAAAAAAATATTTTTATAAAATGCATTAAATTACTAAGTAACAGCAGTAATACTATTTAATAGTGGGAATTGCTTAACAAAGCGAGAGGAAAATAGAAGAAAAGTCAAGTTGGAATGCATGCAACAGTCCTGGCGTAATGCAATCGATCAGCTGGCGACCTTGCCGGGGTCAACGTCCTCTGCAAGCGTATGGGAGGGCGCCCCTCTCAGAGGGTGGATCTCAAAGAAACTTCCGAACTTATTTCACTTAGCTCTCCTGTTGATTTGTTCGAATGTTTATGTAACAACGAAATTAAGTTATTGGCAGCTTTGTGCACGAGGCTAACTTAGTTCTCAGAAGTAGCAACTATATTTTTCCAGTCGCTTTTCTTCAACAAGCAGACTATACTAACCGATTCTGTTACCTTATGGCAAAGGTGGCCTACCTTTTACAAAACAACTGCGTAATAAAAATAAATATATATGATGATTGCAGCGTATGTCGTTTGATTCTCTTTTAGGTGGAAATAAAACCTACATCCATACATTTTAAGAAATGGTATTTTGAAATTAGTATTAGATCTTTACCTATGAAATTGCCGTTTTGTATGAAAAAATTTAAACGAATTTTTTTCATGTATTTTTTATTTGTATTAATCGAAGTAATCACCCATGCAATCAATGCATCTTTGCCAACGCAGTGGCAGTTTATTGATGCCCTTCTTAAAGAAATCAGCCAATTGTTGCCTTGTTGCCTCCCAACAAATTCTTCAAAGGCATTTTGTACTGCCTCTCGGGTATTGAATTTTTTTCCCGCCAAGGAGTTATCCAAATTCTGGAAAAATAGTAGTCTGTAGGCGAAAGGTCTGGTGAGTAGAGAGGATGACGGAGAACTTCCAACCCCAGTTCTTGCAACTTGGAGACCGTCTGCTGTGCAGTATGAGGTCGCGCGTTGTCGTGCAGGAGCAGCGGAGACGAGCGATTGATCAATGCTGGTTGGAGATGTGCCAGCTTCTCCATCATTGTGTTCAGTTCTTCACAGTACACATCTGCAGTAATGCTCACCCCGTTGGGTAAGAAGCTGTGATGAATCACACCGGCGCTAGACCACCAAACAGTGACCATCACTTTTCTAGGGGTAATTTTTCGTTTAGGGCATTGTTTAGTTGCTGAACCAGTATCCAACCAACTTGCCGAGCGCTTGCGGTTATCAAACAGAATCCATTTTTCATCGCAGGTAAGAATGCGGTTCAAAATTCCTTCATTTGTGTGTTTGTTGAGCAGTGCAAGGCACGTCTCGACGCATACTTCGCGCTGGCGATCATTGAGTTCGTGGGGCACCCATTTGGACATGGACCAATATTGTTTTGACGCTAACGTCGAAAGCTGCTGCTAATTCAGCCGTAGATTGTGTATCATCAGCTTCCACAATCGCCTTTAAATCGTCATTGTCGACCAAAGTCTTCGGACGACCGCGAGGTTCATTTTTCAGGTCGAAATTCCCAGAACGGAAGCGAGCAAACCAATAACAGGTGGTGCGTTGGTTTGTAGTGTTAGCTCCGTAAACGTCGTTGATGTTGCGTGCCGCTTGTGCCGCGTTGCTGCCACGACGGTACTCATATTCCATAATTACTCGAATTGTTAACGTATCCATGATGACAAAAAAGATTGAAATGCGATGAAAATGTAACACTAATCAATAAACAAATGACTACTTTTGGAAATTAATTTGAAGAATAATAAAATTAATTTGAAGTTAGAATTATTAGCCAAACAAAAATTATTTTGATTTGAAATGGCCAGTACTGCAGAACGGCAATTTCATAGGTAAAGACCTATTATTTTGGAAACCTTGCAGCGGGCGCGGATTTGGCTACCTCCGCTTTATTGGAACTAAGTGGTTTCCTTAATTTGTGTGCCATAATTTATTTTTAAGTGAAATTTCTCTTGTGACGACACCATTTTGGATTTTATGAAACGGATATGTGTAACGAAAGAGATAACTATAAATGTATATATAGGTTATAGGCTGTGAGAGAAGGAGAAGGTATATTAATGTTCTCGAAATATGTATAATAAAATTTGTTGTCTAAATTTCTTTATAATTGAAAAATATTTTTTATGGTGAGTTACGACTGACCGGAATTGAAGCTACGTAACCGCGTCAGTTCGCGGTGCTTAATTATCCCTAGTGACTACATCGTAATAAAATAATTATATTTAAATTCCATGACCAAGTAGGAAATGAGGATCCACTTGCCGTCATCTTATTCATTTGAATATGCAACACAAAAGTTCATATCCTGATTTTTTTTCTCTTTCCCGAAACTATCGATCTATATTTACATTGATATATTACGACTTTGTTCGTAGCTGTACAAATGTGGCAACTAACGAAAGGACGAGCTAACTCGTAGTGATCATCCCGGGCAAATTCACAAACTACGAGATATCTCGCAGTTGGGAGTCAACGTGTTAAATGGTAACCCGCTATGTTAAGAGGACCAATCAGTTCTTCAAGTGCAGGAGCTGGAACACCTACAGTGCTTGGAAATAGATTTTCAACCCGATGGTGGTAGCTAACGAGTCAGATATTAGAAAAAAGCCTATAGTACATGACGTTTTCCGTCACCCAAAGTTTAGGCTCATTACTATAACCCAGTTGTCGGCAAACAGCGGTTCTTTCAATCCTTAGTTGTGGTTCTTTCACAAAGTGCAAAGTGCAGATATAGAATAACAAAGGCCGGCAACGCAACGGTGATACTCAGCTATTGCAGTTGTCCATAGGCGACGGTAATCATTTACCATCAGATGGGCTGTCTGCTTGCTTATTGGCTTTTGGCATAAAAGAAAAATATCAACTTGCCTTGTTACATACGAGTAAACATTTTTGATAAGTAAGCCAAAAGAAAAGAGGCATATTTTTAGAAAATAACTAGCTGTTCCCGCGACTTCGTCCACATGGAACCTGATGTACAAAATAGTTATTTAAATGTATTAAATCTAATCACTATCTACATTCTCTCGTACTTAACTCGTGTCGTCATTAACATTACAATAACTTTTAGTAGATCGAACCGATTATAATGAAACAAAAACTAAATGTAATTCGAAGTTATGCTTTGTGATTTTCTTGAAAAGGGTTTATAGAGAACGCAGCACTTCAGCAGTGATGCGTGCCCAAACAAACAGAAGACAGATAAACAGACAGACATTTCTAAGAATTATTGAAATGTATTTTATTACTTATTCCTAGACACCGGCAACATTTTTTTTTCACAAATATCTAAAAAGTGTACGTACACGTTACATTTACATTCTTATTAGATATATGTATAGAAGTCATTAGTACTACAACAAATATAAATTGGCAAATGCAAGGGTCTAGAGTATACTTTTAATTCTAATTATTTCCATAGAAATATATCTACTTAAGCGAGGCTTAAGTTAATAAAAGCTCTTTAAATAAATTTAATTAATTGTTTATAGTTGGTTTTTTTCGATGACGAGTTTGCCTCGCGATATTACCTATTTCAGAGCTATTTCAATAAAAGGGATGGGCATTAAGCTTTCACCAAAATTGAAGGGAATCGATATACGTGATTCCTGTGTAGGTTGCAGTCTTTAGGGAATAATGCCAAGGTAATACGAATAAAGCTATACGTGATCCATTTCGTGTCTTACAAATGATTCGATAAAAACATTGATACATGATATTACTTTGTTTTTTATCTTCGAATAACGGTATCTATCGAATGTCAGCTAAGGTGAGGGATTGATTCCAATTTTATGAATGAGAATAGAAAGTTTGGTGGAGATGGAATGACTAATGGCCTCAGTGGACACTGATGTTGGGTTAGCGTACAGCTACAAATATAACGGAGTTGCTATTGTGTCGCTCAGCAAAGCTCCGGTTATCACGCAAATTATGTTAGTTGAGGAAGATTATCAGGCTTAGCTTGTTTTTATAACTATTTTTTTTATGTCATAACAGACAATGTCAAAGGTCACTTGATGTTAAGTGATCACCACCGTCCATAGACACTACCAACACCAGGAGAGTTGAAAGTGCGTTGCCAGCCTGTGTTTGGTGGAAAGGATCATCCTTTGGGAGAGGAGACGTGAGGTGGGCTGTTACTTCACATCGGTTTTCTGTGAGAGGGGGGTACTTCCTCGGGCGAACAGACCTGTTCATGCTGAAACCAGTAATAGCTTCAGCGTGGCTCTACCACCTACAACTATACAAAGAGCATCTCATTCCCAAACCTCGTTAATCTGTCGAAATTTTTTTATCTTCTTTTATTATCACCCTCTATCCAACACTAATACACTATCTCTGACAAACGCGTCAACCTATCATCCTACCGATACCTCTACGTATTCTACGTATTGCTCTAGCAGCGGTCTTAATGAAACGAGTCCCTCGAGTATACACGAGTCTCGATGTGTGTAGCCTCAAATTCTTATTAATAAAGCGTTCGTAATAAATTAGTAGTGATCATATAAAACGACAGGAGTCAGGGTCCTAGTGACTCCTAAAGATATGTTGATACAGAGCCCTTTTAATTCTAGTTATGTCACTAGAGAAAATAAGTCGAGGCAGTCATAAAGACTGCCGATAGAAGTCGGAACTCAAAACAATGGAATTTAACTGTGTTCTTTTTTGAATTTTTAAATTAACTATTGGGCGCCCAGTGGTCGACATTCGACAATAATTCATTGATTTTTTTAAAGTCTGAACTTTATTGGGGTTCTTTTGTCAATAATCTATAATCAAAGGTTTTCATCATGGCTACTCAGTTATTTGCCACTTTTTTTTTAATCATATGAATATTAAACTAAATGAAGATTGAAATTAATTATAAATTTGAAATACAAAGACAGGCGTTTACATAAGGTGGTAAGGCTCTCAAATTCTAAGTAAATATAACTTTACGAAAATAAATAATTTTATCGCAACTTACGACATAGTTTTCAATTAATTTTACACGACACCATGGGTGTGTGGGTGATATTTCTGGATGATATTGAATTAAATGTAGTCTGTAGATTATGAGGAATAGTGATATGCCCAGTATCATCGTTTGGAAAAGTAATGGAACACAATAGAATCAAATGATGAATCCAAAACAAAGATGTTTTAATACTACCATTAATTTTTGAAAATGAATTCATTTTTGTTCAAACTTCATCATCAGCTGTACTAAATATAATCGCTACATCAGGCTACATCAGATTGAACTGCATCATTGTAACCGCGGAGGTCTAAGTTAATGAGCAAACAAATTTTCTTATTTTGATTTTACATAGTATTTTTTGGCTCATTTTTTATTGAATCATCATTTGAAGTGAGTTCATCATATAAAAATACTAAACATTAAAATATTGACATTGACTTTGGTAACATTGCTTTACTCTTATGATAACGTGAAGTGAAAGCAGTCCTGTCACCCACAAATTTTGACATTCAATAAGACCAAAGAGAATAATAATTACTTCAGTGGTTCCATAAATTTACTAAAGATAAATTATTTATCAATTAATTATTAATGTATATTATGAATTTACATATTATATTATTATAAAATTAACCTACAGTTTGACCAGTTGATTTCCAAGGCCACGTAAGGCATGCAATGTCAGTCATGTTAAAAATATTGAAAAGGTAATTGGAACGTAAAACTAAAATGACTGATGTCAGTAAGTCTTTCATTTACATGTGTGTATATGTTGGGTAAAATTCAAGCAGTAGTGTGGGTAATGCATATTTTAATTAATTTAATGTATTTCTAATTCATTTTATATAAAAAAATAGCTTTCTGCACTTCTCCTCCATATAAACTTTAGCTATGACAAATTTCACGTTTATCCGTTCGCGCAATTCGCTTAAAAAGGGGTACAAAGTTTTGCCTTCACGTATTAATATATAAGATTATAATGTGACTTATTGAAATTTCATAATTTGCAAATTGAAATATCATTAGTCTCTCTTTCACATGTATTGGCACTTCGAATAATAAGTATATACAGTTTATTAATTCACCAAACACATGTGTACTTCACAATCTCAATACAAATATCAATATTACATGTACACATACCGATATAATACGCGTCGCTAGTGTGATACAAGCCGCGCAAGCGCAATACAGTCGGTCACGCTTACTAGCATGTCATGACGCGAAATTAGAAATCTATCTCCTGCCAAAAAATACCCCTCAACGCCCCTAAAGAAGTTATCACTTCAAAAAACAAAGGCATTCTTATCAGGAGGTCGGAATTTATTGTAAAATTTTTATTGTAAAATTTTCCGTTATAAATAAGCACGTTTGGTAGTCAATTATCATAAGTATTCGGACCCATTAGCGGGATAAAAATCTTAATTTAGAATACGCAAATGGCTTTTCGATAATTTAAATGGACTGCTGAAATTTTAATACGGTGCTTTTAACGTTTACTGTTAGTGTTCAAATATTCTGAATATAATCAATCAAAATAAAAAATACTTTACTAAATTTAGACCCTAATAAGGCGCTTATGAACGTCCAAACTGATCGAGAAGAACCGGCAAAAAACTCGATTAGATTTATATTACACGTTACAATAGTTTTTAGTGTATGCATTGAGAGGAGTCAATTCCAGACATCAACTTCGTTCACATAATGATCCACTCTATAATAGCCTTTTGAAACCAAAACCCGCTTGACGCGGCACTTAAATTCACAGGCCGGCAAATCGGTAAAATGCTTTGGGTCTTTGTTGTAAAACCTAGCACTATTACCTAAAAAGTTATTATTAGTTTCACTGACTCTGAAACATGGGATCGTTATAATATGTGTTTGCAGCTGCCCACGTGTTAGTTACAATCTGTTGTAATAATTCAATTAATACAGAATTAATTTCATGCAAATATTGAAGTGAAACCCCTCCTGAGATGAGATGGCTTTGAAATTTGAAAAGATGGCTCTGATCGGCAACCTTGGTTGTGACGAAAACTGAAGTGGGTGAACACTGTGTCGGATAGAGTGTTGAAAACATCGGTTCTCGTCCGATCACCGAAGCTAAGCAACGTCGGGTGCGGTCAATATTTGGATGGGTGACCGTCTGGGAACAGCGCGTGACGTTGGCCGTTTTATTGTATTATTGTAAATAAAATGTTTCCTTGTGATACAAACGTTTCACTTCCATCGTTTGTCTTTACGACACACCCTATTTTTATTCTACGTTATATACAAATATCAATTTTCTTGAAAATTGAACGGTTTAGGATTTGATTCACTGCAGCGCTATATAACAATAACTTATAATAAAACTCGTGATAATGTCAATGAATTTGACCTATCCTTTGGGAAGTCTACTTTTTCTGAACAAAAGATATCCCATGCGGTATTCTGTATCCCTGACAGCTTGTGAGCCAAGTTCAATAACTGTCAGTTGAGTAGTTATAGAGTGAACTTGTAACAAACAAACTCCTATTCGTATTTAAAATATTAGTTGGCATATTTTAATCAGTTCATGTTTCATATACCTACGCAAGGTTTAAAGTTAGTTTTAGCTATCTTCGAGCCCCGAACGCTACATAATATTCTATGGTGCTTTTATTAGGCTTCGGTTCCATTAGCAATCGCTTTTCAGGAGTCAAACTCGGAGGCGGATTAAACCGGCGCAGGTATTATAGTAACTGTATACACAAACTGAGAGATAAATGTGTAAAAGGTTGTCCTTTTGGGAGCGCACATAGTATATATTTATTTGGTGGCAAATGTGGAAACATTGATAACGAGTAGAATAATTCATAGAGAATAATAAACAATAACAAAAAACTAAAAATTCTGAAACTTTTTAGTTATGCCCAATAACGAGTTGTTCATTAATTAATATCATTACATAGTATAAAACAAAGTCCCCTACCGCGTCTGTCTGTCTGTCTGTTCACGATAAACTCAAACACTACCAAACGGATCTTTATGCAGTTTTCACCAGTGTATAAAGTGATTCACGAGGAACGTTTTGGTATATAATTTGTCCCGGATTTTTTTTATAATCAGGACGGGACAACGTCTGCCGGGCCTGCTAGTTATTTATATAATTAAAGATATATATTTCCTTCCCTACTTCCCTTTTTTTATTTACAGCTCTCATACTTCAGTATTGTATTTATGGCAGTTTTAAACTAAAACAATAAAATAGTCCAGCACCATTTAATGACGAGTTATGTTAGAATTTATATCATAATAATCTTCTCCATGAAAACACACTCAAATATGTCAACTTTGATAATAAACAGTCCAACGGTATTGGAATTTATCAATCTCGGGAATACCAACATAAATTGATATGAAGATTACTATATACCTACATTTAAGACGAGTCTAATGGCATCTAAAGTGTTAATAAAATTGCATAAAAAATAGTTCTCATTTGTACAGCCTGTGTGATGTCTATCTCTTTTTGTGGCGCATAGTTGTGTATAGAAGAGTGTTTAAAATAAAATTAAAAAAAACATTGTGTGTATCAGTGTGGACACGCGAAGGAAGTAACACTTCTTTGGCTAAAACTTCTTATGTATTAAGTAACTATACATTTACTCTTTTTTGTATGTTACTAGACCCAGACACGAGTCTTATACATATACGTGTAATGCGTAATGAAAAAATTTCCCTACCGTGCCATAAAAACTTTCACTTCAATAATATCATAAAACAACAAAATTCTTAATTACTTTGACTGTTATAAAACCTAATCTCAAAAGTTACAATCCAATAAGTCATTTAGGCTATAGAATGTGCCAAAAAATTGACATACACATGTGAAATGAGCAAAAGTATAATCGGTCGATAATACTCTATAAGCACTGTGACTATGTATTCGAGCAGAGCTTCGCCCCACAATAACTTCGACATAGCAATGAGTGTCCGATTAACGACATCTTGCCTTTTATAGGCCGAACTTTCTAATAAGATGGCGCTAGTGTTTGTTCCGCTTGCGTATCGGATGTGTTGTAGCGGTACCGGAAGTAGATGTTTAAATCATTTGAATATCATTTTACTTTATAAAAATATTATAAAGGCCATATTAAAACACTAATATTAATTACAAAAATAGAAATCATTACACATGAGTCGATACATTTCAAAATGAGTTAATTTAGTCGTTTCCAGTTTATTACGTTATTTAAGAAAATAATAAATAATTGTCCATGTAAAATATGAAGATCGTAAAAAGAACTAAAAAGCTTATGAACGGCAAAATATGAACTGCGTTCTCGGCGTATAAAAACTGGAAAACTTAAGAAAATTAAACATGTTATATGAACGATTAAAATTGGATTTAGCTCATTTTCAAGTATAACAACATATATATACATTCGAAGTACATTACACTTCTTATGCATTATAGGGGAAAAAATGTTCACCCACCAGGCGATGCCGCTTGGGCCCCGCCGCGCCGCTTGGAGTGACTAATTTTGCAATCACCGAAATCCTATCCTGGTGAAGTTTGCTTTGAATAAATAACTACTTTATTGCACTTGTTACTTTACAAAGTCGCGGGTTGCATTAATAAGGTTTTTTTTTCTAACTAATCAGCGGTATCGCGAATAAATTATAATTGTTGGTAGTGTAAATAATTCAATAAAAAAAATGTCCAGACACATATAATAATATAGTATTCATATAAAAATCCTGCTATCTGTAATTTATATCGACTTGCGCTGAAAATACCATTAAAGTTACACTAAGTTAATGTATGATGCCATCTATATACATCATAGCAATGTAAATTTCATGTGTCTGGACTTCTCAGAACTTTGTATTAGATTTGTTTTTTGATTTGGTTTATCACAAAACCATTTATTCGTTCTGTTCCCTCCGTGTAACGAAAAGCCTTTACAATGAAAACAGATGCTCGATTCCTTGAAATTCGTTATCAAAACTTTACTGTACACTATATTTGTATTTGTACACTGTATTTAAGGAACGGTCACTTTTTCTCGAATACAATCCCCACCGCACAGTAAACGTTTGCCAATTTTTAAAGTAATATCATACATATTTATGCGGTATTCAAGAAGTCGCCAATTTTGGCCTCATTAAATGTTCAAATAAATAAAAAAAATTGCCAAATACAAATACGGTAAACACCGATGAGAAATAATTTGTTTTAAGAGTTCGCAATTCCAAACAGACTAAGCGGTCTAGACATAAGATATTTTTAAATTCAAACAGTAACATACGGGGTAATAAATTGGTATAAATTAATGTGGACGAGGCCTGACGGTGCGGTAAATATTATCGGGTTTACAGGGCATAAGGTCAGAGTTCACGGTGATGTAAGGTTTCTGGTCTATATCGCAGGTGGACTGTGAGATGGGCCTCGAAACAAACTTTTTGCTCGCTTGATGTCTAATAATTTTGTTCTTGTACTGAATACTATCTATATCTATACGTATAATATGAATGTAAATCTAACGTGTCTGTACGTTTTAGATTTTTGTGAAATAAAATGTTTTTAGTATCTAGGATTCAGAAATAGAGTATATTTTAATCATTTTTAGAAATGTCTGTCTGTCTGTGTATATGAACACGCATCACTGCTAAAGTACTGGTTTCATAATAAAACCTCACCAAGAAAATCATAAAGCATATCCTTGAGTGTAATTTAGTCTTTGTTTCATTCGGTCAACTCTATCAAAAGTTCTTGTAATTTAAATGACGGTTCGAGTTAAGTACGAGGGAAGAGTAGTAATCTATACTAATACTAGCGGACCGGGCGGACGTTGTCCTGCCTTGAAAACAAAAAAAATCCTAAAAGTCGATCGCAGCGCCACCTGCCGGGTCCAATTGTGAATCTAAACCATTCTCGAATCTCCACGAACACACACAAAAAATTTCATCAAAATCGGTCCAGTCGTTTAGGAGGAGTTCAGTCACATACACACGCACACAAGAAATATATATATTAAGATTATACAGCTGGAGGGTTGTTTTTTTTTGTTGAACGCGTTAATCTCAAAAACTACTGGTCCGATTTAGAAAAATTCTTTTAGTGTCTAGATAGCTTATTTATCGAGGAAGTCTATAAGGCTATATATCATCATAAGACCTATAAGAGCGAACCATCAATGAAGAATGCCTCATAATCGGGGTTAATGTACGTATTATATAGAAATATTCTCACCTTCTACGTAAACGAAGTCGCGAGTTAAAGTTAGCGTTATTCCAAAGTAGCTTAATAACTCGCTCCAGAAAACTTATATATATCTTTAAGAAATTAAGGTCTGTTGCACATATAACAGCACTCCGGATGGTCTATTATTCCTTAGCTCAATCAATTTTGTCCTATTGTATATCCGCCTGGGGAGGTGCATGTAGGACAATTTTGCTACAATTGGAACGAGCCCAAAGAGCTATCTTAAAGGTTATGTATAAAAAACCTTTTCTATACCCTACCTCTACATTATATTCTGAGTGTAAAGTTTTATCGGTAAGAGGTTTATTTGTGCTCCATACAGCTATATTTAAACATGCTATGTTATCCTTCTCTTCAGACTTAAATGTAAATCGGAGACGTGGCCGTGTTTGTAAAGTAGAACCCCACCGGACTGCTCTTGCAGCACGACATTTCTGTATCCTAGGTTCCCGAATCTATAATAAGCTTAACAAACTTATTTATATTTATGGTCGTCCAAAGTACACTGTAAAAAAATTGATTAGTACGTGGCTCTACGACTTAAAGTACACAGAAGTTGAAGATCTCCTTAAACCATAATATACAGCATGATGTTCCTTAGGTACATTGAGACACACACATGTACACTAATTCATACACAAATCCTGCACACACACACGCACACACACGCACACACACGCACACACACGCACACACACACACACACGCACGCACACACACACACACACACACACACACACACATACATACTAGCGCACAAGTGTTTTTGTATTAAATTACAAAAAATTTTGTAATTGCATTAAATTCATACGGTGGGCGTTGACATCTGTGATACAGTTAAATACTAGTACAGATGTCAACGATAATTATAAAAATATACATATATGTTAATCAGTTTATCACATTATCACAATTAAAATGGCCAAATCTGTACTAGATCTCTATAATGATTTTATCTTAACAAACTGGCAAATTATAAGCTAAACATCAATAAGTTGTGTTTATGGAAAATTTTAATCATAAATATCGTGAATTACTTTGTTCTTGTTCTAATACTGATTGTATTTAAAATTATTATTGGAGGTTTTTAATTTTTCTGCCTTTTACTAAGGAATTTATAAGCATTTATAAGTAATAGTGTTCGAGTAATGATATATGAATTATTTTCGATGTATCGATGTTTTAATTGATATTGTATATTATTCTAACATCAATGTAACAATGTAACATTAATGTATATATCAAAAATATGTATGTATTATTAAATAAAATAAAAAAAAAAATAAACTATTCCACGCCGACGAAGTCGCGAACAGAAGCTGGTAATAATGTAGAGGGAAATATTTCTAGTTATTTAAAAAGTGATTGACACCTTCCTGTACTTTAAATTAGCTTCTGCTAGCGGCTTCACCCGCGTCAGTGAAAATTTAACCTTCTTGAACAGTACATTTCTTCTAGATAAGAGGTACCATACGTCCTTTTTGTACTGGGAACATTTTATAGATGGGTGGTTATAAGCAGAGTTTGTAAGGGCGGGGCACATTTGTTATATTAGTTAAGATTAGGATGCGAATAGGAGTCTGTTCGTTTAATACGCTTACATGGCAAAACTACTCAACGATCATCATTAAATTTCGTACACATGTTGTCAGGAGTTACAGATAAATACAAAGTATACCTTTTAATATAACATATCGTTCTCCGGGAAAAATTAGTATGCGATAGAGGAAGAAGGTACCGCGTTTATAAAAACACCATGACTAAATTCGTATGTAAAAGCATTTGCGTCGACATATATAATATTAACTATCCTTCCTGGCTTAGCCTGGATGCAGTCAAGTTACCAATATGGCGTCGTAAATATCTGCTTTTTTTTTCTCGAACTTATTACGCTACTGACCTAGCAAGGTCTTAACAGCTTCACGGTACTACTAAGGTGAGCGCTTAAGGCACTCAGCCGATTTTATTTTGACAACTAGCTCAAGGATGCACGGCACACCTCGTCTTGGGCTGTTTGCCTGACTCATGCAATTCGCTACCTATCTGCGCTAACCTAAGCTAAGCTATATATTCATACTTATATGTGTTATTGAAACATATATGTGTACTAAGCATACATACCTCAACAACTCTTATATGTATTTTGTGGCGTATAATTTTTTCTAAACTATTTCAGTTTGATAAGTGAAAATAAATAAAACCCTTCCACTTTCAGAAAATATCTGAGTAATTTAGATATCTTGTACATTATTCAACCAAAATTTTGACACTTTTTTTATGTATAACTAGGGGGCCTGGCGGACGTTGCCCGCCCTGATAATAAAAACAAACTTGACAAATTATATACTTAAACCTTCCTCATGAATCGTTTTATCTACTGGTTAAAACCGCATGCAAATCCGTTCAGCAATCTTTGAGTTTATTGCGAACAGAGAGACGTGGCAGAGGACTTCCGAACACGCTAGCAATATGCATTCTATATATTGTTAATGTACAAGTGGGTGGTAAACTGAATAAAGAAAACAGTTCACGCTATTCTCATGGCCCTAATAACACATTTCACTTGATATAGGCGCGTATCACGCGAGTTACTAATAAAGCTGGGCCTGGAGAGATATATTTAGGTTACAGGGTGTTGCTGACACGCCTGTTACGCTTATATCATAGATGGCATGTTGGCTTAACCAATTATTAATATCACCCCATAAGTGGCGTCATATAACTGGTGATATTGGTATTGGAAAGAATGAAAAAAAAACAAAGTATTGATTCGATGGAATTATAACTATGAACTACATTGCATTTTATAAGTAACCAGAAGGAAAATAGAAATATGAAAATTAATTAGAAGTCTGTAGTTCTGTTCATTTAATTTTTGTTCTGGCTGTTTGTAATTAGTAAACGTATTCACCGATTTTTACGAAATTTTATTCACGGGAAATATACGTAGTTCCTGAATTGGTGTGCTGTAATAATGTATGTAAATAATACATTTAGATATCGTAGGTAGGTAGGTAACAATAGGATTACGAGTCGAAAGTATTACTGTGTAAAAACGCGCGCCGAGCTACGATCGCAACTAACTAGTAAATATCAAGGATTTTTATTGAAAAAAGAATATTACCTCCAGCAGTGGTATATTACCCTTTGTAGGTGGTAGAGCCACGCTGTAGCTATTACTAGTTTCAACATGAATGGGTCGGCTCGTCCGGGGTAGTACCAACCTCTGACAGAAAACCGACGTGAAGTAACAATGCTTGCACTGTTGCGTTACGGTCGGTCAGTGAGTCGGCCCACCTCCTTTCCTCCATTCCCTATCCCCCCTACCCCGTCCCCCATACACAGGCTGGCAATGCACTTGCGACTCCCCTGGTTGACCCACCTGTTCTTTTGCCTCCTTTTGATATAAAAACAAAAGTGACTTCTATATTTCACCAGACGTGCTGTACCGCACTGAAAGGGAAGCACCGAATAATAGAAAATGGTTTTAAGATAAATAGAAGTTCTACGTAATCTTTGTTACATTATGAATGTGATTTAAACTTTAATTTTAGATAATTAATTTTGTTCTTGTTTAAATCTCTTAGTATATCTGTCTTGCTTACTCTTTAACGTAAAAGGGTTGCTGATACCAAGGGAAACTAATGATATTTTAATCTTTATTGGATAGTTTATAATTTAAAAAAAAACCGGTGTATCATACAGTTCTTATGTACGTAATTACATATAAAAAAAAATCAACAACTTAAAATTGTTACCACGTGAACAGAAACACCAATCATAAAGTGTGACGCCATACCTTCCGTGATTTTCATATCTATTGGTGCTCGGAGCAATAATTATATACATCTTTATAAAGTCTATTAATCAATCAAACGCATGATGAGCTGCAAAATATCAATATTACATGTACACAGGCACCTATACTACGCTCGCTAGTCTGACGAAAGCTGCGCAAGCACAATACGGTCGGTTATGCTCACGTAGCATGTTATGACGTGAAATTATAGATTTATCTCCTGCTAAAAATACCGCTCAACGCGCCTAAAGAAGTTACCAATTCAAAAATTCTATAATCATACCGCAGCACCACCCATTGGTTCTAATTATAAATCTAAACCATGCTCGAATCCATCTGAACACTCACAAAATATTTCATCAAAATCTGTCCAGTCGTTTAGAAGAATTTAAGATAGGTATAGTAGCTATAACATTAAAAGAACTTCCAAACAAGTAAATTTAAAATTATGATAATAGAATTTTAATATTGTTTGTCTGTCTGAACTAATATAGAAGTCGTTAATAATATATACGTATATTTGGAAAAATATTCGCTATATTGTTTTTATTAAGTGATTGCGTGCTTTCGTTTTATGTATGCAGGTCCCCACTGCACTGCGGTACTCATACCTGCCAACTACCTGTGTAGTTGCGGTACACGTAATGTACCCTAATAAATTAATCTAGGAGTTTTTGGCGAGATCTTAGTCTGTTATGTAATGGATTTTATATTTTATTCATAATCTCGTGTTATTTAACTGTATATCTTGTAATATTCGTGGTGTTTTATGTAATATAGTTCGGTTATTATGCACAAGTGAAGTGGATGGGAAATAATACCACGGAGGATGAATTCTGAGATGCGACAAAAACTCCTTGGAAAGTTATAACAAGGAGGCCACCATCTTCTTAGAGCGTTGAAATGATCACAAGATACTTGTAATACTATTATCTACTCTACAGTGGCAGTAATAATGTAGAAGATGCCAAAAAAATGTATCTAGTCATCTATTAATTAATTCAATTTACATTAGGAATATTTACTTATTGCAACGGAGTTTATTAGCGCGGCATACAGTGGGAGTTGCCTGGGGTCATGTAAGGAAAAGCGTTATGATTCACTGGCTGTTCTCTCTATTGTATACAAGTGTATGTCTAAATGCGATTATAGGAATTCTAGTAAAGGACTGTCGTGCCTTGCCGGTTGTATAACCTCAAAACTGCATAGGAAAATTTGATTAAATTTCATTTGTTTTTGTTTGAAATCATACGTATGCTATATTATTTCAATATTACAATAAAGATTTGAGAAATAGAAACTGCAACAAATATGATATTATTTGGATATAAAGTAAATTTTCAAAAAAAAGTATTAACCGACTTCAATATCAATCAAAACCCCATAAGGCACTAAAAAGCGGAAAATAAATAGTTTATCAAATTAACCAAATTAAATAAAACATATGAATATGTGTGCTACCTAGAGATGTATTGGAAGTCGGTGCCAAAAAAAAAAAAAATACAGTCGAATTGATAACCTCCTCCTTTTTTTGAAGTCGGTTAAAAATGGACTCTCCAACATAAGTATCTTATTAGATGTATTTAAGTCATAAGCTAATAATTATCATGATTCATATTATGTTAAGGTTTTTTTATTTACTATTTTTATATCATTGATAATTTAATATCTAATATCAAATATTTATAAAGGAATATTCTTTCTAATTTATTAAATGATTTTTTTTGAGTTCATTGCTTTGTGTTACGCTACTCGGTTTGAAAAAAAAATATAAAGATTACAGAGAGAGTCACGTGGAACACTTTCATATTTTTGTGATGAATATAAACAATTGAAATCTCAAAATCAAAAATATTTTATTCAATTTAGGCCCTGAGAAGGCGTTTATGAACGTCAAAGCTAACACCAGTTCGGACAAACAACCCACTCATCGAGAAGAACCGGCAGCAAACTCGATCTGGATTATCTTTTCATGATACATATTTTTACATCATAGATTACATACATTCGTTTCGGTGGATGCACAGAGAGGGGCATCATTTCTAGACGTCACCATCGTTCACATATTGCTCCATCCAATAACAGCCTTAAAACTCCCTTGTCATGGTGCTTGAACTGATTACTGAGAATATTTGTTCCACGTACATCAAAAGAAAGAAAGATATTTATTGCCATAGTACAAGTAACAAAAAATATCCATAGACAAGTCTACAAAAAAATATCCATAGACAAGTCTACAAAAAAATATCCATAAACAAGTCTACAAAAAAAAAACACTTAAACATAAAAAAAAACTATAACAAAGAGACCTGGCGTCAGGGTACTGCCGCCTTTGAAAAAGAACGCTGGTTTTTAGTCAGGCCTATCCCAGCTAAAATACAATTAAGCATTACTTATTCGCGCCCATGTTGTAAATATAAACTTAAAATACCTATCTATTGCTATACATATAAATAATTGAGACCCAACCAAGAATAATGTAATAAGAGAGAAAATAAAAAACGTTGCAATAAAAAATTATATGATAATGTGAATTATGTGTCAAATCTATCAATAAAAATATAAATGCCCTAATGTTTGTTGACCAAGAATTTTATTTAAATTATTTTCTTAAATATAAATATAAAATCTTTCAATCATATATGTAAAAAAAGTTGTGTGTCCTGTTGCTTTTAACTTTTTCAGCCCGTTTATATTGATGTTACTTATTTAGTTTTTTTTTTGCAATTGTAGGTAACATTTGAGACTGGGACAAAACGAATCCTAGGAGAATATTGTGCGAGCGTGTCAGACCGCTCGAAGTGAGAATTATACGATAATTACTTTGTTGTGTAGTTGAGACAGACTAATGCTTTCGTTGTTTATGTTACCTAGTCCGTCTAAGTTTCTTGTTATACAGAATTTTCAAGTGTTTCTGTTTTTTTTTAACTCCTATTATCCAATATTATGTAGGAAATAACATATATAAAATTGATATCAACATTGCTAAGTTTTCTAAGTAAATCTATACACCATCATCATCAGCCTGTCAGAGACCCACTGCAGAACCTTATAAGGAAGGAAGGTATGGGCATAATCACCACCCCTGCCTACGACGTACTGACGATTTCATATTTCGAGAAATCCACAGTTGAATATTTTCCCACATAAATAGTAGGACGAAGCCTGGCGTTCACTCGCCAGGCTGCCGCAGGGGCGGTTTCTCAGGAAGACAGCAGGTTCGATCCCTGGCCGCCCCTACCATACGGCGGACGGTACACCGTGGGGTTTTAGTCCGTGCGAGTCGGACATAACCCACTCTCTCCCCCGAGAGGGTGGCGTATCCATAAAGGATTTCCCCACGTAAATAAAAAAAAAAAAAAAAGGTCTTTACCTATGAAATTGCCGTTTTGTATGAAAAATTTTAAAGGAATTTTTTTCATGTATTTTTTATTTGTATTAATCGAAGTAATCACCTATGCAATCAATGCATCTTTGCCAACGCAGTGGCAGTTTATTGATGCCCTTCTTAAAGAAATCAGTTGGACGGGAGGCAATAAATTCTTCCAAGGCGTTTTGTACTGCCTCTCGGGTATTAAATTTTTTTCCCGCCAAGGAGTTATCCAAATTCTGGAAAAAGTAGTAGTCTGTAGGCGCAAGGTCTGGTGAGTAGGGCGGATGACGGAAAACTTCCAACCCCAGTTCTTGCAACTTAGAGACCGTCTGCTGTGCAGTATGAGGTCGCGCGTTGTCGTGCAGGAGCAGCGGAGACGAGCGATTGACCAATGCTGGTTGGAGATGTGCCAGCTTCTCCATCATTATGTTCAGTTCTTTACAGTACACATCTGCAGTAATGCTCACCCCGTTTGAATTACACCGACGCTAGACCACCAAACAGTGACCATCACTTTTCTAGGAGTAAGTTTTCGTTTAGGGCATTGTTTGGGTGCTGAACCAGGATCCAACCAACTTGCTGAGCGCTTGCGGTTATCAAACAGAATCCATTTTTCATCGCAGGTAACAATGCGGTTCAAAATTCCTTCATTTTTGTGCCTGTTGAGCAGTGCAAGGCACGTCTCGATACGTACTTCGCGCTGGCGATCATTGAGGTCGTGGGGCACCCATTTGTCAAGCTTTTTTACCTTGCCAATTGACGCAAATGGACCAATATTGTTTTGACGCTAACGTCAAAAGCTGCTGCTAATTCAGCCGTAGATTGTGTATCATCAGCTTCCACAATGGCCTTTAATTCGTCGTTGTCGATCAAAGTCTCTGGACGACCGGGAGGTTCATTTTTCAGGTCGAGATTCCCAGAACAGAAGCGAGCAAACCAATAACAGGTGGTACGTTGGTTTGTAGTGTTAGCTCCGTAAACGTCGTTGATGTTGCTTGCCGCTTGTGCCGCGTTGCTGTCACGACAGTACTCATATTCCATAATTACTCGAATTTTTAACGTATCCAAGATGACAAAAAAGATTGAAATGCGATGAAAATGTAACACTAATCAATAAACGAATGACTACTTTTGGAAAAAGAATTCCATGTTTTTAAAATAAAATTAATTTGAAATTAGAATTCTTAGCCAAAAAAAAATTATTTTGATTTGAAATGACCAGCACTGCAGAACGGCAATTTCATAGGTAAAGACCTATTAGTACTACAAAAACATTTCTCAGGTGCAGGTTTCCTCACGATGTTTTCCTTCACCGTCAGCCGATAGTGTTACCAATTTAAATTAGTAATGTACGCGAATTCAGAAAAATAAAAATAATCTTATCTTACATTATGTTCATACAACTATAACGATTTATGGAGTATATGTCGAGATAACTATCAGACGGTAGTATTTTTTGCACTTGCGAAGGATTTTGTAAAAACTATGCCAATGCTTACATAAGCATAAAAGTACAGGGTAAGAGCTTTGCTTAGTCTTGCTTAAAATTATTAAAACTCTACTTACATAATACTTGGAACGTTCCTTAGTTCTGTATTGTGTAATAAACCAGATTAATAATAAAAGTGTTACAAGCCGCAGACCAACAATAGCCTATACGGACCGACTCGTATGCGGAGAAATTGCGAAGCATACCAAATCACCTAAATATTTGGACATAAAATAATTTTTAAAGCAAGCTTTCCTATGTGCCGTCGTGTAAGGCAGTGCTGCAGCGATAATATACATTTCCGTTATTTTATCAATGTTCCATTTGTTTCTTGTTTATATAAAACCCAGTATTAAATGAGTGAATAGTAGACAGGAATTCGATTCATGAAGGCGTTATATTGCGGAAATCCATATTTAAATATTAGGGTGGATGTTAATTCGCACTTTTACTAGGAACTGATTAGCCGCTATCACTTCTTACTGTAACAGAAAACTTTTGTGAAACAACTAAAAGTGATTAAAAACCGTCGTTGATGGATTGGTTGGATGACTGACGTTCTGGATAGAGAGGCTAGAATTTTAAAATATCCATATTTTTAAAATATTTAGTTATATTTAGTAAGCGAATCACAATATAAAACTTAAAACAAATACACTATAAACCCTAGTGGGAAATTGATAGCATAACAATATTTTCCACGAGATAATAATTAAGTATCCCTACTTAATTCAGTTTTCAACATTCAGACAGTATCGGAATTTGTCTATAATAGGTACACCATCGTTCATTTTTTCAAATATAAGAAGTATGTTTTTTATATTTTATTATAGTAACTATTTAAACCGGAATAAATGTAACTTCTAGATATAATAGCAAATCAGAGTTTAAATTACCTACTCATACTTTAAATACAAATAGCGTGTCATATCTTTTTAATGCATGTGTGTCGATAAGGTTTGAGAGTGTGCACGGGAGTTACATAATATAATTCCACCGTCCCCATTCCATCAGAGGACGACTAGACGCCGTGAGGGTTTCCACCCTTACGTGGTTGATATTCTCGTAATTTTTACGAAACGATTTGCTTCCACATTTATTATACGTATGACTAAGGAGTGAATTTCACTCCCGGCGTCTGGCTTCCCGTCATCTTATAACTTATATATTACTAGCCGACCCGTGCCCACTTCGTTGGGTGGTAATAGGCATTATCAAGCTACAACTTTTCTCTAGAAGTCAATAATATATATCTCATAATAAAGGCAGCGTTCGTAAGAAACGTTTTCGTTCGACCATTTTTCTCCGACTCCCCAGATATTACCCCCTACAACCTCACAAACTTTACCTCTTTATAATATTAGTATAGATTATAGATAATATAATTAGTTAATAGCTTCTGCCCGCGACTTCGCACGCGTGGAATAGTTATTTTGGGCTAAAACGCAGCGGAAGCTCTCAAAAGGAAAACAAGCCCCGATTTTAGAACATTTTTCATTGTAGCTCCGCTCATATTGCCCTTAGCGTGATGATATATAGCCTATGACACTTACAAATAACGTGGCTTTATATTGGTAAAAGAAATTGGTTTAGTAGTTCCTGAGATTACCTCCTACAACGTCACAAACTCACAAACTATACCTCTTTATAATATTAGTATATAGATTATAGACCCTGCCCGCGACTTCGTTCGCGTAGTAATAGTTCTCTGGGCTAATGCTGACACACAGCAGAAGCTCTCAAAAAGAAAAAAAACATCTCGATTTTGAAACATTTTTCATCTGTGCTCCGCTCCTACTGGCCTTAGCGTGAAGATATGTAGCCTATAACCATTCTCGATGAATGAGCTATATAACACTGAAAGAATTATTCAAATCGGACCAGTAGTTCCTGAGATTACCCCTTACAACGCCACAACGTCACAAACTCACAAACCCACAATCTCACAACGTCACAAACTTTACCTCTTTATAATATTAGTATAGATAGTGGGTAAGTGCGATACATCGTCGGCCTTATCGTCACTTACCATCAGGCGAGATTGTGGCCAAGCACGTACCTGTTGAACATAAAAAAAGGTTATTTAAGAAGACATATAACATTAGTTTGAACATTTTGCGGAAATGAACTATTTTATTAATGTATAAAAGTACAGCATTTTATTATTATATCATTCAGCTGCATAATAAAAGGTTATTTAGTCAAACACATTTAAAAGAGGTTTTGTAGAAACAAACACGAAGTCCATCCGATGTTAAATGTTCAGGACAGTTATATATAACCGATGCCAAAAGGAATTATAATATTAACAGCGTACGTCACTAACCACATTATTCTGATGTAATATGAAACTGTCACTTTGCGGTTGTAATAGCCTTTGTGTATTCCGACAAGGGATAGCGATTCTTCGCAAAAAATCGATATTTATATTAATCCGAATCATGGTCCGTAGAATCGATTCATGAAAAAATCGAGGTCTAGAGGACGATTAATTATCCAAAAATCGATCTCTTAATTAAATTTTGAAGTAAAAACTTCTTTGGGTGTCTTGAACACATTTTGGGTGGAGAAAAATCATGGAACTCGCGTCATCGTCACCGAACGCTTTTCATGAGCTGTATGTATACTGTATATAGGTATGTATGTACTTTATGGGTGAACAAAAAGCGTGAAACTTACATCATCGTTACCGCACGCTTCCCATGAGCTATATGTATACTGTTTTATTATCAGGGCGGTACGACGTCCGCCGGGCCCGCTAGTTTTAAATAATTCAGACTATAATTAATTTCAAAATTCAAAAGAGAACACAGTTATTCCATTGTTTCGAGTTGTCACTTCTGTCGGCAATCCTCATGACTGCTTCGATTTTTTTCTTTTTTGATGACTTTTTTTTAGATTTTATTTAAATTGTAAATTATTGTATGATTTTATTTTACTTACATAGAAAAAAATCGAATTACAGTTTTATAGTGTCAGAGATTGATTCACTGGATCGATTAGATGCTTAATCATCGATTTTTCTATGACTAAAATCGATTATTCAGTTAGTCGATCTAAGATTGCTATCCGTATTCCAGACTTCAGCTCTTTTGAAAGTTACATTAAGGTCGAGAAGTGACTGCGACATTAGGGAGTGACTTGGCTAGGTTCCCCGCCATCCAGTCTCGACGTACAGGCGGCGAGGCCTCCTGAACTATTTTATATACGTTTGTATACAAATTATTTGCTTCCCCTCACGAGTCTATTTACCTTATCAATGAGACTCGATAAGGTACTGTGGTTGGAATAATATCCGAGAAATAGCTGCCATTGCAAATCAATATTACAATTTAAAGTTAATTTCATCTGCTTACATTCTATAGATCTCATGCCGTTTTTAGTTTACGTTATATACTGTGACTTTTCTATTTCAAAGCCTGTAATATCTGTATTTTTGCTACCGTTTTGCAATTGAAGGGCTGAAGGGAAAAACAGGCTAAGTCCATTTCTTTGAAAAGCGTTTTTTTGAAGTTTATGGCTACAAAAATACCCATTTTATAATAAACAATCTAAAACAGGTGTAAAACGCGTTGTGTCACGTTTTTGTTGTTGTTGTATTTCTTCTTTAACAGCGAATGACTAGCTAAGTCCGTGACTTGACCACGTCGGTTATTATTATTATTAGGCACATTTTATACGGAAAACAATTCCAAATACATATAACATACAAAATTTCCTTTCAAAATCAATTATTCTAAGGTATTCAAGTCCACCATAAAATGCTTTCAAAATTTATATTGTCGCTCCTGTAAAGTTTTGTAAATGTGACTTAGCCAGTTTTTCCCTTTAGCGCTTAATAAAGCTTCAATTGTAAAGTAGGTTATTAGAAACTCGGTTGGTCTTGAAGAATGGAAATTTGAACAAAAATTCCTTGTATAATACTAGCTAATACACGCGACTTCATCTGCTTTGTTTATTACTTTAACAATTTTATGTATAGAAAAGAAAACTTAAAAAAAAATGAAAGCAAAAATATACATTCCTTATAACATTTCCTTAGACCTTTCTAGTACTTATAAAAATCGTAACTTCTTAAAACTTTATTAACTTTGTACTAAATGAATACAACGTGATATTTCTTCTAGGTATTACCGTCCATAAATTACGTGAGGTGTTTTTTTAAATTTTCTGTCCCTCCCTCCCTCCCTGGTGAGATGTCGTGAGATTTTATTCAACCCCCTCCCCCAACACCCAATCTCACGTGAGAATTCACGAATTCACTCACGAAAATGAATTTATTTTCTTTCGAACGAATTAATGAATGATCTTAATCGTATTACGGTTACGCTTAATATTAAATCTTAAGCATGTACAATCTGCATTAAATGGACCAAAACAGTATTTCTTTTTTGTTTCAATCAGAAAAAAAATTGCGTGATATTTGCCGAGACCCCCCCTCTCTTCAACTTAAGATTAGATGAGATTTGACTCGACCCCCTTAAACATCTCACGTAATTTATGATCGCCCCCTAAGGATCAAGCATCTAAGTAGTAAAAATGAACGCAATCTATCCTATACACTTATCTTCAGCATTTTGTTTATATAGATAAGTGAGTATTGAGAAAATATTAGTGAAAATCCATCTTTTAAAAATGGTTAATTATGTAGGACCTAAAATCCCATCGGATGCACGGCTATACACAAAACAAAATAATAAAGAGTAAAAGCCTGGATTATTTACACGAACTTAGAATTTATAAATAGTAACCATGTGTTATTCCGACATTACTCAATGTCAAACATTAAAGTTATATATAACTAGCGTGCCTGGCAGACGTTGTCTCGCCCTGATTATGAAAAAAATGCTTGATATATATATACTAAAACGCAATAAATATGCAAATTATATACTAAAACGTTCCTCATCAATCACTCTATCCACCGGTGAAAACCGCATGAAAATCCGTTCGGTAGTTTTTGAGTTTATCGCGAACAGACAGACAGACAGACGCGGTAGGGGATTTTGTTTTATACTATGTAATGATTCTTTTATATGTCGTTATGTGAACGTGATAAAATTGCTGGTCTGAAGGACGTTTCCCATTTCACTGGACTAGAAGGTACATAAGGCATTCACCCAAATTTCAACTAACCTAAGAGTGCCAAATTTACTGAATCTTGGCGTGCGTTACTGCTATGCATGCAATCCCATGAATTGAATTTAACTATCAATTCAAACTATATAACCATACATGCTGTATTTAGATGTGTACATGCATTTAGAGATTTGCAAATTTTACGTAACGCAAACTAGTTAAAAAGGTCCCTTACAGAACGTATGTACTTACTGTGTATGTGTACAAATGGGAAGTAACATATTCATTGTTAGCTAGTAAATGTATAGTCACTATAGCGCGCAATCAAGTGGTTTTTTTTAGAGATCGTTTCTAGGCTTGAGTCGCTCCGGAAGGTGGGCGCGTTGAGTGTGCGACAGTGAAGTTAACCGCTCGTCTCGTTATTATACATCAATTGTAATTGATAGTTGCTCCATTAACATTTAGAGCTATTTAGCTGAGTACTAGTCGTTGTGAATGAAATACGTGTTCGTGTAAGACTGGGTTTTTTATTTATACCCTCGATATACAATACATAACATCCCCCCTATTAAAAGTTACAAACAAATGACACAGAGAAACCATAAACAACAATATACAATAAATGTGACGTAACATTACATTTACTTTTCACTAGTACATGCTTAATGTGTAACAAAATAACTCTATATAGTATCTGAACGTACTTAATTATATTGTCGATAAATATTTAATAACATCGAAATATTTATTTTTTTAAACATTTTTCTATTCCATGACGAGCCCTAACAGCGGCCGATCTGTGTATACGGTCTGTACTATTAGCGGGGTGTTGTGGTGTGTGCGCGCGCGTACAATCCCAATCCAGCATTGACGCTGGTGATCCGACTTCGTCAGTGTCCACTACAGCGGCCCTTTCTTTTTTTTTTAAGGATCTTAACAATTTCTTCAAACATATGCATTTCGTACAAACTCATACGAGAGATTGGAGAAAAAAACAAACTTGCCTATGGTAGTAACCCAAATAGGCATATAATTATTAGCTAAAATTACACAAAAATCTACGTAAATACATATCCAAAGAAGTCATTAATTTAGCAGAACATCTTGAATTCATTTTGATTTTCTTAATAATTCTTTAGTATTAGCAATTGTTCTGCATTCTTTTTGGAAATTTTAGGTTGTTGACGTATTACAAAGACGAGCTGACATGCAAGCTTTTATTATGAAAAGGAATGATTAAATTTCATAGTGATATTTTTTTTGTGAACTAACATAACTTCTATAAGAAATATAGCTAAGAGTGATTCAATTATGAGATATATATTAAAAAATAATCAAAATTTCTTTTACTGATAAGCATCTTGTAGTAGCACCCCTAGCGAAAATATCAAGGTACTAAGATTGTTAGAATAGTAAATTAAACACTCAATTATAATTTAAATAGGTACTTGACTGAATCTATTAACATTTTGCAAATTGGAGTAAAAACTTGATATTTGATGTGATTCCTTCTAGAAATTTCGATTTCTAGAGGCGACGGTAATTCCCCGGACAGAGACGAATACATTACATAGATAATTAACATTGAAATATAGTACGTAAAGATAACAAATATTTTGGTTAAATAATACAGCCTATTATTATTATTAATTCACCGCTAATCGTGTCTTTTAACAGTTACTATAAATCCTAGCGACTGTTCAATAAAGCGATTTTATTCAAATATAATTCAAAATCCTATATAATTTCTTCAAATAAGCAATTTCAAATGCTAATTACATTTTAAATCAAACTAATGGATACAAACATTATATGTATAGTAACACAAGAGAGACAGGTGATCTTATTTGTTCTATATGTATTTAGTTCATTACTGATTCATTGAGCGACACAGACTAATCATGATAAATCATTTGGAGTTACCGAATAATCTATGACTAAATCACCAACATACTCCGGTCTAAGTTAGTTATTTAAGGAATATAAAAACTGTATTTCTTAAGCCTGGATGTTAGAAAAGTGGAATATTTCTAGAAGTTCCAGTTGCACGACCACTTATTTTATCAATATCTTTTCAACTTTGTTCAGAATAAACTGAGAAAATTTTGTAAAACTATGACAGAAAGTGACAATCTTCAAAGTGGCATTTCTTATAAGGTCAGGGTCTATGTTATCTTAACCCGTCTATGATAAAGGACGCGCCATCGATTATGTGAACTTAAAGTGTAGAAAGATTCAACAAAAAAATTTAAATTAACAATCTGAGTCAAGCATATTGTATATTCTTGGGATATATGCTTAAATATTTAGTGCTACAATGAAAAACATACATAAACAAATTTCATGAAACACTATATTGTACATCTTTTGAGAAGGAAAGGGTAAAGACTCTACCAAAACACCGCAAGGAAACTTGTCCAAATAAAAAAAAATCATAACGTAATTAATGGCTGTTCCCTTAAACTTTTATCTACATGTTGTATTTTCAGTAGGTAACAACATGTCTAGTTATAAATATTCTCTTCACCAAATTCTTTGGATCTCTTAAGCAATTCTTGGATGACTGCTTCGATTAAATTACATTAAATTTGTATAAAACATGACAATTAATTATACGTGTGTTGTAACTATTTTTTTTTTATCATGGTCTGCGGTGTTAATAGTATTCATCAGTCACTGGGAACCGTTTGATAAGCAAAAACGGGTTAAAAAACCGCGATAAATTATCAAACGCGTTTCGAACGTTCTCTCACATTTATATAGAAAAAATAATTACAAGGGGCTGTTCCAGTATTACGTAAGCAGATTTTTTATAATTTCTTAACACCCCTTTCCCCCCGCTCAACAAAAGTAAGCAATGCTCTAACGCCTTGTGCCTAATGATTACGTTATCATTTCATCATTTTACCCCTATCCTGCCTAATTAGAGTCGTCTTATTTTATACGATCGGCTGCCTGTCTCACATCAACCCACCTTGGGATTAGTTGTTGTACCACTATATGTTTATGATTACTATATATCAGGTGACTGTTATAACAGTATACGCATGCGCGGCTTAAGGATTTTGTATCACGTAAATCGGTGTATTTTGACTTGAATTAATAAAGTTGGTATCTTTCAGAGTATTAATTGTCGAATAAATCCAAATTGGATATAATAAACCATTACAATAATCTTCTATACATATAATAAAAATGAAGTGTCTGTATGTAATATGAAAATATTTTTTTTTACTTATTGGGTACGAAAGTATACACGTTACTGATAACAAAAACACAATTTTTAAAATTTTTGTCTGTCCGTTTGTTCCGGGTAATCTCTGAAACGGCTGGACCGATTTTGACCAAAATTTCACTGACAGATAGCTGAATTTACAGCGGGTTACTTAGGCTACTCTAAATTAGACTACCTATTAACCGCGGCTTCGTCTGCAATGCTATCTCCAAAACGGTTGGACCGATTTTCACCGAACTTTCACCATCAAATAGTGGACATCATAGCAAGTAATTTAGTTTATTTTAATATAGACTAGCTGTTAGCCGTGGCTTCATCTGCAGTACTATCTCCAAAATGGTTCGACCGATCTTCACTAAACTTTCACTGGCAGATAGCTGACTTTACAAAAAGTAATTTAGGCAATTTTAGTTTATACTAGCTGTTAACCGTGGCTTTGCTTGGTTAAATAATACAGCCTATTATTATTATTAATTCACCGCTAATCGTGTCTTTTAACAGTTACTATAAATCCTACCGGCTGCGCCATGTTGTGAATGAACTACGTGTTCGTGTAAGACTGAGTTTTTTATTTATACCCTCGATATACAATACATAACACTAGTGGACTCTCTGAGGGTGGCCCAATCAACAACGAGCTATTAAGAACGTTATCTATACTAATATTATAAAGCTGAAGAGTTTGTTTGCTTGAACACGCTAATTTCAGGAACTACTGGTCCGATTTGAAATGTTGTTTCAGAGTTAGATAGCTCATTTATTTATATCACCACGCTAAGACAAAGGAGCGGAGCAGCAATGAAGAATGTTTCAAAATCGGGGATTTTTTAACGTTAGCACGCATATATAGCACTATTCCACGCAGTATTTCAGAAGCTAGTATTATATAAGTTATAAAACAATTCGTATATTATAGTGCGTTCTATTTCGGCCATAAAACACCTGAACGCTTGGCGGCGGTCTTTGTTAATTTATACGTGTGTCGGTGTTAATCGTTTCGTCCTTTGTCCTCCTAGACAAACATGGCGGCGGAGGGTGGAATATATATTTTAGTTCCGAAACTACCTCACATTAATCGAATCAAAAGCTCCATTTAATGTATTGCTTCGTAGCTCGATACAAGTGGTATAGCTCCCATGAATCGTGTATTATTTTATTTACACATACCTAGCGTGTAATCGTATCTCCATTACACGTCATAAACCAGGAATCATAATTAGCTCGCGTTTTTAGGTCTAGTAAAAATATAGTGAATACGATCCTCTTACATTTGAAATCTAATGTTTATGTTTTAGGAATATCATCTTCTATACATATAATAAGAAAGTAAATGTAACGTGTCTGTACTTTTTAAATTTTTGTGGGAAAAAAAATTGTAGCATGTGTATAGGAATAAGTAATAAAAGACATTTTAATTATTTTTAGAAATGCCTGTCTGCCTCTTTGTATGGACACTTTTTTTTTCGAACTGACTACGCTATTGACCTAGCAAGGTCTTAACAGCTTCACCGGACTACCTTTTGTATAGACACGCATCACTGCTAAAGTATTGCGTTCGCGATAGAACATTTTAAAATTATTTAAAAAAAATCATTTAAAATCATAAAGCATATCTTCGAGTAACATTTAGTCTAACATTAAGTCTTTCTAGCTTAAGTATTAGAGAAAGTAGATAAGTAAATGGACTCAATACATTCTGATGGCTTTATTAGTGAATGTTTTTTAAACAAAATAAAAAGAAGTTCCACACGATCTAAGTCGCGGGCACAGCTAGTAAGCTCGTGTCGAAATAAAGACTCGCGAAGTACTCGCAAAATTTAAAAAGACTCACTATGGTCACATATACACACTATAGTCATCGCTATCATCATCACAGTCTGTAAGAGAACCGCTGCCGGGCCATAGGTCTCTTCCCGTATGAAAGTATAGGAATAATCACTACGCTAGCCCACGACGTATTGGCGATTTCATATTCCGAGAAATCCACAGTTCGGTTTTTTTCCACATACAGTGGTACTACAAGAAAATTTATCAAGTGCAGGTTTCCTCAAGATGTTTTTCTTTACAGTCAGTCAATATTGTTACCAATTTAAATTAGTAAATGTACGCGAATTCCGAAAATGTTGTTCATATATGCCCGGGTTCCAACCTGCGGACATCGAAATGATATTCCACCGGTCAAATCACTAGACAATCACGACTACAGTTAGTTATATGTAACTAGTGGGCCCGGCGGACGTTATCCCGCCATGATAATGAAAAAACTTGACGAATTACATATCTAAATCTTCCTCCTGAATCACTTTATCTACTAGTGAAAACCGCGTGCCAATCCGTTCAGTAGTTTTTGAGTTTATTGCGAACAGACAGACAGACGTGGCAGAGGACTTTGTTTTATAATATGTAGTGATAAATAATAAAAAAGTACTATTTGTGACACTTTTCATAGCACGTTTTAAAAAAAATATAGTACGCTATATAACAAACTGTTTCAATAGAAACGGACAAAGTTATGAAGCCTAAATATAATCCGAGTTATTACAAAAAAGTTAAATACGTATTGAATACTTGCTTTAAAAAAGTTTGGGTACTTACGTATTAAATGCACCGCGCTTCCCGACCGCTGCCGAGGCAAGGTCGCGTTATCCTTTTTCGCACTTCCAATCTAACCTAACCAAACCGAGATAAAAAAGAAAGACGTCGAACCTTCGGCGAGCGCGGTGCATTTAATACGAAAGTACCTAAACTTTTTTAAAGCAAGTATTCAATAGGTATTTAACATTTTTGTAATACCACGGAATAAATCGTGATTATCGTTTGAGAGAAAATAAAAATTCAAATGTCTACTAAATAACATAACGTGCGCCGTATTTCAATTATTTATTTAGCTCGTCCTTGTACCGAAGTTCGGGGTGATCGATGGACGGTATTAGGTTATATTTAGTTGTGTACGATACCAGGGTTACTTTATTTGTGTATAGGTTTACCCGTGACTCCGTCCGCGTAGAAACTTATGTAAAAAAACAGTGACTAATAACATCATCTGAATGTATTAAGTCCATTTACTTATCTACATTTCTCTCGACAGTATGAACTGAACGCGCATGCTATATTTATGTCGCGCGTATCCGGCGTATCAGTTATTCTTCATAATTTTATACTAGCTGTGCCCAAGATTTCATTCACGTGGATTTCAATGCAAAAAGGAACAGTATTTCTTAGATATTATTTATGCATTATATAATATCCTGTTTTTGTAAGACATTGAATTGCATTTACTCACCTACTCTTTTCTCGTACTTATATTTATCATCATACAAATTACAATAACATTTGATAGAGTGAACCGATTTTAATGAAACCAAAACTACATGTAACTCGAGGATATACTTTATGTTTATCGTGAACGTAGTACTTTAGCAGTGTCGTGTATTCAAACAAACAGACAGACAGATATATCTAAAAATAATTGAAATGCATTTCATTACTAATTCCAAGACACCTGCAACATTTTTTTTTCACAAAAATATAATAAGTACAGACACGTTACATTTACATTCTTATTATATGTTTGAACTACATTTTTTATAGTTTTAAGAGACCGGCTTTATCAATTTTCACTCATTTTTTCGTCATTTCGCTCAGACTTGTCAGTTTCGTTTGAGACAGATTTAATTTTTACTGCTCTACAGTTAACATGTAGGTTTAGTAATGTGTAAGTCATGTGTTGTTTTTTTGTTGTCACCATCATCGTCAGCACGTAAGAGATCCACTGCCATAGGCCTCTTCCCGAAGATTCATTTATAGGTAGCTATTATTATAGGTGGTAGAGCCACATCGAAGTTATTAATGGTTTCAGCATGAATGGGTCGGCTTACCCGCGGTACTACCACCCGACACACAGAAACACCCACGTGAAGAAACAATGCTTGCATTGTTGCGTTTCGTTCGGTCAGTGAGAGCGCCGGATACCCACCCATATTACCCAATACCCAATTTGTTGCTCTGTCCAGTATTTCAATTACGTTAGTCCTTTACTAATTCCAGCTTATCTAAGTTTTTACGGACATACATTCAATTATCAAGAATATATTGGGAGAGTAGAGTTAAGATACCGAATTCCTGAAACTTAGTCTTTAATGATTCGCGGGGCTCGGACACTGTATTGATTGATATAAGTTCAGATCCTTGCAAATCAGTAGAAGCTTTCTCTGAAAGAAAACATCGTGATGGAAGTAGTAGTTGGGCTTTTTCTAACCTCGGCTGGCTAGCTACCACCTTCAAGTTGTAAATCTGTCGCCAAGCAAGTAGAGGTTGTACCGGCAGTTGCATATGAGAGTCAGTCCTTCTAGGATCAGCGTGTTTACTTTCTTAGACCACATCGTTCTTTAACATCAATTGAAATCGTGGCCCATTAATGACCTATCTATTCTATATACATATAATAATAATGTAAATCTAACGTGTCTGTACTTTTTAGATTTTTGTGAAAAAAAATGTTGCAGGTGTCTAGGAATAAATATATTTTAATCATTTTTAGAAATGTATATATGTCTGTTTGTTTGAACACGTATCACTGCTAAAGTACTTTTTTTATATCTTAGGAGTCGAACGAACAGGCGGGTCACTTGATGTTAAGTGATCACCGCCGTCCATAGACACTAGCAACACCAGGGGAGTCCCAAGTGCGTGCCGGCCTTCACGATAAAACCTCACCAAGATAATCATAAAGAATATCCTCGAGAATAACATAGTCTTTGTTCCATTAAAATAGGTCCACTCTATCAAAAGTTATTGTAATTTTAATGACGACGCGACGACAGAAACGTAGATAAGTAAATGGACTTAATACATTCAGATAATTTGATTACAAACTGTTTTTTACATTAGGTTCTACGCGGACGGAGTTCCGAGCACATAGATATTGTTTTTTTTTTACTTAGGTTCCACGCGGACAGAGTTGCGAGCACGGCTAGAATAGTATAAAGAAGTATATACTTATTCTTCGTGAAATACTACTAGCCCATTTCGAAATAAGTTAGTACTGCCCTTTCAAGGCTCGAGTTTGTTAGGTTTAACCTTGATTGACATTACGTATAATAGGAAGCGCTGCTAGTAGAAAAGTGAACGCTAAAAATGTTTTATTGTATCTGATAACTATTCAAAAACCTTATTATACCGTTCAACATAAATAACCAGTACGACATAACTAAGGACGTCGAGTTACGATTAAAAAGCACACAATTTTACAGTCTCGTTATGTTGACAAGAGTTGAAATTTCAAGAGGCCGGTAGCGTTCGCAGATAAATAATATTTTTTAATAAAATCGAGATACAGCGTAGTAGTCTATCCGAACCCTAATATTTGGTAAACTTCAGCTAATTCTTAGCTAGACATACCCAGATTTTGAAAACTGTCTTCTAAGAATTTTCTGGGATACTTTGTAATTTTATTGCAAGATCACAATGTTGGCTTTCATTGTTTGGAGACAGTTCTTCATGTTAAGGGATGTAGGTAGCTAACTAGGCAGATATCACTACATATTATAAAACAGAGCCCTCTGCCACGTCTGTCTGTCTGTTCGCGATAAACTCAAAAACTACTGAACGGATTTTCTTGCCTTTTTCACCACTACATAAAGTGATTCATAAGGAAGGTTTAGGTGTATAATTTGTCAACGTTTTTTATTATCAGGCAGGGACAACGACCACCAGGCCCGCTAGTATATTATACACCAAGCAATATGCCGACAGTCGTATGGTTCTCCAGAATCTTCATTATACGTATGCCAGCGTTGATGAATGTTACCAGGTACAGTGTTGCCCCAAGGCTGTGACATGGGGCTCTACAAAAATGAACTGAAACACACTCTCTAAATTCGTCAATACAACACTGTGTCACAGTATAGTCAATAGGCGACGATAACTAACGATATATATAAACAGGCTGCCTGTTTGCTATCCTTTGCCTTATAAAAGAAAATGTGTGCGTGTACTAGTGTACACACGTAAGAAGTGAAACTTGTTTAAGGCCTTATTTTTCGCAAAATGATCTATATGCAACTTAAAAAAAAAAAAAAACCTTTTTTTTTTAAGGAAAAAAAATTAAATAAAAAAAAAAAAAAAAAAATTAAATAAAAAAAAAAAAAAAAAAGGATTTTATTAAGAAAAGAAAAAAAAAGGGGGGGAGAAAAAAAAGGGGAGGTAAATTTTCCAAAGAGAGTTATATGTAAACTAATTTTGTTTTAGCCACATATATAAAGGGCTGAACCGTATAAAATTGTTAAAAAACTTTTTCTTACAGTTTAGCAATACATTCAGTATTTGGATTACGAACAGAGACATACAGGTGAATAAGACTATTTTGATGATCGTTTACGTTAATGTTCTATAGGGTTGTCACTTCCAATGTACTATAAAGCTTTATTAGTTGATCTATGCTTAAGAAACTGAAAAATGGAACAAATAAGTGAGACGACAGAAGGACATTATTAGTAATTTTGTTAAGTAGCGAACGGATATGGTTTTCAACGAGAGTGGTCAGTGTAACATCGAATCGTCTTTGACGAACATCAAACAGAATTGTAGTTATTTTGGAATCAATAACAACCACCCCTGTTTTCCGAGTTAGAAAGGGTGGTAAGTCAATAAATTCACATCTAATCACGGCTAAATATCACAGCCATTTTAATATTTGTGTAGAGCAGTGATATTAAATCGTATGCCACTGCTATTTCAAAGATGATAAATGAAAACCTGTTATCTGGTTATTACTTAGTATACAAATCTTTCCGAAAAGTCTTTTCTTTTATTGCTCCTCTCTATATAAATACAAAAAAAAACAAATTAGTTCTTCGACCTAATGTATAATAGACATAAGAATTCTGAATCAATTTACAAGCATTTAAAATTGATAATTATATGACTTATGAATTATATGAAATCATATGAAAAGTGACAACTATATGACTTTAAAATTATCATGTTACTAGGGATTTATAACACTATTAGCCGACCCGTCCACCATTGCTGTGGCTCAGTTAAAATAAAAATTAATAGAGAAAAAGTGAGGTTACGTAGTAAATAGATTAACAGAACACGTGTACCATAAAATAAACTGGAGTAGAAAAAGAAATTCAAAATTAAAACGTGGCGCCATCTATGGGATGTCTATAACAGTCGGTCCTACAGTTGTCTGTCAACAAACTAATTTAAAGCGCCATCTGTACGAGACTGAATTAACTTACAATAATCAACACTGACAGTCGCTTAATTTACGATTAAAAAATATTGAGGCCATTACTTGAAATATAAATTATCCTATCTCTCAAGTTGGACCAAATTATATATAAATAGGTTTTTCATTCATGAAAATCGGTTGAGTAGTTTCGGAGTTCAGCATGGTCAAACATAATACTAAATTTTTATACATTTGTATATGAAAATAGCATCATATATTCATAATTACCGTATCATAAATTATTTCTCACACCATATGAAAAATAACAGTGACGCATGAAACGTTCCATGCTTGCATAAAAAATTGTCAAATTACACCATTCAGACGGGAACAATGCGACTTGAACACTCTTATTTTGCAACAGGTAAATAATATCTGGTGGTATTCAAAGTCAATTCTCGCACAGGTACCAATCTGAAATTTAGTTATCTGTGCTAGTAAATCAAGGTTATTTACACGATTACTTTTAAGTGTTACATCCAATCTTTATATATAAAATTCAATGTTTGTATGTTTGTCCGCTATGCATGCCGAAACTACTGAACAGATTGTGATAATAATTTAGGGGGTATTCTGGAGACGCTCGAGAGTGTCTATATATATAAATCTATATATATAAATGTTTTTTTTTTAATATATTAATGTAATTGTTTGCCTAAAAGAAAGAAAGGGTTTTCGTTCTTATTGGAACCTTTAACACTACATTTCAATATTATTTTGACATATATCAATGAAATATAATTAGCTATATAGTCAATAGGGCGCAGAGGTGGGGGCCAGAGGTGCAACCCAGGGGATACCGGGACGACATTTCTTGCCAATATATATATAGGATAGATTGGAATCACAATTGGACTCGGTAGGTGTTACTATAGTCGGGTTCTGGTTTTTTAAGATTTTTTGCGTCTGGTAATAAAAATGGAACCGGTAATAACCAATTTGGCGCAGACAAAGTTGCGCGGGTTAGTTTGTGCTATATTAAATTAATTATTGTTCCCTGAAATCTCATTATTAACTATTATATAAGTTTTAAAAATGTACCTATACTAATATTATAAAGCCGACGAGTTTGTTTGAAAGCCCTAATCTCAAGAACTACTGGTCCAATTTGAAAAACTCTTTCAGTTTTAGATAGTTAATTTATCGAAGAAGGTTATTGTTATCACGATAAGACCAATAGAAGCGGAACACCAATGAAGAATGTTTCAAAATCGTTATTTTTCCTTTTTAGAGCTCCCGCTGCGTGTTAGCGTTAGCCCAAAGTAACTATTACACGCGGGCGACGTCGTAGGCAGAAGCTAGTAAATTATACCCACGTAATAAATACTTATTAGAGAAACAAAAATGATCGATTAGAATAGTGATTTAAAATCATTTATAGAACTACTAAATCTTATACGACGATGACCAGCATTTGACATCAATTCGTCACGTGTTTTATGAAGATAAATATTAATAATACATGTTGATAATTCCATCTGCCCACGGTACAGGCTCGGGGCTTCGTGGAGTGCTAAAATCTCCCTCGGTTAAAGGAGTTGGCCCAAGTTATAAGACATACCTTAGAGTGTTTTTCAGTACACCTATACTATGATGTTTGTTGCCTTGCCGCTGAAAGGTGTGTTTTTTTTTATTGTAGCTGGGGAAAATGATTGCACTATGCCTAATGGTAAGCACAGTACAATCTAAAAACAATGGCGAACACCGAGAGACACGCTACATGGGCCGGGCGCCCATTCCCTCGTTGCACAGGTTCGGCTGACGAGAGGAGGCGGCTGGCTCTGTACCTAGCCTACCTCCCTATTAGGTAAGAGCCTGGCGACCTCCTTGCCAGACTGCTACAGGTGCAGTTCTCAGGAAGATAGCAGGACCGATCCCTGGGCGACCCTACAATGTGGCGGACGGTACACCGTGGGGTTTAAGTCGGTGCGAGTCGGACATAACCTACTCTCACTCCCGGGAGGGTGGGTATGCGTAGGGGTTTCCCCACGTTAATAAAAAAAAAGCGACGCGTAGTATAGCGGCTTGTGTACATGCAATATTGATATTTTGTATTGAGCTTGTGCAACTCATCGTATATTGATTGATTAACAAACTATATATATATATATATATATATATATATATATATATATATATATATATATAGTGTAATTAGATGTGAAAACCAGATTTATGTTAATAATTCAAATTTACAAATTATGAAATTAAAATAATTAAGTTTATAATTGATTTAAAAACACAAAAAAGTACACAGTTATTCCTAAGTTTTGTGTTTTCACATCTGCTAGTATTTCTTATGATGGTTTTTTTTATTGTGACGTAGCAGTATGATAGCCTTTATAACGCTGTCAGTTCATAAATTCTATCATAACCACGAGTACGCTTTAAGCGCTAACTAAAGCGCAAAAGGGAAACGTCCCGGATTATAGAGGTTGGGGTAATTCATTACCGTTTTCTTTATTATTTATTTAACTTTCGTCGCTTTTGACGCTTTATTAAAGAAAAAAGGCTTACCAAAGTCGCTTGATTCTTTAATGCGGAATCTTTATTAGTCAGACGAGAAACTTTTTTCATTGTTGCAACAAATTTGTGTCTAAAAGAATACACGTTTCGTTCGAGTTTGAATATGTTTTTAATCTTACCTGATATCGAATAAGAATGTGGCCTAAGCTGTTAACATGCTAAGCCTAGAGGAAGTTTGGCTTTCAAATGCAATATATCGGAACATAGCAATAGGTGTTTCGAGACTGAATTATTAAGTGGTAAATACTAACTAGCCAGATGGACGTTAATAAAAATGCCCTATTAAGATTCTTATAATAATAAAACGACCTAGAATTGCGCCGTATATTCTATATTTACACAGAATTCATAATTTTTATAAATCGATCCTTATATCTGTAAGATTACATAAAATGGCGCCTGGCTGTATACTCTTTGACCTTTGCCTGTTCGTGCATTACAAAATAAGTATCCGGAGTTTTTGGCGGGATCTTGAATGTCATGTACTTAGTAGATTTTATATTTTATTCATAATCTTGTGTTACTTGATTCTAAAATATATTTTATAATATTAGTGGTGTTTTGTATTATATAGTTTGGTTATTGTGCACAAATGAAGTGGATGGGAAATAATTACCACAGAGCTTGAATTCTGAGATGTTACAGAAACTCCATGGAAGTTGTAATAAGCGAGCCACCATCTTTTTAGAACATTGACATTAGACCATGATATTTTTTTTAACATTAACATTACCACAAGACATTTGTAATATTACCTACACGATGATGGTAAGAAAAATCTTGGAGATTAGTTGTCAAAAATAAAATTAAAGAAATAAGTATTCATACAATGTATAAATACTACGTTATAATTATAATAAGTTTTATACACTTAAAAAGATATAGAAACATCTTAAAAATAATATATTGAGGGATGATGTACGTTAAGGGCATTATACTATAACAAAATTGCTGACTGAACGCAGTTTACATAATTATAATCAATCATCATCACAATTCCCGGGCAAATTACAGTTGGATAATAGCTGAAAACAAATGGCTTGCCGCAAATATACGTGTCCTAAAATCAGCTGTTAGGGAAATCGCGTGCCGCGGCCGGCGCGACGCGTCGCTCGGCCCGCAATGCGACGCCCGATCAATACGACCGCGGCGTTGAGTACGCACACCACATCCCGCTCCTTGCAGTTACGCTACCTCCTGAAATTGCCAGGATTACCTATCACTTCCAACGTAATTGGAACTCTAATTTTGATATTATATGTTTCCAAATTTTATTTTTGACAACCAATCTTCTAGATTATTACTGACATTGCAGAGTAGGTAATAATATTGCAAGTGTTTTGCGATAATTTCAATCTTCTATCAAGATGGCGGCACATTTGTGAGAACTAACTAGAAATGTAGGTGGCAGAGGCACGCTGAAGCTATTACTGGTTTCAGCATGAATGGGTCGGTTCGCCCGCGGTACTACCACCCGACCCACAGATACCACACACACAGATTCCAGGACTAATCTCAGGAACTACTGGTCTGACTGAAATTATTTCGGTGTTAGATAGCTCATTTATCGTGGAAGGCTATATATTATCACGCAAAGGCCAATAGGAGCAGAGCACCAATGAAGAATGTTTCAAAATCGTTTTTTCCTTTTCAGAGCATTCGCTGCGTGTCGGCGTTAACCCAAAGTAACTATTCCACGCGGACGAAGTCGCGGGAACAGCTAGTCTTCTATAATATTCATTGTAATTATATGCTGTAAAAGGTTTTTTGATTAATTAATAGATAAAATAGGTTCAGAAATAATCTATTATTAAAGAGAAACTTTTTTCCATCGCTTCAAATTGTTTCATCTATCGCATGTCGCATAACAGCCGACGCGTGCCCGTGGAGTAGGGGTAAAGTGAAAGGCGCTCGTCAGAGCAGCCAGGCCCAATATGGCGGTCCCGATAGCTCTATTCAAAATGATTAAATAATTCAAATAAATTTTGTGTTCAGTTTTTAAAATGCGTCTATCATCTGAATGATTGTACTTATTATGTATTCCATACTCTAATACGCAGTGAAATTAAAATTTGTAGTTGGATATCCTGTCTACTATTGATTTTCCATTATTATTCCCATTTTCCAATTATTAAGTTAAGATTAAAAAAGGTGATTTTAGTACCCTAGATCGAATAATTTTCCGAAACTTTTCAGTTAAATGCCTACGATCCGAAAAAAGCGTCACTTGTATCGTGGTCTCATAAAACTACACATTTTTTTTTCAATATATGTTTAATATATACAAATCGTTCCGTGATTTATTCTTAATAGATAAAATAATGCTAACAGGGACTTTTCTGTTGATCTTTATAATATTTAGAATTCCGTAGCACATTTTGTTGATATCATTACATTTTATAAAACAAAGTCTTCTGCCACGTCTGTCTATCTGTACCCGATAAACTAAAAAACTACTCAACGGATTTTCATGCGGTTTTAAAGTAGATAAAGTGATTCATGAGGAAGAGTTAGGTATATAATTTGTCAAGTTTTTTTTTATTACCAGGGCGAGACAACGTCCGCCGGGCCCGCAAGTATTTCATAAAGTTTGACTAGTGTTAGTAATGAAAGCGCCCGAAAAATCCTGATTGATGGATGACCGGCTTTATAGAAATACATCGACTTTTTGTACTATCTATAAATATAACTCACATTTACTAAAAACCTTTCAGAAGATTCGGGTTCTTCAAAATGTCTAGGGCTGGATAGTAATGAGGCACTTGATCAAATAATTGATATTTTCCATGGACAAAATTTTAAGAATACTTTACTTTTTAATGACCAATTTACTTTAGAATTTTTTCAAGAATTCTTACTTAGCACTCATTCACTTTATATGAGGTACTAGACCTTAAGGTTTTAAGATGTTGTTCTCTGACAATTAGCCTTTTTTTTTATTCTTTATAGGTTTTAGCACACAATCTGATTTGATGTTAAATGACGATGTGGTCCAAGATGGTAAACACTCTAAACCTAGAGGTAACTGGCCCTCAAGTGCGTGTGCCGGAACACACCATCAGGTGCTTAGTGACATACTTTCAACTGTAGGGTGGTAGCTAGCCAGACGGGGTTAAAAACAGCCCTACCGCTATACTATGGTCTCATCACTATGTTTACCTTCACCTCCTCTCAACTCAGTTGCTAGGATTTGAACCAACGTCCATCGACGCGGCGTCCGAACACTCTATGAACTAAGCCATCATCGCTTCTACATTTAATTCTTATTAATTTGGTTAATATGTATAAATATACTTTTATGAAAGGTATCTAGGGTTGCTTTTTGAGTCGGCTCCAAAATTTTATTAAAGTTCCAGTGGGTATATTACTATTTTATTGATATTATAGGTATACTAGCGGACCGGGCGGACGTTGTCTGCCTTGATAATAAAAAAAATCCTAAAAGTCAACTGCAGCGCCACCTACCGGGTCCAATTGTGAATCTAAACCATTCTCGGATCTCCACGAACACACACAAAAAATTTCATCAAAATCGGTCCAGTCGTTTAGGAGGAGTTCAGTCACATACACACGCACACAAGAAATATATATATTAAGATTTACAAAATAACACATCTGGATTTTGCTCTGCCGCGTTGCCAGTATGAATACAATGATTCTAATTTTATATGGCTTTAATATACTCCAAACAGGAGGAAAAGTTGAAAAGTTAAAGAGAGAATGTTTATTTAATTCTATTTTAATACTATAAATGAGAAAGCTTGTTAGTATGGATGCATGTATGTCACTCTTTGACTTTTTTTTTTTCGTCGAACTGACTACGCTATTGACCAAGCAAGGTCTTAACAGCTTCACCGGATTCTTCACTCTTTGACGCTTCACCTCCTTTGCAGCGATAACGGCTCAGTGACTAGCGTGCTTGGACAGTAGTTTCGGACATAGGGTCGAATTCTTGCCAATGAACCAATATTTACAGTGAAGAAAAATATTATAGATGTAGGGGTAAAGAGCAAGCCCCTGCCTTACATATGTTTCGGGTGCCCGTTTGTGGGAATAAAGTTGTTTTTTCGTTACAATTATTTTATTTCTGTGTTACAATATTGTTGTTTTGCAGTCTAACTTAGTTAACCTAACGACTGATTTTCAAACTATTTTATGAATATAATTCAATTAAAATGTATTGATTCGTACATAATAAATAGGGCGAGATATAAATAAAAGTTCGGAAATGTACGTAACCGTGCAATAAAAAAACCAAACATGGTGGTAGTGCTTCTAAACCCGCCGAGCAATATATAATATGGGACCTCGCGAATCATTAAAAACGAACTTCCAGGAATTTGGTATCTTAACTCTACCCTCCCGATACATTCTTGATAATTTAATGTATCCCCGTAAAAACTTTGAAAAACTGCGTTTAGTAAAAGACCGGCATAATCTAAATACTAGAAACTGTAACAAACTGGTCATCCTATGTTTCAGACTTAGCAAAACCAGTAATGGTTTCTTAGGTAATAGTGTTAGGTTTTACAATAAAGTCCCAAAGCATGTTACCGATTTGCCGGACTGTAAGTTTAAGCGCCACGTCAAGCGGGCTTTGGTGTCAAAAGGCTATTATAAAGTGCATCAATAAGTGAACGATGGTGATCTCTGTGCATCCACTAAAAACGTATGTATGATGTATTGGAAATATATATGTTAAAAAGATGTACCCGATCGAGTTTCTTGCCGGTTCTGCTCGATGACTGGGTTGTTTTCCGAACCGGTGGTAGGTGTGACGTTCATGAGTGCCTTATTAGGGCCTGAACTAAGTAAATTATTTTTGATTTGAATTGCCTGGCTAGCTACCACCCTCGAGTTGAAAATATGTAGCCAAGCACCTGCTGGTGTAGTCCGGCAGCTGCACTTCAGAACAAGCCCCCTCTAGGTTTGGCGTGTATACCATCTGAGACTCCATCATAATTGTAAACAATATTTTTAACTTTTATTATGTAGACTATTAAGTCTGAAAATTCAAGTATTTACCAAACATTACCGATCTATTAACACGCGTAGAAGAGTAATGAACCGTGTTTAATTGGATTAAGAACTAATTTCGTTGGCTTCCGTCTGCTGTGAAGTCACTTATTTATTGCTAAACCTAAAAAATGAGGGTTTAAGTCTAAATATAGCTATTTACTAGTTCAACAATTAAATTAAATCCAGTGGTTTGAAGTATGGGATAAATCAAGCATTTTTAAGTGATGTTGAAGTTGTATTAGAGGGTTATAAAGTCTTGTAGTTGCATATATTGCGATTACCAATTAAAAATGCCTATCAGAATCGCTAAGCTTTAACCAAAGTAGGCTAGAGATTTTTAGGGTTGCATTTTCAATAAGAAGTCGTGGTGGTTTAGTGGTTGGACCGGTAGAATATCATTCCAAAGTCCGCAGGTTCTAATCTACTAATCTAGTACTACTGTAAGTAGAAAAACGTAGAACTGTGGATTTCTCAGGGTTTGAAGTCGCCAATACGTCGTGGGCTAGCGTGGTGATTATGTCCATACCTTCCTACGGGAAGAAGCTTATGGCCCTGCAGTGGGTTTCTTATCGACTGATGATGATAATTTTCAAAGGATGAACCGTGTAGCTGCCTACGTTATCACCTTTACCTATTAAACTCTTAGTGGATTACCGGTTATAATGTACACAGATTATATTATAAAGATACAAACTTCTTTTTTATTTTATTTTTGTCGACTTTTAGAATGATTACTGCCATTGTCGAGTAGGTAATGATATTAGAATGTTTTTTACGATAATTTCAGTGACCCTCTTGTTAGAACTTTCCAGGGAATTTTTGTGGCAAGTTAGTATTCATGCTCCGTGATATTATTTACCATCCACTTCACTTGTGCACAGTAACCAAACTATAATATGTAAAACACCATCAATATTACAAAATATAGAGTCAAATAACACAAGATTATGAATAAAATATATAATCGATTACATGACATTCCAAGATCCCGCCAAAAAATGCCAAGATACGAGCTATTATGACAGTAAACGGAATAAGGTATATCTTTAATGTTTTGCTAAAGTTATTATTGTACATTTGCCAGTGTAATTTTTTAAATCCAGCGGTTATGATAGATTAATTAGAAGTTATTCATAATTTCTTATAATATTAACTTCTTATTATTAATTCATGTAATTTTGAAACTTGTAAGAGGAGCCCAGAACGTTCTAGTTACTTTTTCTACGTGAAAGTTTAAGTCCTTCATTGTTTTTATGAAGGTCCGAACATTATTTGTCGTTACATGTGTAAAAAAAGTATTGCCAGCTTTGACATAAAGGATGGACTGTACAAAAACTCCGGTATATAGTATGTATAGTATGCAAAAAATATATTAGTTGAACTTTGGTGATATATGTAAAGGTTTGGTTCCACGTCGATAGTAAATCATCATGTTAGTGTTGTATATAATAAAATAAAACATACTAGCGGGGCCGGCGGGTGTTTTCCAGCTCTGATAATTAAAAAAAAATGACAAATTGTATACCAAAAACGTTCCCCATGAATCATTTTATCCACTGGTGAAAACCGCTTGAAAATCCGTTCAGTAGTTTTTGAGTTTATCGCGAACAGACATACAGACAGACGCGATAGGGGACTTTGTTTTATACTATGTAATGATGAATTATAAAATAATTGGTATTTGTGACTCTATTTCGACCAATATAGTGTGATCCTTATGCAATTAAATCTTTTAGTTACATTGGGTTTTGTTACATTACATTTTTTTATATCATAGTAGGCAAACGAACACGTAGGTTACCTGATGTTAAGTGATCACCACCGTCCATAGACACTAGCAACACCAGGGAAGTCGCAAGTGCGTTGCCAGCCTGTGTTTGGGGGGAGGGAGGTGATCCTCCGGCGCTCTCACTGACCGAACGAAACGCAACGCAGCAAGCATTATTACTTCACGTGGGTGTTTCTGTGGTGGGGTGGTAGTACCCCAGGCGAGCCGACACATTCATGCTGAAACCAGTAATAGCTTTAGCGTGGCTCTACCACCTACCAAACTACTACTATTACTATTACCTACGTTTGCGATGACCTTTGCGGTTGTTTTGTTTTAATACATAAGTTTACCGATAGTAAGTTTTTTCCCGAGAGAACTATACCCGTGGGAGCAGGCCTTTACATATGCCTTTCAAGCCTGTCAACGGCACAGAGCGCTGCAAAAAGTATTAAACTGTGACACGATTATGTCCGCAAAATGTTTCGTGCCCCTACTATTTGCGAACACCAACTCGCATGTTTCTCACTTGTTTGATATTAAATAATCGGAAAGAACAATGTGATTCAGTTAGATATCAAAATTATAAATCAATTATAGAATGTTTTTTAATACGTTGATTTTAAAAATGTGTAAGATACAATAGTTAGTGCTGGGCTATGTATGAGTGTTCAATTATATTTTTTAAAATTATAATTCGGTTTTTATTTTAATACATCATTAATGCATCTTTCAAATACATAAAACAACTGTGATAATTATGAAATTTACAATAACTGGAATCTACAATATTACATATTACATTATATTAAAATTACATTATATTACAATATTACATTATATTAAAATTACAATAACTCGTACAAATATTTCTATAAAAAAATAAACACCCAACCAATGAGATAGTTATTCGAAATTTTTTAGTTATATTTATAAAGAAGTTGTTTATATATTATTTTAATCATAGTTCTTGATCTATCCCTAATTTTTTATTCATAACCATCACACTTAATAATCTATGGTAATCCCAGAATGAAGAGGAATTTAACTCATTTTTTTCAAGCCATCTAAGTTTCTGAACCTTTTAATGAGATATATATACAGTATAAAAATAAACATACAGTCGAAAAATATTACCTCTCTTTTTCGCAGTTATACAATAAAATAATAAAACTTATATTTTTAATGGGCTATTCCACCCCTTGTTCGTAAAGAAAAGTCGTTTAGAGTAGACAAACAAATAAATAAGGATTAAAATTTTCCCGTTTTATAAAGTTGTAGTATCATATAAAAAAAATTATTTTACCTGGATCGTATTTGGAGATTTGCTGTCTAATAAATCATGTTTTTTTAATTGTGCGTGTCAACAAAAATACATCTAGTGTTTTTTTCTCAACTTAATGGATTCTAACGTTTTATCACAATTTCATTTGACATTAAATGGTAGGATGGTATGGTGGTCTTAAGATGGCAAACACAGTTTTAATTAGAAGCTAGGAGGTAGCTAGCCAAACGCACGAGCCTACTCCTTTTCCAAGGGCCGGCGGCTACCACTTACCATGAGGTGGCTGCATTTCGTTTGCCATTGATCATATTCAAAAAAATCGAAATAACACTATGGTTTCCTTACCTTTTCTTTTTGAAAACTGCGGCTCTTTATAGGACTTGAACCTACGTCGATGATAGCGGTGTCTGAACACGTTCCACTGAACCAGCATTGCTCCTTGCGCCATTGGTATCGTGCAATTGATAACCAAGAAGTATATATTATTAACCGACTTCAAAAAAAAGGAAGAGGTTCTCAATTCGACTGTATTTTTTTTTATGTTTGTTACCTCATAACTTTGGACTGGGTCAACCAATTTTAATTATCCTTTTTTTATTTGAAAGCTGGTACTTCCCGTGTGGTCCCATTTCAATTTGGTCCAGTTCCGACAACGGCATCCAGTGCAAAACCGTATAAGTTTTAAATTTGCATTAAGTATGTACACGACAAATAGACGAATAACTCAATATCACGCTAACCGATTTCGATGATTCATTTTTTTATTGGAAAGGATATACTTCAAGGGTAGTTTGATGAGAGTTCGGTTAGGTTATTGTTAAACACTATTTATAAGAAGGGGTTAATTAGCTTTAGAAAATAATCGCACTTTTCTTTTCAATTTGAAAGTGATTAGAAATCGAGTTTCAATGGTAGAAGCATTTAGACACTTTTGGGTCAGGCGTTAGCGAACCGGTCGAGTCGTTTGCTATTGTCGTGAATCGTCGAGTACGTTGACTTATGATCGATTAGCGAATTCAATAATGATATTTACGAACTGGGCCAGTATGGATCAGATGTTTTATCTCTATAAGGAAAATGTATCTTTTATTGTTGAATTGTTTAGCATCTGTTCACAATCTCACCTGATGTTAAGTAACTATGTGGACGAACACTTGAAATACATAGTTCATAGCACCAGTATTTGGTAACAGAATTTGAATACGGGTATGCTATGTACTAATAGTTACTATCATACTAGCCATGTACTTATATATAAGTCAAAAGTGTCTGTGTGGCTTTTAGTTTGTCAGGTGTTGAAATCTGCCTGTTTACATTTAGCTGTCAAGAGGCTCACATGATGGCACACAACGGTAACACTTCGATCTTTACTGTCACGTACAGTGAAATCACTTGCAGTTAAAAAAATAATCTGATCTAAATATATAAAAATCCAGTCTCATGGTGTTTGTCCACGATGAACTCCGCAACTACTCAAGCGATCTTCATGAAAAGTTGGCATTTACATATAATTTGGTCCAACTTGAGATATAGGATAACATATATTTCAGTTAATAGCCTCATTATTTTTTAATTACAAATTAAATGATTGTCAATGTTGATTATTGTTACTGATTGTAAGTTTCATCAGTCTCAAACAGATGGCGCTTTAAATTAGTCTCTTGACATAAAGGTTGTTATAGACATCTCATAGATGGCGCCACGTTTTAATTTTTTTTTAATAACTCAGCCACAGCAACGCGTGTCTGGGTCAGCTAGTAATCTATATATTAATAGAGAAAGACAAAAGTGTCTGTCTTTTTATTTGTCAAACCCTACTTACTACCATGCTAAGGTTGCATCACTATGCTTTCCTTCATTGTGAGCTCAAGGATTCGGATTTTTTTTCGGTATAATTCACTGTCTGTCTTACCTAGTTCGTCAGTAAGCTCTAAAAAACATTAGAATTCAGTATAAGCATCTCTTTTTTTAATTATATTCAAATACTTTTGGATGGATCATAAAACAATCGTTCAAATAATTTAATAATTATGATGTACCTATTTATTTTATTTGCTTATTAATTCTATCTCATAATTATACTGTACATACCGCTATTCTTTAAGTATCTTGTAATATTTTTTTTAATGTTTAATTTATTCAATTGTATAATTAGGAATTTAATATGTAATGAGTGTCTTACGGAGACTTTGATGCGGTACGCGGCTATATATATATTGCGCGGCTATGTATATTTTTTTCCGAGTATTGATACAAATTATAATGATATAAGTACGTCTAGCTATTGCTCACGACTTTGCTCGGGTTAATATGGGCTTGACTTATTCCTCGGGAACAGTCCTTTTGCTGGATGGAGGGTAACCTATACACATTTTTGTACCCCTGACATAGCGTTTGCAAAATTTCAAGATGATCGGTTGAGTATTGGAGGCGTGAAAGCGCAACAAACAAACCCACATTCGCATTTATAATTTTAGTAAGAATAGGCACGATTAGGATTTATTAGTTTACTAGCGATAACTTTTGACTTCGCCCGCGTTAGAACACACATAAACAATGAAAGATATCTTAGCGCCACCTACCGTGATGTTTGTGATTGTTTAAGCATTTGACCACAAAGTTAATGGATAACAAGAGACCATGTGACCTTAGATGATAAGCATACGTCCGGAGAAATTTGACTCTCGAGTGCAGCTGTCGGAATATATCTATAATGCGATTGTTTTTTGGATGGTACCTGTTTGGACTTGGAAAAACCACACCACCATATGTAGTGTGGGGCTCCTTCAGTGTCATCTCAATGGTTCGAAGTCATCTACTATACGGTTCTTACGTATGTTTTATCCGCGTACGTCAGTTCTTTAGTATGAACACCCAGCTGCAGCGCTTTCGAACCATTGTAATGTACCATCTTTAAAGAAACGAGCCTTACTCCTTTCTCAATGGGCGACAACGCATCTGTGATTCCACTCGTGTCACAGGTGTCCATGTGCGGCGGTGATCACTTACCGTCAGGTGACCCGCATGTCGGTTTGCTACCAATGGAATAAAAATAAAATATAATTTACAGATATAAGATAAATTAATCATAGGAACACAGACAGCAGTCATCAAAGGAACTTAGCCTGTCGTGTAGTGGATTTCATATTTTATTCATAATCTTGTCTTATTCGACTCTATATTGTGTAAATATCGATGATGTTTTACGTAATATAGTTTGTTTATTGTGCACACAGACCAACAGAAGCGAAGCACCAATGAAGAATATTTCAAAATCGGGGTGAACATACGTATTATTTGAAAATATTTTCACCTTCTATGTAAACGAAGTCGTGAGGTAGCGTTAGCCCAAAGTAATTATTCGACGCGGACGAAGTCACGGGCGAAAACTAGTTTATTATATATCCAAACGAACTCCAGTGTATTTTCCACCATAATTCACAGGGCATTACTGATATCAAAGGCAGATACTTCCTACTGAAAATAGAGAAGTGAAAAACTGTCCAAACGCTTTAAGCCGTAGCGCATCTTTCATTACCCTGATTGCGCTGAATCATGTCGTCACATTGAAAATTAATTGTCGAGTTTCATCGCTTTCGTTGTGATTATTATTGTAGGCTGTAATATTTATATTAAAGTTTAAAGTGTTGTCTGACTGTCTATCAAAGCGTGTTTTTCTATTGGTATATTTTACCGATGGATTATAAACGTAAACAATTTCACTATAGTGTGACCGCAACCGCTGTACCGCGCCATAGGTACGAGAGCGGCGAGACGGGGAGCGAAGCAGTTGTTACGGACTGTCTGTGTCAGCCGCACATGAGATAAAATATCATAAGATAGGTCGTGCATCATCATGAGAATCTATGTCATAATAGTCAGTGTAATTTATTTACCTAATAAAAATATTTTTTAATTTTTTTGGTCTGAATTGTCTTGTCACTATTTCTTTTTCATGTAACAAATGTCTACAAAGATTTTATATTAACAAGAATGAAGGATTCGTTTCGTTTATATTGGTTATTTATTTGTACGTGTCTAAAAATCATATTGGACAAAAACAGGGATGGGATAAATTATACACGTAAATATACAGCTTCAAAAAATTGTACTTTGATATTGTTAGATCTGTCTGACACTACGAATTTCATGTGAGTTTATGCTCTTTCCTTCGCACTCCCCACTACCCCGTGCATAGCTATGGCGTAGTACAACGGTTGCTGTCAGACCATAAACAATTTTGAGAGCTGAGTCTCAAAAAATCACTTGAAAGGTTAACTTGAAGTAATAAAGACGTCACTACGAAGATTTGAAGTGAAATCCTAAAATAACGTTAGCAGTGCTAGAGATTTTTTTGCAATATTTAGTTCCAATTTAAGAAAAAAAGAATACTCCGTTCGTAAAGTGGAAAATTAATATACTGCTTAGATACCAAAGAGAAGGCTGTGCAGATTTACTAAGAATAAAAAGGGTGAAATGTGCTCATAGAGTGATATTAAAGAAGTAATATAAATTACTATGAAATGAAGCATCCTATGCAGTGAAGGAAACATGATAAAGGCATGGTTTGATATTAAAGCACTATCTAATACAAGTCTGCCTGGACGACTACTACTTGCAAGGTAAAACTTTATCTCCAAGCAATTTCACTTCTCGTCTCTGCTTAACGTGTACACATTTCTAGTTTTTTTTAATAATATACAAATATATTATAGGGGCCAAACGAACAGACGGGTCACCTGATGGTAAGTGATCACCTCCGTAGACACTATCAATAGCAGGGGAGTCGTGAGTGTGTTGCCGGCCTTTTAAAGGAGCTGGGCCTTCGGCTCTCTCATTGACCGAACAAAACGCAACAATGTAAGCACTAGTCGTAGTCCGGTGAAGCTGTTCAGACCTTGGTAGGACAATAGCGTAGTCAGTTCGAGAAAAAAAAGCAAGCACTAGTCCTTCTCGTCGGTTTTTCTATGAGCGGGTGGTACTACCACGGGCGAGCCATTCATTCTGAAACCAGTAATAGCTTCTGCGTGCCTCTACCACATACAAATAATAATATAATATCAAGTGAGATTTTGGCCAAAACTTACTCGACGAATCGATTAAAAAGTAACACGACGGGCGATAAAATGTTGTAGAAGAAATTAAATAGTAGCAATCAATCAATTCATAATTCACTCGGCTTGTTTGCATGTTATAGCGGTAGCGGCGGACGATGCGTGCAAGCATCTCATTATAATGTACTACAACAAACACTCAGATAATCGTCCACGAACACGATGTACATAATTGACTCTTGTCCACGCATATTTATCGTCTAGACGGTGTTGCTTAAACAAAAAAATAGATAAAAATCATAATAAACGTATTTTATGCGGAATCTTACTCTAGCATATGTAGTGGATTTTATATTTTACTACCTTCTGCCCGCGACTTCCTCCGCGTGGAATAGTTACTTTGGACTAACGCTTTAACTCGCGACTTCGTTTACGTAGAAGGTGAAAATATTTTTAAGTACGTTAACCCCGATTTTGAAACATTCTTCATTGGTGCTCCACACCTACTGGTCTTAGCGTGATTATATATAGCATATGGCCTTTCTTGATAAATGAGCTATCTAACACTGAAATAATTTTGCAAATCGGATCAATAATTCCTGAGATTAGCGCGTTCAAGCAAACAAACTCTCCAGCTTTTTAATATTAGTATAGACTAAGTACAGATTTACAGTCTTATGATATTTGACTCTATATTTTGTAATATTTGCAATGTTATTGCCTACTCGACAATGCCAGTAATAATCTGGTAGATTGGTTGCCAAAAAAAATATTTTGTTCTTCTTAATAGTTTTGGAATTACTACTCTTTATCGATGATTATGATTATTAGTGCTATTATCAAAGAGGTAATCACAAAATTGTTTTGTGGTGACTTTCAGTTAAATATTTCAAGATGGCCGCCGTCTTGTTACAAATTTTCAGGGAGTTTTTAAATCATCTCGTAATCCATGCTCTGTGCTATTATTTCGATAATACAATATTTGTAACTTTATTTTTATTTTTCTTAATTTTTTCTAGATTAATCCTGTCATTATCGAGATTATTACAAGGGTCTTGTGATAATTTCCATGTTTGACAAGATGGGGTTCTCTTGTTAGAACTTTCCATGGAGTTTTTGCGGCATCTGAGATTTCATGCTCCGTGGTATTTGTCTTCCATCCACTTCACTTGTGCACAATAATTGAACTATATTACGTAAATCACTACCAGTATTACAAAATATAGAGTCAAATAACACAAGGTTATGCATAAAATATTTAATATTATATTATATTTAATATTTGGCCTGCAACGCACTTGCGATTCCTCTGGTGTTGCTAATGTCCATGGACGGCGGTGATCACTTAACATCAGGTGACCCAACTGTTCGTGTGCCTCCTATAATATAAAAATATATATAGAATCCACTACATGACACATTAAGATCCCGCGAAAAACTCCATTTTATTTTTATATAAGCTGATAACACAGTTACGTATCATTCATCTTTTTTTTTAATTCGCGACGTAGGAACATTTGCCCGTGTGATATAATTAATTTAAAAAAAGTGTAACATTATTAGTGTTTTGATCTTATCTGATATTCCTTATGTTTTTCACCCTCTTATACTTTCTATAAGTCGATACAAAGTATTACCGACCATAATGAAACTTTAACAAGTTTAAGTAATACGGAAATTGCTTTCCGTGAATAAATTACACTTATACACTACAATTCATTTGTATTGCGTTAAATACCATGAACATTAAAGAATAAATAATACAATTTTCGAATATCTCACCAATTAAAATCACACAGGCTTGTGATCGCTGTGGTCGAGTGGTCTGACCTGTGGAAAATCTATACGATGTCCGCAGGTTCAAACTATTGGGCTTTAATGTTTTTTTTTTTAAATTCATGTGCATTGTAAAACCGAGTCATCACCGTAGAAAGCCCAAGGTCTCGTGGTAAGCCAAGAAACGCTAACTAGATGTGGTGAAGGCGGACATAAAAAAGAAGCAACTCACATAAAAGTTTGCCGAAGACCGGGTAAAGTGGAGAAAGCTAAGCAGGAAAGTAGACCCTGGCACCAGCCTGAGATAATGCTAGGTACAAGAAAAAAAAGAAGCAAAACCAAGCCATTGTCAGTATTGGCTAACACTTAATAAAAAAATGTGGGGAAACCTGAACCTGAGAAATATCCTTTCAGAAATCTTTGGAATCGCCACTAATTCGTGGACGTGGTGATTATCTCCTAATCTATCTTTGAGAGGAGGCCTTTCCTCAGGCAGTGTGACTCTTACAAGCTGACTTATTAGTATTAATATTATTTGTAGGCATAAATGATTTTACTGCGCGAAAATGTAACTTGCAAAACGTAAAATTTCCTTCATCTAACTTTGTTTACTGATGCACTTGTTTGTTTTATATTTCAAGGTAATTTTTTTCACCATGAACCTGTAAGACATCCAAACACACCAGGACCATAGGATTCGTGCCGAAGGAAGGTATGGGCATAATCACTACAACAGCCCACGACGTATTACTGATTTCAAACTACGAGAAATCCGCAGTTCTATGTTTTCCACGTACAGTAGTACCACAAGAATATTTTTCAGGTTCAGGTTACCTCACCATGTTTTTCTTCAACGTTACCTGACAATTTGAATCAGTAAATGTACGCGAATTCCGAAAAATTCGTTGGTGCATGCCGGAGTTCGAACCTGCGGACTTCTAATGATATTCCACCGGTCATACCGTTAGACCACCACGCATGTTAATTAATTTATGGTTTTTTTTGTGGGCAAATGATAGGTAAGGATACAAAAAAAAGTAACTCAACGCCGAATTCATTTTATTACACGAATGATGTCATTTGCGATACGTTATACATTAAATAATTGCATCTTGTTTGTTTATTGATGCATCTGTGTGTAAATAATATATCTAGGTTACTGTAATTTTATGTCTAGAATTATTTTTTAAGTGAAAATTCTTTAGGTGCGTTGAGTGGTATATTTGGCACGAGATAAATTTATAATTTCACGTCATGACATGCTAGTAAGCATGCCCGATCGTATTATGCTCCCTTTTGTAGGTGGTAGAGCCACGCTGAAGCTATTACTGGTTTCAACATGAATATGTCGGCTCGCCCGGGGTACTACCACCCGACCCACAGAAACACCCACGTGAAGTAACAATGCTTACATTGTTGCGATTCATTAGGTCAGTGAGAGCGCTGGAGACCCACCTCCCCTCTCCTCCCCCCTTCGTCCCTTTTCCCCAAACACAGGCTAGCAACGCACTTTTGACTCCCCTGGTGTTGTTAGTGTCTATGGACTGTGGTGATCACTTAACATCAGGTGACCCACCTGTTCGTTTGCCTGCTATGACATAAAAAAAGCTTGCGTATGACTGGCGACGCGTAGTATAGGGGCCTGTGTATATGTAATATTTATATTTTGTACTGAGATTGTGCAGCCTATCATCTGTTTGATTAATTAATACACTGTATAAAAATGTATATAATTATTGTTCGGAGTGCCAATAGATGTGAAAGCTAGACAAATGACAATAATTTCAATTTACAAATTAAATAATTGACACTATAATTAATTTAAAAATTCAAAACAGAACACAGTTATTTTATTGTATTGAGTTTTCACTTATGTTGGCAGTCCTTATGACTGCCTCGATGTTTTTTGGTCAAATAATAGGTTATATAAAAAAAGGAATTCAACACCTTATTGATTTTACTACATGACTGATGTCATTTACGAAAACGTTGTCAAGATTATATCATCATATTTTGTCTGTTTACAGATGCACACGTGTGTAAATTACATTTCAAGGTTATTGTATTAGTGATTTAATTTACATTATTTATTATTATGATTATTTTTGGTCAAATGATAAATTAGAATATATAAAACAACTAACTCAACGCCAAATTAATTTTACTACGCGAATGATGTCATTTGCGAAACGTTGTAAAGATTATCGCACTTTATCTTGTTTGTTTACTGATGCACATGTGTGTAAATTACATTTCAAGGTTACTGCGAAACTTCTTTTGAATAATGTAGAACATTTATTTTTAACATTTGTAATTGCTTCTAGGTATCGATCTCTTCCGTAAAATTAGCATATTATATGATCCTTTGATGGAAATTTTTACATATAAATAAAATGCATGCGTCTCTTGTTACTATATGGCTTGTCTCAAAAATAGTTGAACTGATATTAATACGCACTGCAATAATAGCTAAGCAGTAATTGTAAATATGGTAAGAAATAGGTCAGACTTACACGATTAGACTGGTTTCCTATTTATTTTTTGTAATATTAGCTTTAGGTCTAGAATTTGTTATTATTCGTATTTTAATATTTTATTCGTTTATATATTTAAATTATTATTGACGTATTTTATAGCTTATAAATTGAGAGAATTGGGAAGAATATCCTGGATTTTAGAATTATTAAAAGTATTATTAACAATTCATATATATTATCAAGTTAGGAATGACAAATAATTCCCAATTACGGGATTTCATAAACATCGGCCAAGCCGTATTTGAATTAAATACAGACGTACAAACGGACAGTCAAAAATGTCCTATTCGTGATCAAGGGCTTTTGTAAGTGATGTCTGTCATAAAAATTCGAAAATATATTACATGTACAGACAGTATAAGAGATTTAATAATATTGATAGGAAGGAAAACAACAAAAAGTAAATAGAAAATAGTTGACTGTCATTGATTGATCAATTCCTGTTCACGAGGACTCAGTTCGAACTGGTTATACGCCAGTGCGTGTCGCAAAACATATTTACGCGTACTAAATAGTATAGTAAATCTGATTATTGAAATTCCAAATATTGTGCATAATTTATTTAAAAATATGTCGGAATTTCATCACATAAGTGTTTTTTTTATTGTTTCTTTCGATTTTGTATAAATTTAATTGTTGCCACGAAATTTAACCAGCATTAATCTTTGCAAAAGAACTTTCTGATATCTGCCTACTCATTATTTGAAACGTAATCGTATGTTTAATCTAAGTAATTTATTTAATAACTTTTGTGTTTGTTTGTGTTGTGTTTATTGTTATATTAAAAACATACAGGATGTATTACGTAGTTGTTTGTGTACGATGCTATAAGGGTGTTTTGATTTCGGTTGAAGTGCTATTTCTTTATTGGTCCTAATGCGTAGAACGCACTTTACGTTGTTTTCAAAGCATAAGGACTCATAAAGAATGGGATAGATTCCAAGTTGTAATGTCTTTAGCATTTATCATGAGATAATTGTTAAACTTAATGTAATTGAAATTATCATTTTATCGATTGTAAACCCAAACAGCTGAGGTTATTTTGCCGGCGTGTTTCGACGCAATGCAGATCACGTGTGCGCTGGGATAGCCGAGGTTTCTGAGCACGCCCTTACTTAGCCCCGTCTCGGTCGCACTGATAGTTTTAATATAGGGTGCGAACGGAATGAGGCGAAGGGGATGGTAACGCGGCCGCGGCGTCTGCGTGTCGCGCAAGGAGAGCGGTCGATGGCAGAAATGCGCGCGCCTTGCCACCTATCGTCGGTCGAGCTGTAAGCCATTCCGAGCAGAGTTCTCACATCGAGTGGTCGGTTACAACGCTCGAGCTGGCCGAACCGTCGGCAGTCGCGCCGGCGCCGCCGTCCGCGATGGACCACGACGACGATAGGTCCTTGTCCATAGGGACGGAGGTCTCGACCTCCGTGCCCCCGCCGAGCCCTCTTACGGGATGTTACCTACTTGCTGTGATCGGGGAACCGCACACCCACGAACACAAGGAGATTATACTGCAGCGGCTTGTCAAAGGTAAGCTAGATGTAGTTTTTCCTTTGCGCGGCTGTCAGAGTGACAGGTGTCAAAATCGCCGGCTCGCTGGGAATTCGTCGCTGAAACTTTCTCCGTTGTACTTTTTTAATCGATTTAGAAGAAAAAAAGATGATGCACGCGGCCGGTGTTTACGGAAGTGCTTTTTTAATATAAGAATAACTCTCGTTAAGCATAAATTACGATCTATTTTTACTCGTAATGTAATCGGTGTTCCAGAAATTGCTCCATCGTTGCGCCGCGGCTGCGTTTTAAAATGCATGCTGGATATTTTGTTTAAAAAGTATTATGTAAATTTTCGTGACCTGCCATTTGGTATATGTAATTTGTGAAAGTATTTTTTTTTATGGTAATTGTGTTAATTATTTATATAAGACTATAATGGGCGACGCTTGGGCTACCGGGTTAGATTAGTGCCCTGTTACGTCACCTGTGACGTCATTATGGCTTATTAAGTAATTGTTACTGAAAAGCGTGAATGCGGTATAACAACTCGCATGTAACGTTATATAATTTTGCGCATGAAATAAGCTGTAATTCGAACGTTAACCTATATATTCCGTTATTCTTTGAAGGATTTTTATGGATATGTACATCGAAAATTTCATCGTTATCATAACAAAGCAACAAAGAGGTCGTTACATTTATTGCACTTTTTCTATTGACAAGTTATTCAGTTACATTTGTAATTACGATGTCTTTAATTACATGACGTATTAGAATATAGACGAAACGGATTTGTCAGTTTTAACTTAGAAAAACCAAGGGGGAAACAATAAATACCATTTGATATACAAATATTGACTCTTCTTTTGTAGAGTGCTTTGTAAGTAATAAAAATAAATCAGTACAAAATGGTATATCCGTAAATGTTTTCTTCTCAGCCCTTTTCCAACTTACTCCTTTCTCTTTTGTTTTTATCCGATCTTCTCTTGTTTTACCATATCATCTTATCTTATTTTTGTTTATTTTAGAGTTCTTCTTCGTCAATAGACTTTCGCTTATTGATTTCTTCGTTATGATCTGTCCATCTTGAATTTATACGTTCTTACTTTATGTACCACGGCTTTTATTTAAGTATCTCTAATTTGAAATATGATTGAAGTATTATATAAATTGTCAAGGTTATTATCACCTCTTCCTCTTCTTCCTAGAAGTCCGGTCTTTATATATATAATTATTCTGTCCGTGTGTATATGACTGAAGTTCTCCTAAACGGTTGGACCAATTTTGGTGATTCTTTTTGTGTTTGTGAATGCAATGGATCTGAGAATGGTTTATATTCACAATTGGACCGAGTGCTGCTGCGGTTGACCTTTAGGATTTTTTATTATCAAGACACGACAACGTCCGTCGGATCTGATAGTTTTATAAAATTCATTTGTCTGGCTTCTAAATCGATTTCTCGTCGGTAAGGACTCGTTTTTATATGTATAAATAACGTACAGTGTTATAATACAGTGTAGGCAGCGATCGGAATGTCTTTTTGTTTGTGTTTTTTTCAGTTTCACAAATATTAGTCATGCGTCGGCGACGCGCGGCGCTCGCCTCTCTGAACCGTCACGTCGTTGGTGTGAATTCACGCTTGTATATATCAGCGAGCCTCGAATTATTCAAGATGCATTTATAAATAATGTTTAAAATTATTTCAACGCTTCCTGTAAAGAATCTCTTAAATATTACGTCCTTACGTCATGTAGATTTTTTGACGTAAGCAGAGTGTTTACACCCAATGTAGAGTAATTCACGATATAATATTTTCGCCACGAATTATTTCGGAACATATTTGGGCCTTTACGCCCCATTGAATATAATGATATCTATCGCTTTATAATTTCGAATCTAAAACTTCAAAACTGGACATATTCATAAATAGTGTCAGTCAATATACAAAAATCTATTTAAGTTACTTAAGATAAAAAGAAAAATAGACTTTTAAGATGGTGTTTTTTTTTAATTGAAAACTTCTTTAAGCGGGTTGAGCACTTTTTTTGTCTGAACGAAAATCATGAATCTCGCGTCATCGTCACCGAACGCTTCTCATGAGCTATAGGCATACTGTGTACATATGTATATAGATATACCTCCGTGCGTTATTAGTATACATTATGTATAATATTTCAATTTACAAATTGTGGATTTTAAAGAATTCACAGCATAATTAATTTAATAATTCAAAACAGAACACAGTTATTCTATTCTATTGAGTTTTCACTTCTGTCAGCAGGTCTTATGACCGCCTCTACCTTTTTTTGTTTTAGTTTTTTCATTAAGTTATTTGCTCTAGCATAGAATACGTCGCAAACACTTATAATTAAGATTACACTTATATAGAATCTGTTGTATAAATCGCGTTGGTGCTTCAAATAAATAAATAAATAATCGTATTAGGTACTAATGTCAGTCTTTTTGTGAATATAAATAAAACCACTCAATGTCACGGGGAAAAGATAGTACAACATATAGTTTAATAGCAATCATCCCTTTTAATAAAAAAATGTAATGTTTTTATACGAATTTTGTATATCTCTCTCTTATTTTATTTTTGATAACCAATCTTCTAGAGTATTAGTTTTTGGCGAGTATGTACATAATAATATTACAACTGTCTTGTGATAATTTCACAAGATGGCTCCCTTATTAGAAATTTCCAAGGAGTTTTTGTCGCATCTCAGAATTCAGGCTCCGTGATATTATTTCCCATCCACAGTCAATAACTGATCTATATTACGTAAAACTACACCAATATTACGAAATATAGAGTAAAATAACATAAGATTATGAATAAAATACAATAACAGGATAATATACGACAATTTTAAATGCGATTGACAGTTCCATTTTTCTCGTGTTGTCTATTTTAGTTCCTACGTATTACCATCAGAGGCGCTGCCGGTAGATGTGCGTAAGAGAAATGTTTGGATTAATCGTGAAACTTTAATACTATTATTATAACATTAAAGCGTAGAACGAGATTTAGTTAGATAATAGACTTTAAAGAGCTACTTACAAACTTTAAGTTTGTCTACTTAGTCTGAACTTGTAACTTGATGGGTTATTATATCATGTGAACCCAATATTCAAAAATAAGTCTAGTTATGCCGATAGCAACTTCGTTGTTCTTTGGACAAAAACATTACAAATTTCTCTAGTTTATCTATTGTCAAATGTGACAAATATTTCTCTAAAAAAGATATATCACGGCAATTGTCTATGAATGAAATTAAGTTAACACATACGTAAAAAAATAATTATTAATAATTAGCGATGCATGAATACAATAAAATGTCACACACACAAATACTATAATTATCGTGAATTTATGAGTGTGAGGGAATGATATAACATACGCTATCGCGTAATGATTCGATAAGACAACTAGTTGATAATGATAATATTATAATTTGGTAGAAGTATATTCGTAATTTGATGAAATTCTAACGACACGCTTATGCTGGTGGGGATAGGTAGCGAAGGTTACGCGACGGTATATCACTGGTTACAATAATAATTTTGGAATGGTGATTCAACCGAACATCGTAATGTGAAGCTGAGATTAATTTGAGAACTTTACTAAAATCTAGATTTTGCATGTTATAAATCACAAGCTCGATTCCAATCATACATTAATACGAGAGATATTTTCAAGAAATTCTGTTGACTAATCTAACCAAATCCAATTCATAATCTTATAATATCTATATAATATCAAAGTCAAAAATATTATATTCAATTTTAAGGCGCTTATGGACGTCTAAACTACCACCGGTTCAGACAAACAACGCAGTCATCGAGAAGAACCGGCAAGATACTAGATCGGGTTTATCTTTTTAATATATACATTTAAAGTAGATTACACCTTACAATCGTTTTTAGTGGATGCACAGAGAGATGTCAATTCCAGACATTACCGTCGTTCACATATTGGCCCACTCTATAATAGCATTGTGACTCCAAAACATCCGGCAAATCGGTTATATGCTTTGGGATATTGTTGTAAAACCTAACACTATTACCTAAAAAATAGTTACTGGTTTTGCTAAGTCTAAAACATGGGACGACCACGATGGTCATAGTAGTACTACACGCATTTAGATGTGTTTATTTTTTTTTAAATATTTGAATTATTACCACTGCAATTAGGTAAGTTTAAATTGGTACCTTGATGACATTGGCATTGCAGGCATCAAGTTTCGGTCGCACTATTTCTTCGTAACTAATTATAATTTATAAATGAACTGCTCTACTCCTAAACGTCGTAGCGTAATATTAGATGATCTAAGACTTCCCTTAATAAATAGGCTATGAAATACAATAAAACAATACAAATTTGCCTTGTGACAAACAACAAGTTTGCCAGAAATTACCGCTTTCAAACAAACAAAATTCTCTTAATTATTTTTAACTCTATGTCTAGGTTCAAATAAGACTAATCTTGAGGACAGACACTTATATATTACTATTTTTAAATAATATTCTTCAAGTTGGGACACGGTATACACCATCGCTTCTGGATCTGAATTCTGTTCTACACACATCTTTAACATAAGCTGTTCCTGCGACTTGTACATATGTCAATCAAATAGCTAGTTTGCTTCAAAAATACACGAGAGAGTCGCATACAGCTGGCCAAACAAAGAGCAATTGACAATAAGGCCCATGTTCGCGTTTAGCATCATTTGAAAATCAAGTAATAAAGCGCCATCTTTTGAGTTTTCTAGGAACTGTACTAAGCTGAGCAGACTTCGACGAAAATTCGTTAAATAATTTCAGAAATTAGTGTTTTGCGTTTGACCGCAATCTCATCTGATGTTGCGATGTGGTCCAAGATGGTAAACATGCTAAATCTAGAGGCGACTTGCTCTCAAGTGCAGCTGCCGGAACACACCAACAGGAGGTAGCTTTACAGCTTAAAGGAGGTAGCCAGCCAGACAGACTTAGAAAAAGCCCTACCACCATGGAAGTTTTAGTATATAGTATAAATTAGACATTTTAATATTGTAAAAAAAAGTTGAGACACATGTAAGGACTGCCGACAGAAGTGAAAACTCAAAACAACTATATAACTGTGTTTTCTTTTGTATATTTAAATTGACAGTGTGAATTATTTAAATTTCATAATTTGTATTTTGAAATTATTAATATTATTCTGGTTTTCACAACTATTGGCACAAGGAACAATAATTATATACATTCTTATAAAGTTTATTAATAAATCAAATCTATGATCTGCAAAATGTACATAGGTAGCTATACCGCGCGTCGCTAGTCTGACGCGAGTCGCTCAAGCGCAATACGCTCAAGCGCAATACGCTCTGTCACGCTTACTAGCATGTCATCATGCGAAATTATGAGTTTATCTCCTGCCAAAAAATACCGTACGACGCGCCTCAAGAAGTTTTTACTTCAAAATTTTAAAATGTAATAACAATGTATTGCGGTATCAGAAGTTTTGTGAGAAGGTAAAATAAATATAAACATATTCTTTATCCAAAGAAAGAATATTAAGTCACGACGCAGGACAACAAAATAAAACCAACACTGTAAACGTCGCGTCGTCCTACAGTATTATGTTATCCGGCTAATCCGGTTGGGCTCGAGCTGGTTATCCGAAACTTTTCCGAATGTGGTCGGATAAAATCGTGCCTTTATTCGTCGAGATGCACGTCTCTTGAATTTGGAACGCGTTTACGTTCTTTTATTCTTGATCTTTTAAAGGGCCATTAATGTTTTTTATCGTTTGATGTTAGAAACGCGTCTTTGATTTGCTTATAAGGTTACTCGCTACTGCACGCGACTTCGTCCGCGTGGAATAGTTACTTTGGGCTAACGCTAACACGTTATGGAAGCTCTCAAATGAAAACAATATAACCAGATTTTAAAACATTCTTCACTGGTGCTCCGCTCCTATTGGTCTTAGCGTAATCATATATATAGATAGCTTTCCTCGATAAATGAGCTATTGAACATTGAAGTAATTTTTTTAATCGGATCAGTAGCCCCTGAGATTAGGACGTCCAAACAAACAAACTCTTCAGCATTCTAATATTAGTATAGATTAATATGTGAACAACGGTGATGTATGGAATTGACTCCTCTCTGTGTATCTATTAGAAACGATTGTCACCTATAAAGTATTCTAAATATATATTAAAAATATTTTGGATTCATAAAATGCAATTTACAACGTCGCAAAATCAGTTTTACTTAAAAAAAAAAAATAACGCAATTATTTGGTAGTCGGTACACATGGTATCGCTTTTTTTCGGAATTCACGTATATTTACTAATTAAAATTTCATTATAACTTATCTGATAGTGAAAGTAAAATCGTGAAGAAACATTGACCAGTTGAGAAATGTTCTCGTTATGTATTGGGAAAGTACAATCTTACTGATTTGTCGTAGTATCAAATCGCTATTACGTTTTGGAATATTGTATTGGATAAATTTACTGTTTTTCATTGATGTTAAACGAAACGGATGTTAGTGTCAATTCTAAAAACGTCGTAGCTAAATATAATCTCAAACAGGATGTCGTATAATTCTTTAACAAATTATAAATCAGCAAGTAATATTAATTCATTTATTTACAATCGTGGAACATGCAACAGTCCAATTAATAATATAATAGAATAATATAAATACTAGACTGAAAACCTACAACGCTTTATCGCATCGATATAATTTACACTATTAATAATATAAAAAATTCAAATTATGTAATAAACATTTGAAAAAGAAAAAAGGAACAAGAACGAGTGAAATTGTCACTGACAATGAATTCATCAACAAAAACTAAAATGAAGACTCGTTTTTGCTCTCCACTTAAGTTGTGTACTACGGACTAAATATCAAAACTAAAAAAAAAATATGTGTTAATCTAATACTAAATAATAATTTATACTGTTTCTTTTTAATACCCTTAAGTTGGTATCTGTTTATACCTTTCCAAGTTTATTGAAATAGCGTGTCACTTGCGGTCCGCCATTATAACTTTTCTCGTTGATTTTTACCTAGTACATGTTGTTTTTACATTTATTTTATAGACGTCTATTCATTCATTATCATAGATATCTACAAATCAAAGTTACATAATTATAATATTGAGAAGTTTGATAAAAAAATGTGTGCGTGTACTAGTGTACACACGTAAGAAGTGAAACTTGTTTAAGGCCTTATTTTTCGCAAAATGATCTATATGCAACTTTCCAGAAATTGGTTAAAAAAAAAAAAAAAAAAAAAAAAAAAAAAAAAAAAAAAAAAACAACCCTTTCTTTCTTTAGGGCAAACAATTTCATTAATATATTAAAAAATAAAGTTAAATTAGATAAAGTTTAAAACAAAGGGATTTTATTATCATAGACATGAATACAAACAAGATGGCGCGTAACGGAAAAATGTGACGGTAAATTTTTTCCAACGCCGATAAAGAAGTTTCACTTCAAAAATTAACTCTGCATTATTTTTGCACTCACAAACACGCTGTATGTAGCTGGGCATAAGGGAGTTAGTTATTTCCCTAGCCACTAGGATTGTACGTGTTTTAATTCAATAGTGTACATTATAAACAATATCTAAAAGAGCTTTTGTGTAAAATTACATACTTCTAGAGTTTTATACTCACTGGTTGACGGCTGTGCGTTCTCTGTCAATCAATTTCATTTTTTTTACGTACACACAGATTCAATTATCTATGTTCAGTATTCTCAATCTATCGAAATGCAATAGCGGGAGTGAAGTCGAGTGTAAAATTAAAATCAGCGGTTTCTGTTTAAGACATTTCTGTTACGTTATTACGGTGATTGTTAATAATGTTAGTTATTCGGTCATGTCGTGCGAAAAACAACGTGCCGAATGGCCTATTGTACGTCGGGTTGTGATGCAACGGTTGCGAGTGTCAGTCGCGGCGATACACGGCGCCGCGCCACCGGCTACGTCTGAAGATGACATCAGAGATAAGTTCGGAACGTGTTGTGTACGAATAAACACTACACGTCGAAATTTCACGTCTTTTCAACATTACTTGACTGAAAATAAAATATTAATTATATATCATTTTGAAGTGAACCCCTTTAGGTGCGTTGAGCGGTACTTTCTTGGCCGGTATTGGCGTCAGACTAGTATAAGAGCCTGTGTACCTATATCTAATATTAATATTTTCTATTGAGATTGTGCAGCGTATCATATATTACTTATAAACTGTATAAAAATGTATATAGTTATTGTTTGAAATGTCAATAGATGTGAAACCAGACTAATGATAATAATTTCGATTAACAAATTATGAAATTTAAATAATTCACACTATAATTAATTTAAAAATTCAAAGGAGAACACAGTTATTTTATTATATTGAGTTTTCACTTTTGTCGACAGTCCTTAGGACTGCTTCGATGTTTTTCAGCAACCAGCTCAAGGGTGCATGCCACACCTCGGCTTGGGCTGTTGCCTTTGTTACGCAATCTACCTAAGCTATGCCAACTACTCATACATATAGGAATTAGTGAGATACGCGTGCGTACCTAAGTAACTCGTATATGTATTTCCTATCAGACAACTAAAGATACAAATGCAAACGAAGACGCGGGCAACTACTTGTATGTGTATATGTTATAAAATGTATATTTGTTCTGTACATTATTAATACCATCTGTTTTGTAATAATACAATGGCGGTATCGAAATTGAATCTTCTGACTGTCAAATTTAAAATTCAGTTTGGATATTTAAATAATTTAAATTGTAGCTACTGTTATGAAATCTTTTGATGAATAAATATGATGATTCAAGGAATAAATAGATCAGATTAGTCATCGCAGCGGTTCTCGTGTCTCCCGAGTTAGTTTAACACCGAAGCAGAGTGAAAAGAAAGTACACGGTTAATGTAATTATGTACGTTACATACCGAAGCTATCGGTCGGATCGGCGGCGGCAAGCGTGCGAGCATTTTTATTACAATTAAAATGCATTAAATCTTGTATACATGCAGACAATAACAGTGCTGCTACTTCGATATCGATCTAGACTAATAGTTACCGTTATTTGGAAAGTAAACGATCACTTTAAGGTCTGGATCTAACGACGGTCATGACCGTCGTGTTAGCTTATGGATTTGCCACAAAAAAATCTTAAGGTAAATTATCTAACTAAATCTACTCAAAATTTAAAAATTGAGACATCGATCTTGGTTATAACTAGACGAACCGGCAGACGTTGTGCTGCCTTGCTAATAAAAAAAATCTTGACAAATTATATACCTAAACCTTCCTCATGAATCACTTTATCTACTGGCGAAAATCCGTTCAGAATTTTTTGAGTTTATCGCGAACAGACAGACAGACAGACGCGGTGCAGGATTTTGTTTTACGATATGTAGTTATGAAAGGAATTTCCCAATGTGTATGGTGGTTCAGAATTAAAGTAAATAAAGGAAATTTATGTGGTGCTAATTTATTGTAGTAGACTTAGTAATAGGCAGCAGACTACAGATAGAAGAGAAAGGTTTTTGTCTCATCTGATTAGTTAATCTACGGGAACTAGGACGCTCCCCGCGCAGTTACCGCGCGTCGGTTTTTGTTTTTATTTGAATTAAGAAGAAATTGAACCCGATGTGATTGGTCGAAATTAAATAACACAACTGCTTTTTTTTCTCAAGGTACGAGAATAATCGGACGCAGTTTCGCCATGGTCAAATGTATTTATGATCGAACAATAAATACGGCTATAAATCGCGTCAGATGTGAAAAGAGACATGGTTTCATTTACCATTCGACGTTATTCGTTAATGTGAGTCGTCGATCAGTTTGGATATCGTGTATTTTGGTACCGTGATTTTATTGTAGTCTTTGCAGACTGATTACTGAAAAAACAATATTGATATATGGTTGGTGTGAAACAAAACGAAATTTGTAGTTATCGTGTACGCGTGAAAGAGACAAAATATTTTGACTCTGTTTCTCCGTTGACTTTATCATTACATAGTATAAAACAAAGTCCCCTACCGCGTTTGTCTGTCTGTCTGTTCGCGATAAACTCAAAAACTACCGAACGGATTTTCATACTGTTTTCACCGGTGGATAGAGTGATTAATGAGGAACGTTTTAGTATATAATTTGTCAAGGATTTTTTCATAATCAGGGCGGGACAACGTCTGCCGGGCCCGCTAGTTTGTAATAATAAAAATTTCGAAAATATTAGTATTATTAGGTTTAATTAGTAATAATCTTTTGTCAATGTATTTTATACATTTTGCATGATATAATATATAGCTCAGGTATCACTGCTGACAGTTTTCGTGTAATAAATTAACCGTAGATTAATACAATTAAATTAACTAAATAGTAAAAGTATAGAAATTCAATCATATATTAAATAAAACATTAATTCGAGATAATATCTAGTTATAAATAAACAAATTGTTGTTTCCTATGAATGAAATCATGGTGCGTCTTTTTTGAGCCAAATTATATCTTAATATATATATTTCTTGTGTGCGTGTGTATGTGACTGAACTCCTCCTAAACGACTGGACCGATTTTGATGAAATTTTTTGTGTGTGTTCGTGGAGATTCGAGAATGGTTTAGATTCACAATTGGACCCGGTAGGTGGCGCTGCGGTTGGCTTTTAGGGATTTCATTTTTTATTACCACGGCAGGACAAAGTCCGCCAGGTCCGCTAGTATATATATATATTTGATATACACTAGCTGTCTTTCCCGGCTTCAAACGAGTTTACTAATGAAGAAAACCAAATTTACCGGGATTACATTACAAATTTAGGGAATTTCTAAAATCTAATGGAGACATTTATTGGCAGTAAATGTGTTGGGAGATTTGTGGATTGAAGAAATATGTAAAGTATTTGGGAAGTTTTTGCATGAGTTTGTGTATAGTATTGATTTATGAACGAAAATAAGTTATTTTAAAAATAAAATATGATACCCATACATTCAGTGTTACCAATTTGGACTGCAGTAACGTGTAAATTAGATAAGGCTGTTGTCAATCAAGAAGATAAAAAATCCTGCATCGTTATCAGTCGTTTCTTGTTATTCCTAGCTCTCGACCCTGACACACAGCGCCTCGCCACACGGCCGCTTCGCACTGTTAGTACCTACCTTATTCTCCCTAAGCTTACTATCTGTTATTTTTAATGATAATTGCTCCACTCACAAGGGTCATAGCATGATGATAGAATATGCGTAATTTGTATTCAAATAAACAAACTCCTACAATATTATTATAGATTGTAAAACCAATAAAAGTACTATACTCTTTTTATAAAAAAGGCCAATATTCTGATCCTTTAAATTACAAAGAAATTTGTCAAATAAAATCTAAAACACTTTCACTAATGAACTTAAAGTATTACCTAACAGACTGCGGAATCGTTTGACCTTACGTAGCAATAAAATACTTAAAGGCGAAGGTCAAGATGAAGGTCAGCCGAACTTTCGGTCCGAGAAAGCCGGATGGCCAAGTACAATGGAAACGCGTCGACGCCAATGGAATGATTAACGGTTATCGATTTTAATGGCACGTGTAATTGTTATATCTTTACGACGATTCTTAACGGTGGAGGCAGAGATATCAGGGTCAGGTCGCATGATAGTAATCTCCTTCACGTTACTATAATTTAACTGGGAGTTAATTGTATTGTGTCATGAACATATAATAGACTTCAACCCTTAAGTAAATGCATATTGATGCCAACTGTATGTATACCTTCCAGTTCTACTTCATTTTATACAAAAACCTAAATGTGTGCAATTCCGAAAGTACCTTAATAATTATAGAAAAATTGCTAATGCTATTTTGTATGTAATTCATAAATAGTATGAGAATTCTTATACTAATAAATAATGTAAATACGTGATCATTTGCTGCAAGAGTTTTAGATTGTATTGTTGCCAAAGGTCTATATACAAGTTTAAAAAAATATACTAATACCTGATTTTTCGTACATCACAGACAGTCCCTATACAATATCGTCCAAATCGTTAATCATAAAAGACTTGATACAAATTCAAGCCTCTTAAAAATTTCTACTCTACAAACGAGACAATAGCACATATGTATCGTGTGCTAAAAGAAACGATTACGTTTGAAGGCAAGTCTCTTCCCTTAACGTGTTGCAATTTTCTGATATAACGTCATTTAACGTCATGTAATAAAAAAAGTCGAATCAGTCATAAGGAGTGCCGACAGAAGCGAAAATTCAAAACAATGAAATAACTGCGGTCTCTTTTCAATGTTTATATAAATTTATTATAGTGTCAAATAGAATATTTACATTTCACAATTTCTTATTGAAATTATTAACATTAGTGTGGTTATCATATCTATTACTATTTTATCTTCTGCCAAAAATACTGCTCAACGCGCCTAAAGTTTTCTCTTCAAAAATCTATTGAAAATTGTAATTCATTAAGATATTTTTTCTTTTTCCACACAATTAGCATGTGTTGACAAATGCTTGTTACACGTAACTTCAGTTCTGATATTATGTTCTAATACAAGCTTGTTGACTTCAACTTTCAAGATATACGATTTAAAGCGATACTGGTTGCTATTGTGCCCGGATACTACGTCGTTTGACGTAAATTTGAATGCCTGCAATGAAACCAAGCTTCCGGACAAGGAAACATTGTGATGAAACTATAGCATTTTAGTGAGTTTTACTAAAGCCCATTTTACTAATTACCTACTAATCAGTAAAATTATCGCTCTCAGTTGAAAATATTGCCAAGCACCTAATTGTGTTTCGGCAATTGCATTTGAGAGCCACGAAAGCAGAATTTTAGGTTATTTCTGATCGCCCCCTCTCCCTCTGGTCAGTAAAAGTAAGCAATGCTCTTACCCCCCTTCTCATACTTACGTAAATATTTATATAAGTATTTGTAAATCTGTTCTAGTTTCTTTATTGATTCACGGGCAGCAGTTAACAGGTCAAGAAATGAGAAATTTATGGTTTATAAAGGACTTAATTTATATTCGTCCGGTACTAGGGCGATGGTAGACTAGTGGATAAGACCGCGTGCCTCACATATTAGACTTATACATTCAGATCTCCAGATTTCTTATCAAAAATAAGCAAATCAATAATCAAATCAAAAACACTTTATTGAATTTAGGCCCTAAGAAGGCACTTATGAACGTCAAAACTACCAACGGTTCGGAAAACAACCCAGTCATCGAGAAGAACCGACAAGAAACTCGATCTGGTTTATCTTTTTAACAAATATATATAATACTAGCCGACCCGTGCCCACTTCGTTGGGCGGTAATAGGCATTATCAAGCTACAACTTTTCTCTAGAACTCAATCATATATATCTCATAATTAAGGCAGTGTTCGTAAGAAACGTTTTCGTTCGACCATTTTTCTCCGACTCCCCAGATATTACCCCCTACAACCTCACAAACTTTACCTCTTTATAATATTAGTATAGATTATAGATAATATAATTAGTTAATAGCTTCTGCCCGCGACTTCGCACGCGTGGACTAGTTATTTTGGGCAAGACGCAGCGGAAGTTTTCAAAAGGAAAAAATACCCCGATTTTAAAACATTTTTCATTGTTGCTCCGCTCCTATTGCTCTTAGCGTGATGATATGTAGCCTATGACACTCTTAAATAACGTGGCTTTATATTGGTAAAAGAATTTTCAAAAATGGTTTAGTAGTTCCTGAGATTACCCCCTACAACGTCACAAACTCACAAACTTTACCTCTTTATAATATTAGTATATAGATTATAGCCCCTGCCCGCGACTTCGTCCGCGTAGTAATAGTTACTACTCTGGGCTAACGCTGACACACAGCAGAAGCTCTAAAAAAAAAACATCTCGATTTTGAAACATTTTTCATCTGTGCTCCGCTCCTATTGGCCTATATAACACTGAAAGAATTATTCAAATCGGACCATAGTTCCTGAGATTACCCCTTACAACGCCACAACGTCACAAACTTTACCTCTTTATAATATTAGTATAGATTTAGAATATATTAGGTACATGTCACAAACGTTTTTAATGGATGTACAGAGTTGAGTCAATTCCAGACATCACCATCGTTCACATATTGACTCCCTTTAATGCTTTCGTAATACTTGTGTACGTAAGACTGATTAAACACTGAAATATATTAAATACTAGGTGTGCCAGCGACTCCGTCCGCGTGGAACCTAATGTAAAAAAAACAGTATTTATAAAACCATCTGAATATATTAAGTCGATTTACTTATACACTTTTCTCTTACTTAAGTCGCGTCGTCATTAAAAGTACAATAACTTTTGATAGAGTGAACCGATTTTAATGAAACAAAGTCTAAATGTTACTCGAGGATATGCTTTATGATTTTCTTGTGAGGTTTTATTGTAAACGCTATATTTTAGTAGTAATGCGTGTTTAAACAACATACAGACAGACATTTCTGAAAATGATCGAAATCTATTTTATTACTTATTTAAAAACACGTGCAAAACTTTTTTTTCACAAAAATTTAAAAAGTACATACACGTTAGATTTATAATCTTATTATGTTTATAGATAATAAAAATGATAACGTTTTCGCTGTAAAACTAAACTGTTTTTGCATTAGTTTCACCGAGTTGTAATAAGTTTCATAACATAGGCTTTACGGTATTGTGTTTTACGTTTGAAGTTGAATGAACCTGTGAGGTCGGCGCTACGTTCCGCCAGACGATCATTTCAAACAGTCAATACGTACATCTGTTTGCTCGGAACCGCATTGAAACAATTGACGGCGACTGTTCACGATTGATGTCCTTTCAACATTCAATTAAATCGATATTGACGTCAATTCAATGGTATTGAATGAATACAAATGACAGCAATCGACGTAAGTTTGATTGTATTTTCTGAATAATCTTTATAGGATCTTACGTCTGTTAATTAAGGGTTTTTTAATAGTTTTTTTCACTGTAATTTTGAGATGAACACTTAAGCCCTATGGCCGATTTCAAGTGGCGTCTGTTAAACTTTATCATCACTACTTAGCTCATATAGAAAAGGGTAATAGTGTATTACCTAAACAATACTATAAAAGTTCCTTTATCTGATAGAAAAAGTTTCACCCAATTCAGTTCTGACGTTTTGAAGATAGTCCGGACAAGCAACAAACACTTTTTAGAGGTGGTAGAGCCACGCTGAAGCTATTACTGGTTTCAGCATGAACAGGTCGGCTCGCCCGAGGAAGTATCACCCTCTCACAGAAAACCGACGTAAAGTACAGTGCTTGCATTTTTGCGTACGTTCGGTCAGTGAGAACGCCTGATAAACCAACTCCCCTCCCCTCCCCTTCCCCCAAACACAGGGTGGCAATGCACTTGCGACTCTTCTGGTGTTGCAAGTGTCTATGGACGGTGGTGATCACTTAACATTAGGTGACCCACATGTTCGTTTGCTTCCTATGATATAAGAAAAACACTTTTAGATTGCTATTTTTAATGTTTAACTTAGAAAACACGTTCTTGAATATAAGTTACCTACAGTTACCAACTTTTATTTACGTTTCGTTTATGCTGACAGCTTCCGAGTAATGCTCAATCAATAAATATATGTGGAGAAACAATGTATATAATTTACACAAATTAAATAACACCATCTGCGCATAGAATTATGTACAATCTTGAACATAATCATTTAGTGCATGATTCAACAAGCACCGGCCGATCAATGCTAGTGACGTGCTTTGCGAAGTCTATCGATAATCGATTCAAATTATTATTTCTTTCATTCCAAGTCGTCAATAAACTCGATTATATTATACATACTGATACTATATAATGAACTAATAGATATTGTTTATACTTAGGTAATAGTGTTCGGTTTTACAATAAAGTCCCAAAACATATTACCGATTTGCCGGACTGTAAATTCAAGCACCATGTCAAGCAGGTTTTAGTGTCGAAAGGCTATTATAGAGTGGATCAATACGTGAACTATGGTGACGTCTGGAATTGACTCCTCTCTATGCATCCACTAAACACGATATTGTAGCGTATAATGTATTCGAAATATATATATATGTTAAAAAGAAGTACCCGATTGACTTTCTTGCCGGTTCTTCTCCATGACTGGGTTGTTTTCCGAACCGGTGGTAGTTTTGACGTTCATAAGCGCCTTATTAGGGCCTAAACTGAATAAAGTATTTTTGATTTGATTTGATTTGACTAAAACACAATATATTAACCCAGTATATGTATATGTGAATGTAAGGCGATCTCTGGAAATGACGCTCCTCTCTGTGCATCCACCAAAAACGAATGTAACTATCTATGTTTCTTGCCAGTTTTCCTCGGTGACTTGGTTGTTTTTCTGAATCAATAATAGATCTTTGACGTTCATAGGGGCCTTCTCGGGGCCTAAATTGAATAAAGTATTTTTAGTTTTAGAAAAGACCTTTTACAAAAATATAATAATTAATAGTTATAATATATTATATGGCAATTAAGACTTTAAAGCATAAGGCGTAATAATAAAAACGCTCTTTCGTATATATATATTACTAGCGGGCCCGGCTGACGTTGTCCCGCCCTGATTACCCTCCCGCAACCCCCCTTGTGGGTGGAATTTCGTAAAATCCGTTTTTAGCTGACCTCTACTCGGCGAAAGGAATATTCCTACCATATTTCAAGTCGCTACGCCTTATGGTTCCAGAGATATTGTGATGAGTCAATATATAGGTGGGAATCTCTTATATGTATATAGAAGATTATTACTAAGGACTAATAAGAATTAATAAATGTTTGAATATGAATAAAAAAGTGGAATAATCATCGAAACCCTTTTTTTTTATTCCGGTAAATATTAATATAATCCCGGTGCGGCACATCACTAGATAGATCCACCGTGCCGGAAGCGACCGAACCGTTTCCTTATGAGCTCAATCCGGGACAATTATTCCACATTTCGACGTCACACGATCGCAGCTGCTACGATAGGATCGTTGCTAACGTTCCCGTTATATGAATTTGTAACTTATATTACCGATTTGTTCTATGTAATTGTTTCGCCAACTGATTTTACTGATTGAATGATGCATTACTGTCGTTATGAAAGGTTTTTCCGTATGCGGTGTGCTTCAGGTCTTATATACTAACTAGCCGTGACCGCGACTTCGTCCACGTATAACCGAATTTCAAAAAACAGCGATTAATAAAGTCATCTGAATGTATTAAGTCTATTTACTTATCTACTTTTATCTCGTAATTAAATCGCGTTGTCATTAAAGATACAACAACTTTTGATAGAGTGACCCGATTTTAATGAAACAACGACTAAATGTTATTCGAAAGTATGCTTTACGATTTTCCTGAAGAGGTTTTATCATGAACGCAGTATTTTAGCAGTGATTCGTGTATACAAACAGACATATAGACATTTCTAAAATTGATTGAAATGTATTTTATTACTTATTCCTAGACACATGCAACATTTTTTTTTACAAAAATTCTTGAAAGTACGTCACGTTAGATTTTCATTCTTATTAAATATATGTATGGTATAAAACTTATGGAAATGTAGACGATGGTGAAAGCTAGATACGAAATGTTAAGTAAAATATTTTATACAATAAAAGTGAACAAGCTATCTCCCGGCTTCGTGAAGTTGGATGTATTTCTAGATGTGTACACAAGAGCGAGTGCATCGTTCATCTCCATGGTGCCGTGTAAATCCATCTGAAAATGAGTGTTGCCTGATTAATCGGTTTCCTATGGACGTTCCCGATTATAACGCCGATAACTTTGTAAATTTGGAATTTTTTAACGGGATCTCAGTCTGTAATGTAATGAATTTTATATTTTATTCATAATCTTGTGTTATTCGACTCTATATTTTGTAATATTGGTGGTGTTTATGTACCACAGCTCAGTCATTGCGCAAAAGTGAAGTGAATGAGAAAAAATACCGCGGAGCATGAATACTGAGATGGTACAAAAACTCCTTAGAAAGTTAAAACATTGAAATTGTACAAAACACTTTTAATGTCATCACCTACTCGACAATGGCAGTTATAATCTAGAAGATTGGTTGTTCAAAAAGTAAAAGAAAGAACTTTGTTTAAATATTGAATAGATGAATAAGTAGTATTTTATAATTTCAATATCAAACATTTTTCAAACAATTTATAATTATTGCCTAAGACCAGTTAGTCTACCAGTTAAAATACTAACACTTATACAAATCGCAGTATTTGTTTTTCTTTGAACTAACTACGCTATTCGCCCGACGGGCCTTCACAGCTACACCGGGCTAAGCAGAGCGTTTAAGGCACTTCGCCGCAAAATCGCAGTAAAAGAACTAAAGATATATTTTTATGACTCTTATAGAAACAAAGCTTATTGTTGGTTTAAAAAACAATAGAAACACCTACAAGTTTGGATCCGTCGTCACGTGTCAAGGCACGTGCTTATTTTTTTGGTGTTTGTTGCGTTACTTCACGAATGCTCTAGAACTGGGAACAATGGACAAACGCTGCAATGAAGTGATTAAGTGAAACGAAACAAACAAGCCTTTTAAACTCATCTAACTTTCTTTTATAGGTGTATATAAACGGATTGTAGATCGGCCACAGATAATAGCTCAGTTTAGTTCTAAGTAATTGGAGCATATAAGAAGTGATCTTTAAAGAGTTTTTTAGTAAACTGTGTATAAAATATAGCGTTTTCTTGTATCAAAAATTGTTTTATGACAATATAAGGATTTTTGATACCGGGCATAACAATTGTGGAAGTGAGACTATTAGAGAATAATTAAAGATAATACTATATGAATTTATAGTCTAATGTTATTGGCAACACCGTCGTTAACTCAAAATAGACGGATAATTCCCCGTGGTACGTCCAAAAGGAGTATACGGATTTGATGGGCTTGGTTATGTCTATAACTTTCGGACTTCAAATATTTAGGTTCAAATCGTACGATTAATGTTTCTGAGATCAACAGCCTAAATTAAACTAAAAATCACCATACTTTATAAGTTTTAATAGAGAGTTAATCTCTATTATATGCTTTTCTTCGATAACATTGACTCCCAATATCCAATGCACAATAAATCAATAAGATGTTGTAGGAACGATAATAACTCATTCATTTTTAATTAATATCTAAGGTTTTTACTTATGTAGTAATCGTTAATTTCGTGCCTAGAAATCAAGTAACGTTGGTGTATTACTTTTACGGGCGAACAAGACTCGAAAATATGTGAAATGAAGTTCTAGTCAAAATTAACAAAAAAAAAAGAATATATACTTACTGAAATTATAAGGCTGAAGAGTTGGTTTGCTTGAACGCGCTAATCTCAAGAGCTACGGGTCCGATTTGAAAAATTCTTTCAGTCTTAGATAGCTTACGGGGTGGTAGGGTGTCTGTACCCGACTGGATCGCGACCACCGTACACCAGGTGGAACACCCGCCATAGTGGCACGTTTGGGCATGTCGCGTTCCGGGATCAGCCGGTGTATATCCAGCAACCGGGGGGGGGCTGTCCCTGACTGGGTCGCTTTCAGGCCGGCATGACAGCGGCGACCGGCGATGGATAGTATGTCTTTCGGTGGTCGCCATTGTTTTTGGATTGTACTGTGCTTACCATCAGGCACAGTACAGTCACTTGGCCGAGCTACAATAAAAAAAAAAAAAAAAGCTCGTTTGTCCAGGAAGGCTATCTACAGGCTATATATCATCACGCTAAGATCAATAGGAATGAAGGACAAATGATGAATGTTTTAAAATCGGGGTAACATACGTATTATTTAAAATATTTTCACCTTTTACGTAAACGAAGTTGCGAGTTAAAGGTAGCGTTAGCCCAATGCAACTATTCCACGCGAAGTTGCGGGCAGAAGCTGGTGAAAATATACATAGATGACATTAGAAACTATTTTTCTGGCAACATAAACAATATCAAACATTTATACAGCATTACATATAAACAGCTATCAATTTGTAATAATAAGTTGTAATAGAAGGCGCTTAAAACAAATGTTAAGGGCACGTTGTTATATATGACTACTTGTACAATAAAATTTACCCCCAGCGACGACACTTGATGTTTCACATCAAAAAGTAATATAATTGTATGCGGAGACTGTGTAGCAATGTATAAAATAGTCGGTGAACTCAGACTGACTGGTATATTTCTATGTGCACGTTTTATGGCCGTCTTGACTCGTATAGTTTGATGCATATACGTTACAATTTATACGCCAGCGTCATTGTATTAGCGAGAAATGGATATTTTTAAACTGACTAGACAGTGCTCTTAGTAAATCGAATACATGGGAGGAAATTACTGAACGTCTAAACACGTTACGCTTAATTGAAAAATCATGGTCTGAATATCAAACGCGTCTTCATCCGCATGGAATAGTTACTTCGAGCTAACGCACGCAGCGGAAGCTCTCAAAAGGAAAAAAATCCCCAATTTTGAAACATTCTTCACTGATGATATTATAACCTTATAGCCTTCCTCGATAAATGAGCTATCTAACACTGAAAGAATTTTTCAAATAGGACCAGAAGTAGTTCCTGAGATTAGCGCGTTCAAGCAAACAAACTCTTCAGTTTTATATTTAGTATAGATTAGTGACCGCTCCCGACTTCGCTTGTAATAGTTATATAGATTATTAGTTTACCCGTTATTTTTCAAAGTCTCTGACATAGCGGTTCCTATACTTTTAAGGCTATTGAGATAACAAATCGCATTTATTTTATAGTATAAAAGATAGTGAGAGTAGAAAAGAAAATTATAAGTAATAATTGAACAGTAAATTTATTTAATCATTTCAAAAATTCAACTATTAGTGACCTTTTCACGAAATAGGTTTCGCTGTTCATAGACACCAGACGATACTTGTTAATAGTTTTCGATAATGAGGATTTGTTGCCAAACCAAAAAGCATAAGCAAATGGCGACGTTTAATCCTTTATTTTAAGGGCTCGAACGAGTTTCTCTACACCTCGGTTACATAGTGCGGGTACTGCGTCCGAGTATTTATATTTCTGTGACTAATCGACTGAGAATTTTCATTCGATTTACGTCGAACGATGAAAGGATTCATCTATAGCAGAAATTCGTATGGTAACGATTAACTACATAAATACTATGCGATTTCCAAACATGTATTTTTCGACATTGATGAATTGAATTGCTCGACATTTGTCGAAACTGTTTCACTCGCACTATTACTTTGATTTTTTGGCTTACCGTATCACTTACACTTTGTATAATAATTTCTCCACTCCTAAGCGGTTTTAGCTTTATGTTAGATAGTCTTCCTTCCAAAACAGACTCTAAATAAGTAACCTATGACCGCTGATTCCATAGATAAGCTTGTTAAATAAAGAAACAATTTTAGGTTTTTATTAGTGTTGATTTGGTCCTTGTAGTGGAATGGCATTTATTGGTACACTCTATTTTTACAACGAACCGGATGTTCTAACAGATTAATCTTTCAAAAGATTATTAGAATAATTCATTTTGCAATAAAATTTTATATTTATGTGCTCAATTAATAAGTCTTCACTTTATAAATTACAATAGAGATGTAATTATAGCTCTGTTACCGATTAGATATATAGTCTGTGGAAATATATCGTTAACGTTTTTTTTGTAGTTTGGAAAGGCAATGACGTTTATTAATCTAATAAGATGTCACATTAAATTAGTTCGAATAATTGCTATAATAATGGTAAATGTAATTGGAATATGTTTCATTTGTTTTTAATAATAGGAACAGCTTTTTACGTTATGTCAGCCCGTTATGTGGTGACTTTTATTTCTTGATAATATTCTTCTATTATTTGATCCAATTTTTTGTAATACTGGTGGCATTTCGTGTAATATATGTTGCTTATTATGTACAGAAAACTCCCTAAAAACAAAGAGGACATTATTTTGTTAGAATATCTACTTTATTTTTAAACTTTAACGGTGTTATTAAATTAAAAGTGAAATATTAACTGAATACTTGCTTTACAAAAGTTTGGGTATTTACGTATTGAATGCACCGCGCTCGCCGAACGTTCGACATCTTGCTCTTTTATCTCTGTTTCATTAGGTTAGTTTAGACTTGCGAAAAAGGATAACATGAGCTTGCCGCGCAGCGGTCGGCGAGCGTGGTGCATTTAATACGCAAGTACTCAAACTTTTTTAAAGCAAGTATTCAATACGTATTTAACTTTTTTGTAAAAACACGGTATAGGTTTTAGCATTTGACCATGATCTCACTTAATTACGATGTCGTCTAAGATAGTAGATACGCTTAGCCAACTCTCAAGTGCTATGCGACAAATTTTACTGAAATCATAGGAATACATCAATCTTGTAATAGATTTAAACTAACCACTCTATAATGGCAATCATAATGTTCAATAGGAACAATTAGTTTCCAAAGCAAAAAAGGAGACGATAAAAGAGAACGGGGGTCAAAAATATCGATATCTCGATTAAGTGTATTTATCGGTATATCTCGCGAGTTTTTATCTCGGTTCAGTCGCATCACGAACTACTAACGGTTAACGATAAAGGAAAATGTGCATCTATTTTTAAATAACTATACTTAGAAATCTTAGAATATCGTTCGTAGATTCGTTCGAAAAAGACAAACAGACGTTATTTAAATTATCTGTTAGGAGTTTTCGATTATAAGTTGTTATTATTCTAAAAAAAAAAAATTCAGTGATTTGAACATTTTATAGCAACACTAGATTTAGCTTTTGGCTTTATTTTTGTATGTAGGTTTGATCTAAACCTTGGGAATTCAGTTTTTTTTCTGCGTAAAATGTACCCCATGTCCTTTTTATGCCTTTTCTCTGTACTCTTAACAATGTATATGTAAATTTTCATGATCGATTGAATAGTTACATCGAAACAAACAAACATTTATACTATTAATAATAATTTTATTCTTATTCCGGTTCCTTGCCCCAGTTTCAATTTTCTGGTAAAAACAAAAAGTTTTAGAAGATTACAATATATACAATATATTACAATATATATTTTTTTATCTATCTTATACCTAACTATACAGTGACGGAATGTTTCAAAGTAAGTTCTGTGCAATCCACAATCAGCCTCCAAGCTTCTCCGCAACTGGTTATACTGGTTGATCACGAAAAAGAGAGGCATTATGATGAATTTCACCATTCACATTATCACCATGTGTATAGGTGTCGCAATCTAGTCAGGTATAGACATCTCACCGCTACTTATAAGATAGTACCACAATGGAGGTAGTTACACTTGTTGTATGGTACTCGCACTGCAATTGTAGAAATCTACTGATCCATATGAAGTCAGTTACACAATGGTCATAAAAAAAGTAAAATGTATTTATATCGCCGGAAGGCGGTCGAGAAGTCCTAGTACTGCTAATAAGGTCAGCGGATAGCCTCCTGCGAACAATCATATATCGTTTATTATGTATAAGATGTGTAAGTTGGACATTTTATGGTAAAATATTATAAACTAGATTCTGGTCGCGGCTTCTCCTGCGTATCCTATGCTTTATCTGTATCCCCTGACAACGTGTATGCAAAATTTCACGATGATCGGTCCAATAGTTAATGCGGGAAAGTGTAACAAACAAACAAACTCACTTATATATTATTAGTTAGGACAGGTTGGCATTTGAAGTTCGCGTCTTATTTACACGTCATACTATAAATTATAGTATCTTTATTACTTTTCATAAGATATCATTCAATATTTAACAAAACAAATTAGATTAAATGAAGATTTAGCAAAGTATGCTTTTAGAAGAAGAGCATTATTCCAATTATTTGCACTAAACAAATATCAAAAAGTTAGCTTCCGGCGAACATTATTCAGATGGCGTCTTTGCTATGATTCGATCTGTCATATTACGCAATACAATAGAATTCCATTAAATCATATTTTACCTAGTAGCCCGGTGAAGCTGTTCAGACCTTCCTAGGTCAATAGCGTAGTCAGTTCGAGAAAAAAAAACATTTTACTTTTTTACATAATTTCCAATATATAATAAATAATGATTTATCAAACTGTTTATTAGCTTTCCAAACAAATAAATACGGCACAAGTATAGACATAAATATTCAATTTCATTGAAAACAAGCATAGACAAAATGATTTCAGAATCTGAAAGTGAAATAACTTCGTGTGTTCGTAGAGACGATGTTCTTTGTTAAACATTAAATCGGAAAGTTAAGCAATAAATTATTTGTTAACACAATGAATTCTATACCATACTAGAAGCGCCTTAAATATTAAAATATGATCAACAATGAAAATACATATATCTAAACAAATGTTTATTAAGACAATGTTAATGAAGCTGGGAGCAAGAAATACCACACACTTCGCGTAATCTGAATTACGATCGCTAGATCAGAGTAGTTCTTGGGAGTTTTAAGGCCCTAGTTGAAAATGTAAGGGACACAACCTGTAGGGAGATTTACGAGTAATTGAAAAACTTAAACGGAAGATTCAGGTGATTTTTGTATAGATTACGATATATATTAACTGTAGTTTGATGAAATTTTCATAAAGAAAGGTTCACTTCTAAACGCACGTTTTTCTTTTCTGTTTTTGAAAAATATACTATAACTAACATTGATTTTTAAAACGAATGCTAGAAGGATTTTGGGCAAGTATCATACTACTCTCATACACTTTCTCCCCCTGAAAGGTGGCGTGTCCATGAGGATTTCCCCACGTTAATAAAAAAAGGGTAAGATTCAGGGCAAAGACGAGACAAGCGTCCAGCAATATTAATCCAAACGTTAGTCATCTGTGTAAGTCTTATTTCAATTTACGTTTGAATAGTCTAGTCATCAAGTGCCTTTTTGGTCAACTTTTTTCAGCAGTCTCCGAAAATTATGATTGAGGTGTTATTCGATTTGGAATGGCATCTAGATGATTTTTGAAAAAAAATGAAGTTCCGCTTGCAAAAATTGCAAAAGTTATTAACAATTAACTAAAAAAAGGGGGTTTAGTATTTTGCAAATATCTCAAAAACTAATAAAGATTTTGCAAATTTGAACTTATTGAAAAATCGCGATAAAAATTTTTTGACCACGGATTATTGTTCACTGATCTGTCCTGTAGGCGCCTGAATTATATATTTATTATATATTAAATATATTATATTAAATATTATTTATTCATTAAAGGTCCGAAGGGGGAGTGGCTTGCGCAAGCTGGAGTACCCGTTTTCGGGCGTATTTTCAACCCTCTGGGAAAATTAGAAATAATGGTCCTGCAATTCCGCGAGTCGAGGCATTTTTTAGGAAATTTCTTCCTCTTTTTGAATCTTTTTTCAAATTTGCAAAATCTTTATTAGTTTTTGAGATATTTGCAAAAGCTAAACCCCCCCTTTTTTCTAGTTAATTGTTAATAACTTTTGCAATTTTTGCAAGCGGAACTTCATTTTTTTTCAAAAATCATCTAGATGCCATTCCGAATCGAATGACACCTTAATCATAATTTTCGGAGACTGCTGAAAAAAGTTGATCAAAAAGGCACTTGTTGACGAGACATTTGATCTGAGGTACTAACTAATACATTAACTTTTTTACTAAATAGTTAAAATAGGATAGTACTGAGTTTGTGGCAAGTAAATGTACATTAATGTATACATTTTTTCTTATTTACTATAGAATTCGTTGGAGTATTATAAAAGATTACACTAAATTATACCGTACTCGATCCCCGCGCTCTGCCAGTTCATCCAATTTGTAACAGTGTTTTTGTTTCAAATTGCTTGTCTGGTGAATACTTACAAGTCATTGTTTTTTATACGAACTAATAACTGCTATCATTATTGGGTTGAATATTAATCTTATCTAGGAATTAACGAACATTTTTATTATATCTTTATTCCGACATTGTTATAAGTTATAGGCTCGAGTCCTGCGTTGTACGCAGATCTAATTTGATGTTCATGTATCTGTAAAAAGTAAAAAAACCCATCAAATGTAAAAAAAATCACGGATAATTTTAAAATGAGACGCCAGTTGTTTATAAAGTTGAATAAAATCTAAGTAAAAAAATTCAAACTTCTTTCTTTATTCTTTCACAAACGTAATACAGAGTACAGAGTATATACAATGCACTCGAAAAACATTAGCAACGCATAGCTCTGTCAGATAAAAAATAGATCGAAACGCGCCATCTGGTGGCAACTTCTAGTAAAATATATAGAATAAAAATCTTTTCTATGAATAATTTTTAGGTGTGGGAAACATCATATTGTCTGGTTTAGCGGTATTGGAATTACATAAATAAACCTGAATAAATTTAGATAAAAGATTGCTAAAGAGGAAATATTTCCAGCTGTCTAATAATCTGTCCATTTAAGAACGCCTATACTAAGAAACGGCAAGCGCAAAAAGCGCTGCAATAAAAAAATAACCTAAAACGTAAACACTTTACAGGTTTCCGTTTAAAGCGATTTAATTTCGTAATTATGTGATCTAAGCATATATTACATAATTACTCGGAAGTTGAAAGTGTATCGAGATGTATTTTAATATTAATACTTTAATGTAATAAATATTTATACCTATTTATTTAATTCGTATACAGAGTTAAATCAGCGGAATATATATAGAATGTCAGGTGATCCCTGTGCATATATCATTTTTTTCAGAACAGACATGAAATCAATAGCCTAGATTCAATTTCTAACATTACAAGCTGACGGTCGAGACATGGTGACGAAATTTAAATGGTTAAATATTCCCGATATTGCTACTAGTGATTTTAAAGCGAATAGTTTGTAAATTTGCTCTTATAGGAAAAGGTCTTTGTTCACTGCTAGCTTACTACTGCTTATTAATGGTTATACTATTTCTGTTTACTTTTTTTACTTTCATTTTTGGCAACTAATCTTCTAGTAGATTATTACTAAGATGGCGGAACTCATGTTAGAACTTTTCAGGGATTTTTTTACAGCAAGTCAGAATCTATGCTTCGTGCTATTATTTCCCATCCACTTGTGCACAGTAACCAAACTATATTACGTAAACCTTTACCGATATTACCAAATATAGAATCAAAAAAACTCAAGATTATGTATAAAACATAAAATCTACTACATGAATTCCAAGATCCCGCTAAAAACATTTATATTTCTTTGTTTTAGTATATGCTGTCATGTAATACAGACTAAATTGTAACATAAATGAAATGATTTTGTAATTTGTCTGAAACGGTAGTCGAGATAGCCGCGCCACTATCAGCCCGGTCGCGTCCGTTCACAATCCAATTACCTCGTACCGTTGTTCTAAGGTTTCCTAGAAATTCGGGGAGTGCGTACTTAAATTATAACTTTAGATTATCTCCACTATAATACAATGGTTAGGTTTCGGTTAATCGATGCTTAGTTTTATAATTTAACGTATTACCTAATACATTTTTATTTATACTTTTTAAAGTGAAGCGTTTTCTTCCATCGCCTAAATTTTTTTCGTCCATCTATCGCGTGTCGCATTACAGCTGACGCGCGGCTGCGGAGTAGGGGTAAAGTGAAAATGCATACGGCAGAGCAGCCAAGGCCAATTTGGCGCCATCCATGGGTCCAAAATGATTTAAATAAATATTGTGCTCATTTTTTAACATGCGTCTGTCATCTGTATGATTGTATTTGTTATGTACACCGTACTCTAATATGCAGACTGAAATTAAAATTTATAGTTGAATATCTTGTCTACTATTGGTTTACGTTTATTGATTAGCTTAAGGTTAAAAACGGGAATTTAATACCCTAAATAAAAAAATATTTTTTGAAAATTTTCATTTAAATGGCTACGATCCGAAAAAAGATGCACTTGCATCGTGGTTTCATAAAACCACACAATGTTTTTGTCTATACCTATATGTGAAGATACTTCCAGAACATTTAATCAGAAGGGTAACGTCAGACAATAGCTAAATCATATTAAAGAGGATAGTTTCGATACCTCTAGGGATTGAATATTGTACCTACTTGAATATAACAAATACGTCGTGAATTATTTTTTTATCACGTCATATCACGAGTGTTATTTCGCGAACAGTTATATGTAGCATCTGCAAATAAAACTGATATACGATAGCGTACATCGACTACAAGTCAGATAATGACATTTGCAAAGTTATAAAAAAAATTAAGTACATAAATCAAACTCTAATAGTTTGGGATAAGATTTAATTTAATTTAAACTAACTTTTATCTTCTGGGGACAAGATCTGCTACATTTTGCTGCTCGTTCATTTCTTTCTCACTCGTAGTTTGTTATCGTACGATGCAACTCTGCTAATTATATTGTCACCGCGTGAATTTATATCACGCTCATGCGATATTGCATTTTTGTTTTGACGCATGTAAGTAACCGACTATATAAATATAGCACTTGATTTATTTTTCTAGTACTAAAATGCGAAATCTATACTAATGTTATAAAGCTGAACAGTTTGTTTGTTTGAGCGCGCTGACCTCAGGAACTACTCGTGCGATTTGAAAAATTATTTCAGTGTTAGATAGCTCATTTATCGAGGAAGGATATTTATAAGCTTATCGTGCTAAGATCAATAGGAGCGGAGTACTAATTAAGAATGTTCCCAAATCGGGATTAACGTACATATTATTTAATAAATAATAGTTTAAAAAAACTAAAAAAACGCTTTCATAAAAAATCCAACTAAAAAACAGAAAACTAAAATTTAATAAATGTGGATTAAGAATAGTGTAAATTAGAAATAAATGTATATTTTTGTAAAAAGTGACAAAAAAATGATAAAAATACTGATATCTGGAGGTGGTGATATTAACATGCGATGCGTCACTGTGTTTGATGTGTTTTTATGAAAGCGTGTTTTTTTTGTTTTTTTAAACTATTATTTATTTTTCATTTTTTAGTTAATTTTTTTTACTTTTTTTTTCGGATTATTGCATTGTCATCGACCTTTGACAGGTGTGCAAAGTTTGAATTAAATCTGATCGTTCAAAGTAGGACAAAATCGAGCTCAAAGGGGTCGGTTACATACATACATACATACAGATGAAGCTAATAAAAGCGTGATAAAAATACATATATTCCACGCAGACGGATTCGCTGGTAGAAGCTAGTGTTCCATATTCATTGAGGGCCGAAATGAAACGGTTTGTGTGACGCGCCGTGCAACTAAACCCTCCATGATTACTGTGTAACAGTTGAAATTTGAAAGTGATATTTTACTTAGCAAAGCGTATATATTATCATATAATCTTATAAAATAATTATTTAAATATATTGTGCATAACATACAATTAAAATAAAGAAAGTCGATCTAATTGAAGTACCGCGACTTTAAATGATTATGTTAAATATAATTTAGCGGCTAATTGTTTTATTAACATTTTAACTACATGCATTATAGAATATACGAGTATATAGAAATAATAGCCCTTTTTCGTATACTTTAATTAGGGCTTTCACATATAGCCACCAATAATGAAATATGAAGCCGTCTATCACTTGTTGTTACGATTCAATACTTTTAAAGGCTTAATCTATTAACATTAATTCGTGAGCGACATACATTTTACTGGATCGATTAAAGCAACTAATAACTTCATCTACTTACTCTACTGTATCCACATGTATTTGTACTTTTATTTAGTGTGTTTTTCCCAAAAAAAAATTTAATTTGTTTGTAAAATCGAATCTCAACGGTTATCTAAAGTCATGATAAGTATTTCGATAACTGACCACTTTCCATAATGAATAACGATTCTGATGTAAAATACAATTCATTGCACTAAACAGTATAAAGGAGATATTATAGATTAAATGGCTTGATTCAGTCGTAAATATCTTATGATTATCATAACAAGATCTCAGGTCATAGGAGTATCAACCTATGATTTAGTAATATGAGGCATATCTTTACCGAATATAAGCTATTATACTAAGTGATAGTGGGCGTTCGAAATAGACGGTAATCTGAGTTGGATTGACTGTAATCCTTACTTACATTATAAATGCGTTTGATTAGTTTTAAGTTTTTTTTTTAAGTTATACTTCTTTTGGCGCGTCAGGGAAATACGATGAGAGTAAATTTTTACGATGCGCGTGCACACCGTCACGAAAAACCGACACCCTGAAGTTAGCTATAGTCTACATTTTGTTTCTTTGTATTTGTTATTTGTATTAAAACTTTCAATGTATTAAATACCTTTGTCTACTGTTAGTGTCGTTTTTTCTACAAACGTAGAATAAGGCGAAAGATAAAATTTTTGAAAAATTTTTTATCTTGTTACGCCAAAGAAGTATAACTTCTAACGCGTGTACATAAGTACACACACACTTTTTTTTTCGAACTGACTACGCTATTGACCTAGCAAGGTCTTAACGGCTTCACCGGAATACGATGTTTCTTATGTTTTCACTCCTTAATTATGACTTCATAATCAATCTATATGAATTTTTGCATATTATTATTAGAGGTATAGGAAAGGACATAGGGTACCTTTTAGTCCATAATAAAACGGATCCTGAGGTATAGATCAAATTTAAATTAACGCGAGTGAAGCAAAAGCTGGTCTCATATGTTCTTGCATTTTGATATGTTCGAGATCTCCATTTGTCTGATTCTATTATCTCTATTGCAATAATAATGCTGTTACTATGCCCGTAGTGTTCTTGTCTTCCTAAAGCTATAAAGAAGAGAGCTACATGACTCGTTACATTTCAAAATGAGCTAAACCCAATTTTAATCGTTCATATATTTTTAAATTTTTAAGTTTTCCAATTTTTACACATCGAGATCGAAGTTCATAGTTTGTCGTTTATAAGGTTTTTAGTTTTTTTTATGATCTTCATTGTTTTTTTTCACCACTTACTACTGTTACCAGGGGAGTCGCAAGAGCGTTGCCAAAATGTGTATGGAGGAGGGGGTAAGGGTGGGGAAAGGGGGAAGGGAAAAGGAGGTGGGCCACCGGCGCTGTCACTGACCGAACGAAACGCAACAATGCAAGCACTGTTACTTCACGTCGGTTTTCTGTGAGAGGGTCGTACTACCTCGGGTGAGCCGACCCATTCATGATAAAACCACTAATAGCTACAGCGTGGCTCTACCACCTACAAGTAATAGCTGCAGCGTGTCTCTACCACCTACAACTAATAGCTACAGCGTGGCTCTACCACCTACAAGTAATAGCTACAGCGTGGCTCTACCACCTACAACTAATAGCCACAACGTGGCTCTACCACCTACAACTAATAGCTACATCGTGGCTCTACCACCTACAAGTAATAGCTACAGCGTGGCTCTACCACCTACAACTAATAGCTACAGCGTGGCTCTACCACCTACAACTAATAGCTACAGCGTGGCTCTACCACCTACAAGTAATAGCTACAGCGTGGCTCTACCACCTACAACTACTAGCTACAGCGTGGCTCTACCACCTACAACTAAAAGCTACAGCGTGGCTCTACCACCTACAAGTAATAGCTACAGCGTGGCTCTACCACCTACAACTAATAGCTACAGCGTGGCTCTACCATCTACAACTAATAGCTACAGCGTGGCTCTACCACCTACAACTAATAGCTACAGCGTGGCGCTACCACCTACAACTAATAGCTACAGCGTGGCTCTACCACCTACATACCTTCATATTTGACATGTACAAACTTTGAAGATTTTGAAAGATAACGTAAAATATTAGAAACGGCTAAAAATGGACTTAGTTTATTTTGAAATATAACGACACACATATTTCATTTACAACTATCTATATCTGTTATCGTTTTGCACTACGTGCTGAATCTAACAATGTCTTCCCACTTTGTTATGATTGCCTCGAGTACTTTTTTGTAACTTAACCTTCGAATACGAATCAAGTAGTCATTGTTAAGTTGCCATCTTCGATTTTGAATACTATGTTTGACAAATAAGTATAAAAAAAATTATTTGCGATGATCTAAGTCATTTTCGCGGACACTTGCCAGTATACACATCATTGTATTGATGTTTTGTATTATATGATGATGTTATTAGAACTTCTTGGAGGCACAGGTGAAGCTGTAGTAGTGAATGTTTAACTGTTATAAATAATTTAAGACTTTTTTTCCGGCTTCAGATTTTTTTTAAATATTTGTTACCGCAGTACTTTTTTGTTAATCGATTTGGAAAATCTGAACTTGTTCATTTATAGACCGATTTGAAAAATTCTTCTTTTTATTGAAAAGACGATATTTTTAAGTGGGTCCCATTATAGTTTTGTTGGCATTGGACCTCGAATTTTCAAGATAAAAAAGAGACTTTCTAAAAAACTAACTATGGTCAAAGATCTTCTGGTACATTTTTAGAGTGGATTTTTGTGGAGTCGGTTTTATGTTTTGTTAAAATTGGCTTGTTTTTTCACATTTGTCTGTATTAAATACTAGCCGACCCGTGCCCATTTCGTTGGGCGGTAATAGGCATTATCAAGCTACAACTTTTCTCTAGAACTCAATCATACGAGTATATATCTCATAATTAAGGCAGCGTTCGTAAGAAACGTTTTCGTTCGACCATTTTTCTCCGACTCCCCAGATATTACCCCCTACAACCTCACAAACTTTACCTTTTTATAATATTAGTATAGATTATAGATAATATAATTAGTTAATAGCTTCTGCCCGCGACTTCGCACGCGTGGAATAGTTATTTTGGGCTAAGACGCAGCGGAAGCTCTGAAAAGGAAAAAATACCCCGATTTTAAAACATTTATCATTGTTGCTCCGCTCCTAATGGTCTTAGCGTGATGATATGTAGCCTATGACACTCATAAATAACGTGGCTTTATATTGGTAAAAAAATTTCAAAATCGGTTTAGTAGTTCCTGAGATTACCCCCTACAACGTCACAAACTCACAAACTTTACCTCTTTATAATATTAGTATAGACTACACTACTACATGGTATCAGTGATTTTGTTCTTGTAAAAACTGTTTTGATGTTTTTTGTCATGGAATTTCGTATTTGTTTGAATAATTTTGTTGTGCGGAAAACATGTTGTGCGGCTCCTACGTAGGCGGGATAAGAAGATAAAGATACGTTAAACATCTGACAACAGTTTCACTTGATGAAGTATCCTATGATAATAAGATAAGAACAGAGACCCTTTCAACTCATTATGCGTGATATTCACCCAAATTGGAAATAAAAACCTTAGTAAAATTTTCATAAAAATGTAATGTAATATGTAATCGGTAGCTGTATTTATTATAGCTATATATAGCTGTATTATATAAGACATAACTTACTTTTAATATAGGTAGGTAGCATTTTTAACCACATCATTTTCTGTTTGTAATGCATAAAAAAAAGTACTTAACCTATTTAAAAAAATATTTCACCTGCACAATGTCACGTATCAGCGAAGTTTTATTTTCAAAATCTCTATTGACGAGAGTAACACCGTGTGGAAAAGTTACTATAATTATCCAAAACTTGGTTATTTGGCATCGCAATATTTATTCAATCGTGTACACGCAATAATTTACAAAAACATGCTCATTTACACACGTTGTTACCGGTTTTAACGAAATGCATGTCCTTTTACTGAATAAATTCAAGGCTTTTAGTCTCGCGCCGTCACTTGGTCCACGTGTGTCGCGTTGTCTTGCACATATACGTATAAATGCGATTATAAAAATGCAATGACTTCTATATTACATTAGATATGCTGTTTTGTTCCGTTAGTAACCGTCTAAAAATTGACCAGCCCCGAAATTAATGCTTCTATCTATTTTTTTATTAATTTACGAGACACGCATTACAGATAATATATTAATATGTTTCCAGTTACAATTAATAGTTTTTTTGTCTGCTTTATTATCCAGGTTTATATGCATGCACATCTATATAAATATAATCATACAATCTTATACGAGTAAGCTAACTTAAAATATATGGTATTAGAAAGAAGTCCTGTGTCGATGGAGTATGCTTCAAAATTGACTCGCACTGAGACGAAATAAAATTATATTTATGTTTTGTACACAAACTTTGAACGTTAATACAGATGTCCATGGCTTTTCTGTGTTTTTTATCTTTATAGATTTATGCAGCGCACGCTGAAATAACTCCTCAATGACAGGATTTTTTAAATCTTACTTAAGAATTTTAGTTATATTTTGGCCATATTAAACAATGCCTTTATAAAGCTTATTATGTGTTATTCAGTATATAAGCTAGTACCTGTAAAGTTTTATCGAAATTCCTTTAGTAGATTTTATATGAAAGAGTAATAAGCAAGCAGTGTGACATCCCTTACGTTACGTTCTGTACGGAATTAGTCTAAGCTTATTTAATTGTATTCAGTCATTCAAAAGTTTTAAAATAAAATACGAGTGAACCCGCATGTAACAGCTAGGGCATAAATATTCTCATTTTTACATACCTCAGTGTCTATGATAGTCTAGTCTAATGCGTTTACGATCAATAGCACAATGACGCAATAGGCTAAATTCGGTTCGGAACGTTTCTAAGTACGTGGTGGTTAGATATATCTACACATAAAAAATCTAACCAATGTATTACTTGTGAGCGTTATCAACTCTAACTACGACACAAACGAAGAAAAGCCGTCATAGTGTCTCGGATTGGAGAATGTCGTCAAATCAAAATAACTTTATTTAATTTAGAACGTCAAAACCCTATAACCGTTTTAGAAAGCCTTCCAGTCACTGAGAAGTGACTTAACTCCGGGAAGTTCAACATAACCAGTGCACTTCGCTGTTTCGAAATCGCCAGTGTTTTTTTATACTTTACAGGTCTTCCTTTTTGAACCCAATCGCACGTAATGTTGAAAGACGATATGGTCTAAAATGGTAACACGCTAAACCTAGAGAGGGTCTGGCTCTCAAGTGCAGCTGCGGAAACGCACCAACAGGTGTTTGGTGAGAGATTTTGAGGGTGGTAGCTAGCTATGCGTTTTTTATTATCATAGGATGAAAATAAACCTGGGGTCACCTGATGTTAAGAGGTCACCACCGTCCATAGACACTTCCAACACAGGGGAGTCGCAAGTAGTTCATCTGGTTGGGAGGAGGGGGGAAGGGAAAGGGGAAGGAAGGGGGGGACCAAAAAAAGGAAAAAAAGAAGCTTCCCTTTGGGGGGCCCTGGCGAGCCCCCACGAAACCAGAATATCGCGCTACCACCATGCTGGGTTCCATCTCGATCATCTCGATTTCAATATTTTCCTTCACCGATACCACCTGACTCAGTCACAAAGATCGGAACCTACGTCCATCGACGCGGTGACCAAACACGCTAATAACTATTCCATTATTGCTTTATTGGAGTGTAATAATCAACCAAATGCAAGTTATATTTAAAGTGTTATGAGACAAATTCCCAGTAATAGCGTCAATCATCCCTCAAACCCTAAAACCCTTACCTTGTCCCCACAACAAACGAGATTAACAAAGGAATATTATAGACAAGTTAACACCCTTATAAATTATACATAAAACACCCCCGTTGTAATTCACGAGACATTTATAAGGGAAGTACAAATTAAGCGTCCTCATTGTAATGGGCTTTTAGCGAACACCTGAAACTGTGGGACAAAGATTCTCAAACTAAAACCAGGCCCTGTTTCTGTATTCCATGTTTAAAACACCGCCCCTATTTTGACGATTAGCTAATACTGATTTATATGTAGAAATATATGAGATAACCTTGTTTGTTGTTAATCTACTCATGGGAAGAATATAATAAATAGTTGTATTTTCGTAGTTCATCTTTTAAGTTACTTTACAGACTTATCAAGATAAACTTGGCTTAATAATAATAAGCATTATTCGCTATATAATAGGACAATTTCTTTAATCTATCTATTAGTCGTAAAACCACGATTTTACTGGAGTGATTAGAAAAGACGAAACACCATTTATCTCTCTTCCTTTATTATCAGAAACCTCTGTCAATAGTTTCTTGACTCTTTACTTATCTACCGCGGTTAAGAATGCATGTAATATATATGTTATTCTCAGACTCAACGTTATGTTCTTATGTATATACTTAAGCGTATATACTATACACTACTATCTGTTTGTAATACATATATAGCACAATATACAATATTAATGTTATAACCGAAACTCCCAAGAAAAGAGTAATAAGGGGCTGCGTTACAAACTTTGAGAACAACTGTAATGTTAAACAAAGCTCTCAAGCGCGTAATACTCGAACGCCGCGTTCCAGTTAGAACGTCTCGGAATTGTTGTGAACAATGCAAAATAGGTGTCGTATAATTTTCAAACAATAAGATTATGCGCTGCGTAGAGGCTTGTGATAAATTTGCGTATTCGTCGTCTCAAACTGAACACGACATTTTATTTTAGTATTTGTTAAATTATGATAGGAAAATATCTATAAGTGGTTTACTTGTATAAATCTTTAATATTAAAATTATGTCAGTCGTTTCTAAAATCCAGTTTATCTAAGTTTTTTTTAACATATGTTAAACTAGCAGCCGCCCGCGACTTCGTCTGCATTACACGATATATTATCTTCGTGTAAGTCTAACGTAACTCTAGTTTATGCAGGGCACGCCGAAAACATTCTCAAAAAGCAGATATTTTTCCAACATAGACAACATTTATCGTAATATTATTAATTATTCAGTTATTCAGGTGCATAAGTAATATTAGTGTAGTTTCATTAAAATCCGTTGAGTAGTCTTGTGTGAAAAATCAACTAATTTTTTTCTCTAAAAACCCGGAATATATTTGGAGTAGTAAGAAAAGACGTCTGTGAAATGCGTAGCTTCTAATGTTCATATTTAGAGGTCGCACATTGTGGATTTCTATTTTTCATATAAATACCACCGAAGTTTTTTTATAGAATTTTATAGCTTAGAAACGAATCACCGGATTGTAAAAAGCAATATTTGTTTTTGTAGGAAATTGAACGGTCTACAAAAATTATCTGTGCTTGTGACACAAATTTAAATTTCACTTTGAGTAACTTTCGATCGGGGAGTTTTTGTCGGAATCTTGGAATATAATGTAATGGATTTTATATTTTATTCATAATCTAGGGTTATTTGGCTCTGTATTTTGTAATATTGATGGTGTTTTATGTAATATAGTTTAGTTATTACGCACAAGTGAAGTGAATGGGAAATAACACCACGGATTCTGACTTGACACAAAACTGCCTGAAAAGTTCTAACAACGGGCCAACCATCTACTCGACAATGTCAGTGTTGATCTACTAGAAGGTTGTCAAAAATAAAATAAAGAGAAAACTTTCAAATGAGCCGCCTTATCGAAAAGCTAGCTTCAGCCCGCGACTTCGTCCGCGTGGAATAGTTTGGGCTAACGCTAACACGCAGCGGAAGCTCTCAAAAGGAAAATAAACACCGATTTTATAACATTCTTCATTGTTGCTCCGCTCCTATAGGTGTTAGCGTGATGATATATAGCCTATAGCCTTCCTCGATAAGTGAGCTATCTAATACTGAAAGAAGTTTTCCAATCGGACGAATAAATTCTTCAGGTTTATATTATTAGTATAGATAGTGTAGATGATAAAAGACATCATGTACATTCATAACAAGAAGTTGCAGGCTGACGTTGGTAAGCGTAATTGTCCTCCTCTATAACAAAACCGGAAACAATCAAGTGACCACACTAACATTTCGCTCGAGCCGTAAAGTTTCACGGGGCTCGCTGGCGGGCTGCCAACACCGCAGTTCCGAGTTCGAATCCCGGCGTGTGTGGGACAATGTTTTGTTTCAGTTTATATTACTTCCGTCCGAACATGTTCCGGTTATGCAAAGCTCGTATTGCATAAGCACAGGTTTTAAGTGAAGTTTTATTGGTAATTGTTAAGTAAAAGTGCGATTAAGAGATTATTATGATGCGAGAGTGTATTATGTTACGTATTGACTATCAGCCTTTCAAATGTTTGTAAAAAAACAACCCAGACATCGAGAAGAACCGGCGATCTAATTTTCGCTATCTATACATCTTATACATATAAAAAGAATGTAAATCTAACGTGTCTGTAATTTTTAGATTTTTGTAAAAGAATTGTTGCAGGTGTCTAGGAATACGTAATAAATACATTTTAATCAATTTTAGAAATGCCTGTCTGTCTGTATAAACACGCATCACTGCTAAAATACTGTGTTCATGATAAAACCACTTCAAGAAAACCATAAAGCATATCTTCCAGTAACATTTACTTTTTGTTTAATTAAAATCGGTGTAGTCTATTAGAAGTAATTGTAATTTTAATGACGATGCGGCGTAAGTACGAGAGAAAAGTAGATAAGTAAATGGACTTAATACATTCCACATGACTTTATTAACCGCTGTTTTTTTACATAAGGTTTTACGTGTACGAAGTCGCGGGCTCGGCTAGTGAAATATATTTTTACAAACAGTAATATTTACAATCGTTTATATATATTCGTTTCAATAAAATGGTCAAAGATTTAGGTCATATGGCCTCGGAAATCTGAAAATGTAGATACAAAAAAACGCAGTAAATAAATGACATAAAAACGAATGACCGCCGAACATCTGCATTTCGTATACGCAGAGACGAGATGTGGCCTTCGGAAGCTGATAGCGAGATGAGATCATACCGCGAGGTCGCTTATCGGTGATAGAACACTCGAATATATATTTGTGCAGTGTCGAGGCACTTTCCTTTCACTTGTCATATGGAATCTATACTTAATATTATAAAGTTGAAGAGTTTGTTTGCTTAAACGCGTTATTCTCAGGAACTACTTGTCCGATTTGAATTCTTTCAGTCTTAGATAGCTCATTTATCGATCTATTATTATCATTCATAGTATATCATCAGACCAATAGGAGTGAAGCACCAATGAAGATTTTTTCAAAATCGTTTTTTTAGCGTTAGCCCAAAGTAAAGTTACTCCACGCGGACGAAGTCGCGGGCAGAAGCTAGTAATCTGTATGTGTCGTTACATTTAAAAATGAGCTAGATCCAATTTTAGCCATTCCTAATATTTTACATTATTTTTCAATATCTTGAAATTTTCTACAAGTGAAATATGAAGATCATTAAAATAAGTCTAAAAATCTTATGGCCGGCAAAATTTGATCTTCGATCTCATTGTATAAAAACTGAAAATCTTTAAAAAATTAAACATGTTATATGAACGATAAAAATTGGATTTAAATCATTTTGAAATGTAACGACACATATAAAAACTAGTGGGCCCGGCGGACGTTATCCCGCCTTGGTGATAAAAAAAAAACCTTAACAAATTATATACCTGAACCTTCCTCATTAATTACTTTGTCTACTGTTGAAAACCGCATGAAAATCCGTTCAGTTGCTTTTGAGTTTATCGCGAACAGACAGGCAGACGTGGCAGAGAACTTTGTTTTATAATATGTAGTGATAATAATTAACTGACTGACATATCAAAAATAAAACCCAGTCCTAACAAAGCTCTGCAGTTTCCCTACTTGAAAACAATATGTATTACGTAAAGACCAAATTGGATCGTGTAAAAGGTTAATATATTTATTTATACTCATGAAATTATTTATAACCTCAGATGATGACAATAACTTAAACCCTCTAAGAGAAGAATGTCCAAAGATATTTCATTAGACTCTACTTCCCTTATATAATGAACTCATGTACTTCTACATGTGGTCTTTTGGTGGGAGCTTGGAATGTCATGTAGTAAAGTTTGTATGTTATATATATTTTTTGTGTTACTCGCCTATATATTTTGTAATATTGGTGATGTTTTACGTACTGTAGTTTGGTTATTGTGCACTAGTGAAGTGGATGGGAAATAATAGCACGGAGCATTAATTCTGACTTGCAACAAAAACTCCCTGAAAAGTTCTAACAAGAGGTCCACCATCTTGTTAATTCATTGAAATGGTCGCAAAAAACTCGTAATATAATTAATTACCTACTCGACAATGGCAGTAACAATCTAATAGAAGATTGATTGCCAAACATAAAATAAAAGAATGACCACAGGAAATAGAATGTCGTGCTTCAACAACCCTAAGCTTAACCTGTATATTTTGTATTAGCCAGTCTGCCAAAGAAATAACAATTTAATTAGCGTTAAACTATAAGCAAGTAAACAGACAAAGTAGGTATTCGAACTAAAATGACTGACTTCTGACTTTAAAGAAACACTAAATATAATCTGTAATCAACAACAAAAAGGACACCAACTCAACAAATGTCACGACAAAATGGCAGAGCTCTATCTCAAGTTGGATTAAATATTGGTGACCTTGGAATTTTAATTCAGAAAGATGCATTATAAGTAATAAAATATGTTGGAGACGAACTAAATACAACGATGGAAATTAATGCGACCCATTCAATGGTGGAGATATTTTACGTGAAGCGGCAAAAGACCCGTTTTTCTGCATCACAAACATCAGTTTACCATGAACTGACCTTGGAGCGAGCTACGCCGTGATTCATTGGAACGTGCGGTGCAAGCTGCAAGCGAATAGCGAGTTTATGGAAGCTAAAATATATATTCAATAATTAACGCCCAAATTATGTCTTATCAAAATAAAATAATAGTATATTCAGCTTAGGCCCTCACAAGACATTTATGAACGTCACAACGTTACCACCGTTTCAGAATATAATTCAGTCATCTAGAAGAACAAATAAGAAACTTTATCTCGTTTATCATTTGCGTATATGTTTTTAAAAGTTTTTGTTGTCACAGTTTTTTAACGGATATATAGATAGGAGTGTCATTTCCAGACATCACTAATATAGTATTTTTACATTAAAATTACTTGATATAATGGTAGAACTTATATAAATATAAACTTATTGTAGGACCTAACAAGTTGGTGAAAACCTAACATATTATTACAGTAATTCTTTATATTCATACTCAAACAAAATTGTACATAATACTTACTTGTTACATCTAAATTCGATGTTGTTACTGAGCAAGAACTGTCACTATAATTTACATAATAATCCACATTATACAATATTACTGGGCGGGTTCTTCTTCATCGAGGTTATTCTTTACACACTATAACTTACTTTATTTGATACTTGAATTTGTTGTCTAGCAAATGGTATATAACTAGAATCTACATTACAAAACCTTAACCATTTTGTTAAATATGTGTTTTGTTATTTTTCATTACATTGTTACAGTTATTAGATACATTAAAGAAATTTCAGTACGATAATTATTGTGACAAAATGTGAGTAAGCTTACTTTAATCTAGTCAATCGATAAATAACACGAAGATATTATGATATTTTAACATGATTTGAACTCCATGAAAACGTCTTATTTCTATTGTTACTTAATTTCAATTAATTTAACTTAATTTAACGTTAAAATCAAAATAATGTTTATTCGTATTGTGATAATATTGTTACTAATTATAAGACTGAAACTGATAAAACCAGTCTATGGTAATTTATTTTATTTGCTTCTATTTAGTTAAAACTATTTCGATGGATTTATTATATCCTAGTGTTATGGAGAATGGAGATATATAATTAATTATAAAAATAAATTTGGACTTATAAAGAAAATTACATAATTATACACATATTATTATCTCATACATATATTTAATTGATGATCATATTGTTGTACATTGTTACTTAATAAAATAATAAAACGCTCTCAACTTGTAAATTGTACCCGTGAGACATTCATTTGCACAGTGACGTAAGCGCCGGTAATTTTTGCACATTTTTACGATAGTAAGTAAATTCTTAAACGCCTTCGTCTGGCTCTGAAGCTAGCTTGGCCATTTCCACTTACATTTTATGCAAGTCGTCTGCACAGTGTAAGATTGTGGTCTTTTTAAATTGTATACCGAACTGCAGTGCAAGTCGTAATAGTACTGTCCCTTTCTTTCGCGTCAACGAACTGCTTGTTGCGTCTACGTTTGTCTTTGTCGTTTTATTTTCAAGCAACGGTTATTTTTTATTTATAAATCTCTTGGAAACGTCTGTGGGGTTTCAAGTTGGATTCGTTTTCGTCCGATGCGGGGTTTATTTGAATTTGTGAAATATTCAAAATTGTAGATGCAAACTAAGCTGCTTTGTTTATTTTATCAAAGATATGTTGTATGTCTCGTCGTAGATTTAAACCCGAGTACAAAAATAAATTACCTACGAATTTTATTTTAAATTTCATAAATTACCGCATAAAGTTATTACTCGATGTGGGATTTTAGTGCTTATTACGACTGTGCCTATAAGCGGAACACAGGTTAATGTCTTCTATATTATTCAAGAGTTTTTGAAGTGAAAACTTCTAGGCGCGTTGAGCGGTATTCTTGGCAGGAGATAAATTTATAATTTCGCGTCATGACATGGTAGTTAGCATGACCGATCGTATTCGCTTGCGCGGCTTGCGTCAGACTAGCGATGCGTAGTATAGAGGTCTGGGTACGTCTAATATTGATACTTTGTATTGACATTGAATAGACTATCATATATTTGATGAATTAATAAACTGTATAAAAATGTATACAATTATTGTTAGGAGAGCCAATAGATGTGAAAACCAGCCTAATGTTAATGATTTAAATTTACAATTTATGAAATTTAAATAATTCACATTATAATTAATATAAATTTCAAAACAACACAATTATTTTATTGTATTCAGTTTACACTTCCTTCGGCAGTCCTTATGACTGCCTCGATTTTTTTTAAATCATAGCTTAAGGTTTTAGCTTTGTCCACAATCTCACCTAAAGCTAACCGCTATGCTACCCTAAGATAGTAACTAAGATAACCACTCAAATGTGGCACGTAACCAGGCGTAAAAAAACCTTACAGTTATGAAATGGTTTCATTACATTTTCTTACATAGCTTAACCTTATCGTGGGATTTAAACTTACGTCCATTGACAACGTGTCTGGAATCGCTAGCGTTGAGCCATTGTCGTTTCAAAATAGGTTATTCCTGAGATATATTCGACAACGCGTTCATGGCCGGACATTCCAATATAGAAAAAAAACTAAAGCGCGGACAAGCGGACGTTGTGTTTTCAAGATTGAATTTGGAGTTTAACATTCAACTACCTTGCAGGTCTAATTATAGTTGTATTTTGTTTATATTCGGTAGAGTGCAATGTACTAACGTGACGTCATACCTGTCGAAATTGTTTAAACAAATGCTCTGTCCTAGTTAGTCGTTTTAACCACTCTGGATGTAGCAAGTTCGGATGCACGTAATATAGTCAAGAGTTGATATAAAAAAAGTTAAAGTATTATTATAGGAATTTAGGAATTAGGAATAATATAGGATTTCGTAAAAGACCGATATGATCAAAATACTACATTGTGACAAACTTGTCGTGCCATGTTTCAGACTCAGTTAAAACCAGTAACAGTTTTTTAGGGAATAGTGTTTTACAACAAAGTCCCAAAGCATATCAACGATTGGCCGGTCTGTAAACTTAAGCGTCATGTCAAACGGGTTTTGGTGTTAAAAGGCTATTATATAGTGGATCAATATGTGAACGATGGTGTTGTCTGGAATTCACACATCTCTGTGCATCCACTGAAAACGAGTGTGATGTGTAATTTATACTAAATACAGTGAAACTTGGTTAAATGGGACCTGGATAAATCAGAAACCTCTATTATTGAGAGTTGCAATGAGGTTCCGGTACTTTTTCATTGAATTACCTCTATTAATGTGACCTTCGAACCTGGTTAAATGAGATCTGATTTCTAGGATTTATTCGATGTTTACCTTTATAAGTGGAACTCTGTAACTCAATTCCCTCTATAAAAGAGACAAATTAATCGGGTTGGGGCAGGTTTTGACACTTTTGTTTACAAACATTAGAATGTCTTTCGCACACGCTTTATTTGCCAGTACTATCTCAGGTTTTGACCTAAAAACAAGGGAGTAAAAGTGTACAAAATGCCCAAACGTAAATATAAAACGTTGTCAGTATCTGAAAAATTAAAACTTCTATCAGATTATGATTGTGGAAAGTCGCGTGATGAACTGTGTAGGAAGCATAGCATAAATGGAATAGCCGTACATTTTGACCTCTATAAGCGGGAGCCTCTGTAAATGAGACAACTATAATTTTAAACCTGCCTAATTGAAAAACTGGATTAATGGAAACACTCAATAAATGGTACAACATTCTTGGTCCCTTGAGATCCCAATTAACCAGGTTCCACTGTATTATGTATGTGTTAAAAAGATAAACCAGATCGAGTTTCTTGCTGGTTCTTCTCGATGATTGGGTTGTTTTTCCGAACTGGTGATAGTTTGGACCTTCATAAGCGCCTTACTAGGGCTAAAATTGAATAAAGAATTTTTGATTTCATTTGAACCTGAAATTGTGATTTATTTATCCTGAAGTTGTTGCGATGTTATATATTATAATATACGTATATAGTGGGCTATCTTTAAAATATAGATATATGCCGTCACGGAATTCTTTGCAGTTATATAAAAGAGGAATATCCCACCATGCATTGTTTTGTTATATATCAAAATGTTTAGGCAGCGTTTTCGAAGAAAACTACCAGGCGGGTTGATGTTTTTAAAAAATTATTAGATTATTTCCAACATTTATCGATATATATCAACCATTGTACACAAAACTGGGACAAATTATATACCTAAACCTTCCTCATGAGTCACTTTATCTACTGGCAAAAACTGCATGAAAATCCATTCAGGAGTTTTTGAGTTTATCGCGAACAGACAGACAATCGTGACAGAGGACTTTGTTTTGTAATATGTAGTGATTAATTGTAACTCTATGAAAATCATATGTGCAATAGATAGTAGCTTGATTGTCTTTTCGTGTATTTATTTTCGACTTGCAATTATTTATGGAGTCGTTATGATTTTTATGCTCGCTCTTCGTACGAATAATGGTGTTAATAAAACATATTTTACGGCCAAGAATGTCCTTTATGGCTTATTTATACGGTTTATAAGTTATTATTCGGCGATTACACGGTTGGGACGTGAACTTAACCTTCATACGTTAGTTTATTGTATTTAAAAAAAGAGTCGAGGCAGTCATAAGGACTGACGACAGAAGTGAAAAATCAAAACAGTGAAATAAATGTGATCGCTTTAAAATTTTTATATTAATTATAGTGTAAATGACAATAGTTACATTTCAGAATTTGTTCATTGCAATTATTAACATTAGTGTGGTTTTCATATATGTATATTGCCACTCGGAGCAATAATGATATATATTTTTATAAAGCTTATTAATCTACTATACTACGCGTCGCTAGTCTGACGCAAGTCGCGCAAGCGCAATACGGCCGGACATGCTTACGTAGCATGTCATGACGCGAAATTATAAATTTACCTCCTGCCAAAAATACCGCTTAACGCATCTAAAGAAGTGCTCACTTCAAAAACATGTTGACAAATTTTAAACTAAAGTTCATTGGACTCATTGTTAGAATTGATTTCATGCCGAATATATGCGAGTATATGCCGGCTTATATTGAAAGAGCGCTTAAGGAATTTCCAGCATAAATTGTGTTCATACATATTTCATGAGTTACACCGCCAAAAGAGTCGCATAATGTTATTATTCTAACTCAGTCTTTGTGTTTAAGTTACGATTTTTTTATGGATTATAAATAACATTTCATGACAATCTTAGTTCAGTTTTAAGCTGAAAAGATATTAAGTTTATGTAATAACTTAACGAAATGTAGTTAATCTAAAAATAAATAACCAAACGGATATTTCAAATACATTTGAACATTGCGAAAATTCCAACTAAACGTGATTCTAGATTACCACAGTTTGTGAATAAGCAAAATTCGCAAGACGTGTAACGACAGTGAACCGACTGGAGAGAGTATCGATTAGTTACTCTATGGCGCCAGACTTCTATTAAGTTTGCAATAAACATCCAGTGTAGAATTCTTTAGTCTGTGGGTTGATGTGGTATTCGTTCCCCGCCCACTATATATTTCTATTCATGAAAATCAAAACTGATTTCATTCAATTTAGACCTTGATAATGTATTCGGGATTTTTCAACAATGACTTCTATGCTACACTAGATGGATTGTTCCTTATAAACAGTACAAAAAAAAAGTGTGTATCAGTGTGTACACGGGGAGGAAGTTTTTTTTTTTATTGTAGCTCGGCAAAGTGACTGTACTGTGCCTGATGGTAAGCACAGTACAATCCAAAAACAATGGCGACCACCGAAAGACATACTATCCATCCAAAGCGACCCAGTCAGGGACAGCCCCCCCCATAGTTGCTGGATATATACCGGCTGATCCCGGAACGCGACACGCCCAAACGTGCCACTATAGCGGGTGTTCCACCTGGTGTACGGTGGTCGCGATCCAGTCGGGTACAGACATCCTACCACCCCGCGCACAAGTGAAACTTCTTTGGCTTATTTTTAGTAAATTATATAGATCTACCTACATATACCTATATATATATTTGCTAGCCCGGCTACGCGTTGTTGTGACGGAAAAAGAAATTCCAAATTAATACGTAGCGCCATCTACGTATTAATCATCTCTAAAGATGGAAAGTATACATAAATACCAACTTTCATGAGGATTGGTTGAGTAGTGTCAGAGTTCATCGTGGACAAATGGACATCTCCATTTACCCCTCTTCCTGCTCTCCAGAACATTGCGAGCGAGACGACAGCCTCAACATCTTAGGTATAGATATTCACAGCGACCTCAATCTCAGGGATTACATCGGGAGCGTCATCTCCACTGCATCTCGGAGACTCGGAACTCTGAACAGGGTGCGACGGTTTTTCACGCCTGGTCAACTATACCTCCTCCTTTATAAGGCACAAGTTCGGCCTTGTGTGGAATATTGTTCGCACCTCTGGGACGGTTCCGCCAAATACCTACTAGATGCCCTGGACAGGAGGCAGAGACGGGCTGTCCGCATTGTTAATGATTCAGACATTACACAATTTATAGAGCCGCTTCAGTGGCGCAGAGTCATTGCCTCACTGAGCGTGTTCTACTGTCTGTATCATGGCGAGTGCTCTGAAGAGCTATTTAATTTAATCCCTTCCTTTCCTTTTCATACGCGACCCACGCGCGCTGGGCTTCGGAGCCATAGTTTTACGGTAAATCCTATCTGGGCACGAACTAAAAAGTTCGCAACTTCTTATCTCTGCCGTACCGTGAAGCTGTGGAACAATCTCCCGGCCAGTGTGTTCCTTCCTTCCTATAATATGGGGTCCTTCAAGCGTAACGTGAGGAGACATTTATGCAGGCCGGCATGACAACGGCGACCGGTGAGGGATAGCGTGTCTCTCGGTAGTCGCCGTTGTTTTTGGATTATACTGTGCTCACCATCAGGCACAGTACAGTCACTTTGCTGTGCTACGATCAAAAAAATGTATATATTAGACTGATTAAAAAAATCGTCAATTTTTTTCTCTTAAATATATCGAAAATAGTGTTGGAAATGATGATAAAAATCCTGTGACAGCTAAACCCTTAATTTAAATATATTGAGATATCCCGCATGGTAAATTTCAATTTCTCGTATGATTAACATGTGAAAGCTTGTTTTTTTTTTAATTAGAATGTATATACTTACATTAGAAAAAATCTAATATATATGTACTATACGAAGTCCCATAGTGTAAATACTCAACTATACATTTACACATTTTTGTACACTACTACACCCAACAGACACTTATCCATACACACAAATATACCTACCACCTACCTTACGTTTAAAGCGTAACGAAAATATTTCCCTAAGGTGCCATAAGCAGTGGCATTTCAATAAATAAACAAATATTTGAAGCTCAAATTTCCCAAGTATTTTTCTCATTTGATTACTTATCACTGCTTTTAGTTGACTGAGTAAAAGAGGGTAACATATTCGAGTGTACATATGTATGGTTATTTCTTTGGGAAGCTGTGTAGCCTAAAAGGCTTGATGGATTATATATGATATTAGCTGTACCTAAATGTTACTCGAGGATATGTTTTATGATATAAAAATGATTGAAATGTATTTTATTACTTATTCCAAGACACCTGCAACATTTTTTTTAACAAAAATCTAAAAACTACAGACATATTAGACTTACATTCTTATTATATGTATAGATAGACTAAATACAGGATTAGTACTTAATTGTAAGTGTAAATATAGATTCTATTATATTTATCTCGTTTACTTTTTTTTGTATTTGTTAGTATCCGTCATTTCAATACATTCAGCCAAGCATTGTGAGTTTTTTGTTTAAAATTGCTTGTCTGGTGGAATATATACAAGTCATTGATTTCCGTTGTTGAATCTGTTTGAGGTCGTATTATTTCAAGGTCTGTGAGGCTTCTTCCGATAGCGATCGTAATTGTACCTTAATTGTTTGTCAGTGATCCAGAAACTGTCTCAAATGAAACATTACGGAGAGTGATTGATTCGTCTCAGTGTTGGTTCACTCCATCCCTCGTTCGACAGATTTGTCTGACGCCGGACGTAGCTGTATCTCTAGAGATACATTATAGTCCCGATATGTATGAATACAGAAAATAACTATACATCATTTTAATTAAGTTACTGGAAAACTGTTATTTTTCTCTTGGTATAATTTCTTATTTTTAATATGGTATTTTTGCGAAAATTTGCGACAAAATATATTTTTACGCTAGATTCGCGAGTAAAATAAAACAAATGGGCATGACAGTTACTTATGTCTTTAATCAAGGGAAAGTAAGATTTTTGGTTGATCTTTGTCGGTCTCTTTTGACATCTGCAGCACCCTTTCTTTTGTGAATGTACCAATTGATTACAGACGTATTATGTAACTAGATATATATTTATGGAAGGAAATCAATATTTATTACCCTGATTTACTAAGTCCATGTTTATTACTTACTTATGTAAGAACATGCACAGACACTTGCGTAGTCAGACGCAATAAATATCGGTCAATTCATTTAGATTGTTCTGTCGTGTGTCGTAATTGCTGTCTGTGAGTCATCGATACGATATTTCACTTGGTCAAGGTCAGTTTATTACTTAAATGAAATGCATGATTTCCATTTTCAATAGTTATTTAACCAAACATTTTTTTAAGGATTACAGTTTGGCGACAATCACATCTAATGTTATGTGACGATCCGGTTTAAGATGGTGAGTACGTTGTACCTAGAGAGGTTCTGACTCTCAAGTACAGCTGCTGGAACATATCAACAAGTGCGCGACGACCGATTTTCAACTTGAATGTGGTTGCTAGTAAGTCGGATTTAGAAAAAGCTTTACAACCATGAAATGTAGACCGAGTTGTGGGCGCCAAAAATGTGATTTTTGTGAAAAAACTTGTTGCAGGTGTCTGTAATAAAGTTTATTTCAATATAAGTAATAAAGTTTATTTCAATCATTTTTGGAAATGTTTGTCTGTTTGTTTGAACACGCATCACTACTAAAGTACTGCGTCCATGATAAAACATTTTCAAAAAAATCATAAAGCATATCTTCGAGTAAAATTTAGTTTTCGTATCATAAAGTCGATTGGGTCTATTAAAAGTTATTCTAATTTTAATGACGACGCGACTTAAGTACGAGATAATAATCAGACTTAATACACTCAGATGATTTTATTAGTCACTGTTTGTACATTAGGTTCCACGCGGACGAAGTCGCGGGCACAGCTAGTGTTGACTATGATTCTTAAAGTTCATAATTCAATCGGTTTATGTGCATTAAAATTGTTTCCATTAACTTTGTATTAAAACATAGGCAGACGCTGTTACGAACGCTTATTACGATATATTACCTACGAACAACGGAATCGCAGAGGAATAAAAAATTTTGAGTATAGAAAATAATCCGTAAAATCATTTTTAAAATTTACTCTACACATACACTGCACAAAACTTGTTCAACATTCGGTTGGACTATTGCATAAATGATCCACTTTTAAATTACACGGAGATAAACCTAATAACAGAGGTAAAAAACAATTCCATTGTATTCAGTTCAAATAATAACGGAAGAAAGCCGCGCGTTCGTCTGTTCCCAACTCGCCAAGTGAAAGTTATTCAAGCGAAATGATCCAAACAAATTGTTCAGTTAGTAATCTCTCAACAAATAATGAATCACTGTTGCCAGATGTCTCGTCTTCCCTCTAAATCTAATTTAGAATCCCTCTAATATTCAACTCTTAGGAATTACATCGTATATGTACTTACTAAAACACCTGGAAAATGAAAGAGAAAAATAAAACACCTGTGTGATTATTAATCAGAGTTAACTTCATTTCGAAAGACTCGTGTCTTCCTATCAAAATCCAAAAATCCTTTATTCAATTTAGGCCCTAAGAAGGCACTTATGAACGTCAAAACTACCACAGGTTCAGAAAAAAACCCTGTCAGAAGAACCGGCAAGAAACTCGATGTGGTTTATGTTTTTGACATATATAATATTATATATATAATATTTGGATACATTACATATAAGAATCGTTTTTCGTGGATGCACAGAGAGGAGTCAACTCCAGGCATCACCATCGTTCATAAATTGATTCACTCCATAATTGCCTTTTGACACCAAAACCCGCTTGACATGACGCTTAAACTCACAATCCGACAAATCGGTAATCTACTTTGGGACTTTGTTGTGAAACCTAACACTTTTCCCTAAAAACTGTTACTGGCTTTACTTAGTCTGAAACATGGGACGACCAGTTTATCACGGTTTCTAGTATTTAATTTTAGACAGATATACTACTACTATACAAGACATAACCAAATACATTATTCACTACCTATTCGCCTTTGCAGCAATATCTGAATCCCGTGCTCTGTTTTTCCACCCTGAAATATAATGGGAAAATCAATAACAAATTTAACAATCGAAATTAATAAAAACAATAAATTCACAAGAAAATGTAGAGAACAATCATCTTATATGGCAACACTGTAACAAATTTAAAGAACGCAGTTAATGCAGGCGATATTTATAAAATCAGAACAAGCGAGATGGAACGATACAGACTGTGTTAGTCGTATTCGTGTGTTAATTATCTTAAGATTTTGCAAATACATTAAAATAACTAACATCTGTTGTTTTATTATCAAATATTATTCACTTATAAATACGACCTCCGGTTACATCATCCAATGATTTTTATTACAGTTAGTTCTGCTAGAAGTGTGCTTTACTGACCAGACTATGTTGATTCAATTATTCAGTTTTATGCGTTATATATTCATATTGTTAATGAGAAATATAATAATAATCTAGTCTATAATTATAAGGCCTGAAGCGATGTTGGCGTTAATGCTTTGACGCTAATGAGGCACAGAGAATCCGAACCCTATAATCGGTCAAAATGTTCCTTGACACTAAACATTTTACAATATTCTTTTGGCTAATTGTAATTGTTCATAAAGAAACCAAATTATACAAGCTGGTGCCTGAAAATTCGTCCATTCAACTAGTCTTATAATGATTTGGTTGTTTTTTAATTTTTCTTTATTGTACTCTTGTCTATATTAACGAATCCCTCACAACCATTCTAACAATTTTTAGATGCCTCTATTAATATTATGGTTACAACCCTCTGGAAAAACGCAACGATATGTAGCCTACATAATATTCTGTAAATGTATCGTCAAAATCGTATAAGAGGTTTCCAAGATTGGCCTGGATATATTTTTTTTTATATGATAGGGTGTAAACGAAGTGATTACCGCCGTCCATAGACACTAGCAACACCAGGGAAGTCGCAACTGCGTTGCCAGCCTGTGTTTGGGGAGGAGGGGGAGGAACGGGAGAGGTGGACCTCCGGCACTGACCGAACGACAACAATGCAATCACTCTTCCATCACATCGGTTGTCTGTGAGAGGGTGGTATTAAACCGGGCGAGCCGACCCATTCATGCTGAAACCAGTAATAGCTTCAGCGTGACTCTACCACCTACAAGCAATCTTACCTATCATACTTCAATTCCTTGATACACACATAGAAATGTGTTAAGTTGTTAAAAAGAAATATACTAGCAAACAAATATCAATAGGTTTCATCACAATGATACTGTATTTAAAAACAAAGCCTAGAATGCACTGATAAGAGACTATCGAGTTTTTTACTTGCAGTTGAACCCTGCCACAATGTAACCTACGATACCTTCGGAATACTTGCTAGTTACGTCATTAACCTACCATTATGAACATGAAGGCACGTACACCTCAGAATTGCATAACAATACAAAAGCAAACGATTTCGTCATACGACTAAGTTTAAACACTAGAATTTATGCAAACAATACCGCTAAATAATACAAGTGTACTAATTTATGCGACTTTGATAAAAAGAGCAAAGATTCTGTGAATTTTAATTTGCGCCACCAATGCAATATAGTGTGTTGATATGCCAGAACATCTATTTCGAATAAACGGTGCTCAGGAGTTGATCGGGGATCATGGCAGTTCTAAGATATACACCAATACAATCTGTTTTACTTCTAATTTGTACCGAACGAATTTTAAAACATATAATTAACTTGTCTAAGTGATGTATTTCATGGGGAAGTAAATATTGCAAGTATTTATGATCTCAATGATAAAAGACAGTGCAATACTCTTATTTTTTCTCCATTATGAAATAAAATGAAAGAAATCTGCAACATAATCAAATTCATCAATGAAAAAATTTATAGATTTAAGTAGTTATTGGGCACAATTTGAACCCTTAATTTTGTGAACTTCAATAAAACTGTGTGGCTATTTTTGGAAGAGGCCAGTGCCTAGTATTCGAAGCTTTTTGGTCAAATGAGAGATTACTTTTAAGGGGATGGTTTTGCAATTGTTTGGTATTTGCTTCGTTTTTTATATCTTGTCTATTGTTGACCAGGTAAAGATGGCGCTGGTTGTAATATCTTTTGCAACTTGCAAACCCTGATTCTGCTAAATTTAAATAATCTGTATTCACACAGACAGTACCGTGATGAGAGAGCGCAAATTAAAACATTAGCGACCCAATTCGAACGAAAGGTTCGCTACGAAACACTGACTCATTACTGTGAGTCATTCTTTAAAAGCTACCAATATAAGTTGACACGCCCTGCCTCCTCGCTTCGTAATCGTCCCCACCACGGGGATGGTGACTTCAATTGAATCGCTGGGGTCTCGTTGGAATGGCCGTCTCTCACGCACGTCTGCTGTTCGGTGTGACCTTAAGCATGGAAATAATGATGTTTGCTGTCTAGTTGACACGGTTCGTGTAGCAGCCGGCAGGTTGTATGAGGTTTGGGCATAATTAAGTTATTTGGGATTATAGACCAGATGATACGTTCGTAATTATGCATAACAGTATCCGAGTCTATATAAACAAAGGTTGGGATAGTTATAGTGTTGATATAAACTTACACAATCTGGATTTAGTAAAAGACCAACATAATTTAAATACTAGAAACAGTAAAAAATTAGTCATTCCATGTTTCAGGCTCGCTAAGGCCAAAAACGGTTTTTTAGGTAATAGTGTTAGATTTAGTAACAAAGTCCCAAAGCACATTATCTAATTTGCCGGATAGTGAGTTCAAGCACCATGTTAAACGGGTTTTAATATCTAAAGGCTATAGGGTAAATCAATATGTGAATGATGGTGACGTCTGGAAATGACGTTCCTCTCTGTGCATCCACGAAAAATGCTATCTATGTTTTGTAAAAATATATAACATGAAGAGATAAACTAGATCGAGCTTCTTGCTGGTTCTTTTCGATGGCTGGGTTGTTTCTCCGAACCGGTGGTAGCTTTGACGTTCATAAGCGCCTTCTCAGGGCCTAAAATGAATTTTTGATTTCGATTTTAATTTTGAACCAGCAGAGATTCTAACCGTTGTCTCTAAATGACAGGGAATTTTGGAGAAGGTGATAAGCTCGAATTATCCTCATCTTTCTTCAGCTACCTTAGTCAGAATTTAGCTGTTTATTATTTCGTTTACGTGCCGCGGCGAAAGCGTTTGTCATTGTCGACGTTTTATTTCTACTGTAGTAATAATTCAAGTTCATTTTTTGTCTAAAGAAATCGTTAAGCGACTCCTCATTTACTTCACGGTTTGACCAAGTCGCTTTTCTTATTTTCTAAAATCTTTCCAAAAGTTCACTCCTAACTCGTCGTCTTTGGGAGACAATCACTAGGGACAGGGACATAGGATTTTTAACTGGCGAGTGGTAGTTTTTTTATGGTAACAGAGTGACGACATTGTGTCTTATAATGACTACTGTACAATTTACATGTTCCGTTACATGTAGGTATTGGCTGATTTAAAACCACGATAATCAAAAAGTGAACCACTATGATGGATCTTTCACTATGTGTATATTGGTCATAAATCAAACAGGTGTAGCCCGTACAGTAGTAGTTGTTGCAAACGTTCATAGTCCGCGGTGACCGCTTAACATCAGATGGCCCGTATGCCTGTTTGCCGTAAACGTGGTATAAAAAATATTCCTAAACCTGACAAGTATTAACTTATTATTATGGTAAGTGTTACACCACGTATGTGGAAGTCGGAAACGATTGTCGTGTCGATTGTTAACACTATAAAATGAAAATAACATTATAGTATTCAATATATGAAAAATGAACTGAAATACCATCACTACTTGTTCTCTTTTATTTGCCCAAAAACCAATACAATATATTTAAAGCGCGCTTTCTAAACCCGACGGCCAGTGTTACCCAACTTTACACACGACAAACTATTCAGCTGTGACTAATTAATCTAACGGCCATAGCGACCTTTGTTACGACAAGTGTGATTTATCACGACAAGGCAACAAAAGCCTTGCCTGCTATTTGCCCGAGTCTAGACAGAAAGGTTAGATCTAGATAAGCCGACGGGTAAGGTAAAAGGAAACTTTCCACCCACCTCGGTCAGGTTAAAAGATTGAAGCGAGCTTTCTATTAAATTAATTGGGAGTAGACTGCGCGTATCGAGTGTTTTCGATTATTTATAATTTTAAAATGGATGTCGCTCGTGTGTTTTATTAATATTCTTTTATATGGTAACGTGTCGTAGAAAAACTCGCTGTTGGTAAACGTTTAGCTGTTTTCGTTCGCTGTTATTATGATTATTTACCTATACGTATAATAATAATGTAATTCTAACGTATCAGGACTTTTTAGATTTTTCTGAAAAAAATGTTGCATGTGACTAAGAATAGGCGATATAATACATTCCATTCATGTAAAAAAAATGTCTGTCTGTCTGTTTGTTTGAACACGCACTAGGTACTGCTACAGTTTTGCGTTGACGATAAAACCTCATAAAATCATATCATATCCTCTACTAACACTTAGTCTTAGTTTCATTAAAATCGGTTCACTCTATCAAAAGTTATTTTTGTTTTAATGACGACGCGACCTAAGTACGAGAGAAAAGTAGATGAGTAAATGGACTTAATACATTCAGATGTCACTGTTTCTTTATATTAGGTTCCACGCGGACGGACTCACGACCACAAGTATATTCTATAAATCTGATTTTTATTATTTCGTTTTAATCATTTGACTGTGTATTACCTTGATTTTTCTAAACTACGTAATGAATTTTGATATCAATTCTTGTCCAAATAAATATTTATTTGTATCCTGCTTTTAAAATAGCTGAAAATTTCCTTTTCAATACTTTATGAACTTGAAGAATTGTAAGCATCAGTCTCAAAAATTAATCTATACTATTTATCGCTAGATTCTTATTTAATGCAAATAGCGGGTCCGGCGGACGTTGTCCTGCCCTGATAGTAAAAAAGATTCCTTATACCTAAACCTCATGAATAACTTTATCTATAGTGAAAGCCGCATGAAAATCCGTTCAGTAGTTTTTGAGTTTATCGCGAACAGACAGACAGACAGACGTGGCAGAAGACTTTGTTTTATAATCATTATGTAGTGATAAAAATAGCGTGGTTAGAGTAAAATTAATTTTAATAATGATGTACAAAATACACGAGATGTAACACTTTATAGTAGGTAAACTGAATATATAATTTGATTGTAGCTTGTTGTTTTTTTTTACTTTAATTTAACCGTTATAATAATGTATACTGTATCTTTAATCAGCATTTTTCGACGTTATATATTAAAGTAAACTTCTATTTTGGCGTAACAAATTTCAAAATTACGTTTCGGGTTACCGCTCTTGAACTGTGACAATTGAATTATACGAGCGCCGTGTTATATATTATTTAAACTAGCTGTGCTCGCGACTCTGTCTGCCTGGAACGTTATGTAAAAAACAGTGATTAATAAAATCATCTGAATGTATTAAGTGCATTTACTTATCTCCTTTTCTCTCGTACTTTAGTCGCGTCGTCATTAAAATTACAATAACTATTGATAGAGCGAACCGATTTTAATGAAACAAAGATTAAATGTTACTCGAGGATGTGCTTTATGTGAATTTCTTGGTGAGGTTTACCGTGAATGCAGTACCTACGCAGTGATGCGCGTTCATACTAACAGACATACAGACAGACATATCTAAAAATAATTGAAATGTATTTTATTACTTATTCCTACACACCTGCAACGTTTTTTTTTCGTAAATAAAAAAATACAGATAAGTTATATTTACATTCTTATTATATGTATAGATTGTGATATAACGAGTCGGAAAATTATAATTGTTTAGAAATGCGAACGATACTTCGTGCTAGTTCAGGCAGATGGTATTATTAAATTTAGTGAAGTGATGTAACATTAGTCAATAAAAAAAAAAACAATAGTAGTCCAGGGTCTCATTATGGCGGACATTATCTCATTGACCCATTAAGTGTATGAGTAGGACAATCGAATCATCAGTCCGGACGCACGTGCGTCGCCTTTCCAAATATTTTACCGCCTCAATTGTTAATACGGCTGTGAATTGAGTCAGGTGACATTGAAGTCGTGGCGCCAGACCATTAGCTGCTCGGTACCTGTCACCTAAATATATTTAATGTTGCATAGCGTTTATTTTTATCACTCTTTGAAGTAGTTTATGCTCTAAATGTTCATATATCTTCATCAAAACTGAGTGCTCAGGTTTCTTCATGATGTTCTCTTTCACCGTCATTGGATTTCTCTTTACTTTATTGATTTAAAATATTTGGTCACAAAGCGATAAGAAGTACACATACGTGAATGTTCCATGTATATTTATGCTTATTAACTTTAAGTCAATGTAGAATCTAGATTTTACTCGACAAAAAAACATAAGTTTTCCCTATATTTTTTCCTTTATTTTAACAAAGCTTCAGTACATCCTTGACGACTATGCTAGCCTCTGGCATCTCTGTTAGATTAATGTACTAATATACTTGCTTCTCATATTTATAGAGTAAGAAAACAAAATTATAAATTATTCTAGCTGCATTAGCTGCAGGATCTCCTAATATAGAACTAACCTCTCCAATAATCATGCAGGACCTTAAGAGTAAGAGAGAGTAAGGGTGTTGTGTTGGTTCGGTTTTTAACTAATTAATTCATTTATTTATTCATAAGACAACAAGGGTCCATTATATAAATATAAACAAATTTCTGAAGTACTTTATTAACATTAGAAATTAAATATAATAGAATATACAGTTAATTAAGGTTGCAACAAAAATAAAATGATACCACCATCGATATCCTGTGCTTCATATAAAGATAATCGCATATATACCAGTGCTTTAATTATTCTGTTGATATTAATTGGTTTACCGAATGACTTTTCGTTAAAATGTTCCTTGGTTTCAACCATATATGATTATTTTTACATGTAAAAATTGTTTCTCGTGTGTACGTCGCAATGATATCGGATATCAAAATGATATTCCTACAATGTCGACTTCTTTTGCCCACACCAGCTTAATTTATGAAAAGGGGTGATAAATCGTTAGCTCTTTAGCTCTTTTTGCTGGAAATCACCCCACGTCAGATATAGCGTGTCGGTTTTTAGATTTAGGGCGTTATTTTAAGGGTGCCTAAGTGATCGATGCCCCAATCTTTGTGTTCCACGAATGTCTAACCCCTTTTTGTTGTTAATGAGTCATTGTTGGGGTTTGTATTTGATTATAAAGAGTGGTTGAAATTGTAAGATTTTAAATGTTAATATTTGAATTGTTTTATTTGTTGGAAAAGTTTGGACACACTCTCTTTATCGTATAAGTATGCCGTATGTGTGCCTATAAATTGTATCTCTTTATATTATATGTTGTTTAGTATCTGTTGTTTCATTTTATGTGTAGTATACGATTGGATACATCTCAAAAGTGAGGTATACTTGTATCCTTGCTGACGCATACCACGTCGCTTCACGTCGAGCGGGTTATATCTGAAATCTAATTTTAACCGTGTAGCTCCAAGCAAATTGCTTCGTTCGCGTCCACGGTCCTCGGTTGTAGAGACACCATCGTTTTATAAACTAAAATTGGGATAATCTATTTAATATTTTATTGCGTTAAAAACAACCTTGTTCCTTTATTTTAGCACTCGATATTATTTACAATATTTGAGCAACACAACCGATTGGTGTAATATAGTATAGTATTAATATTTTAAACGTTAAAGTTTGTGACGACTGATAGATACTTGTTACTGCTTCATGTAAAAATGAATGAACAAATTTTTATGAAACTCTCTAATATTATAATAATATATATTATAATAATATTATAATAATAATATAACCTTTTCACACAAAAATTACCCTTTGGATTTTTATAAAACTTCACAAGAATATAGTTTATATATCATAATAACTCGTAATATAATTATAAGTATCCTGGTGCCGGCTGCATAAACCGTTCGAGTTACACGTGTTTATAGAGGAAAAAATGTAGATGAAGTAACGGACGGCTGCCATTATAACATAGGACGTACTTTTAATAAAAAGATAACATTTTACGTTATGAAGCTTATCGAACTTAGTTACAGTTTTCTCAACAATAATATTATGACTGTATCTACCTGTTGGTTAGCTTTTTATGATTTCATTTCTTAACTGATTGCAGAGAAATATTCCATAGAAGCAGCATGAAACTTGGAGAAGAACATATACTTTTTCACTCATATAAAATGCCTACCCCAATAAAGCTGACGGACATGAATTAGTTTAGTATATGGTAACGTTGTATGAGAGTCTTAATAAAGGAAACATATTTCCAACAGAACTGAAATACAAATACTACGTCTATCATGTTTGCTAAGGTGGAAAAAAATATTTTTTTTAATCCTGTAATAACATAAGACTTAAGCTCGTTATATGGATTATGCACGCAATCAGCTTAAATTCAGTTAGTAAGCGCGATACCTAAACCGCATAATGACGTGGCCAATAAACTATATACACAATACTGGGCCTACATATTTCTAATTTCCTATAGAACACTACCTCATTAAGTAACACGCTTACTGAATACTAGGAACTTTGATGTATACGCTGACAGACGCGAACAAGAATAGTAATACTCCAAGAATTAAAAAGACTATAATGGATTGAATTAGTGAAGAAATCTCTGGAATAAATAATAGTCAACATATAATTATTAGCTATAATTAAAGGGACATAAATGACAACACTTCGTTTCTATAAGGCTCGTTTAAACACAACTGTAGAAAAGTTCACAGTAAATCCTAGCGTATTCAGGATATCACTACATATTATAAAACAAAGTCTTCTGCCACGTCTGTCAGTCTGCCTGTTCGCGATAAACTCAAAAACTACTGAACCGATTTTTGTACGATTTTCACCATTAGATAAAGGGGTTCATAAGGAAGGTTTAAGTATATAACTTGTCAAGGTTTCTTTTTATTATCAGGGCGGGGCGACGTCCGTTGGGCCCGCTAGTATGAAAATAAAGTTCGCTATGGATTTTATACGATACCTAAACTATTTCATATTTTTTTTATGAAATCAAAAGTGAACTGTACATAAACTTGATTCAGGCAATGGTTTATGCTTTTTTTGCGCTTCTGCAATGATGAATCACCTGTGAGAATACAATACACCGTTCCATTATAAATGAATAATTATTGTATTGTTTGAAAATATAGTAATTATATTTAAAAATAGCGTTGAGGGTTATCATTCAAATGATCTGATAAAATAACTCTTAGCATAAATAAGAAGACAATGTACGGATGGTGCAGTGGTGAAACGATTGTGTCGCTGTTGTCACTGCATTGCGTGTTATTATTTTATTTCTATATAAGACAATTATTTGTGTGATTCACAAATCATTTTTCTGAGTTTGGGTGTACTTTGTGTACATTAATTCCTTGACATAAAACTAATATACTTGAGAGTCTAACTGAAGCTTAACCTGTGATAATTCTGCAATATATATATATATATATATATATATATATATACACACATTAATAGCATATTATTGATGGATCTTTTCGCTAATAGATATATTTTTGTTTTTTTTTATGTATATTGTATACATAAAATATATTTATATATGAATAGGTGAATATAAAACAGTTCACAAGTTATTTCCGCCGTTTTTCTTTATTCTCGTACTTGTGTGGTGCTATCGACGTGCTTTAGTGTTATGTGTGTTTAGATTTAGTGTAAAATTTCTCTTTACAAAACTCTACTTGTCGAATATCTGAACGATGGTGACCTCTGCAAATGACGACACCCTCTATGAAAATCTCTCCAAAAATGCATATAACGAAAAATAAACTACATCGAGTTACTTGCTGGATCTTTTCATCGACTGGGTTGTTTTCCGATCCGGTGTTAGCACAAGCGTCTTCTTAGGGCCTACATTCAATAAAGTATTTTTAATTTTGATGTAATAATCTACAATATTTATACACTTCTTTGCAGAAAAAAACTTATTAATACCGATACTTAAAAAATATTTTATTATAATCTTATTTCAACAATTACTAATACCTATTTGTGTTATAAAGTATATTCGCTCGATGTTTCCTGATTGGAAAAGGGACATCGGTAAAATTTAGATTTCAAGTCTAGTGTAGACGAAGTAACAGAAGAAATAAACATAGTTTAGCGAAGCGTAATAACAGTACAAAAGAAACATGTCCCGTATTATCAGAATTTACTGTGTCACTACATATTAATAAATGACGCGTATTGCTAAATGTTGTTATATTTGACACTGTATTTCGAGGAGGGGTTCGGTCGTTTAATTTGCTAATCGTGTGCAAATACACTGAAAGGTATTTTGGCGTTACTCATCATTTATGTCAAACGCCAGTCCCACTAAAAGTAAGGTTGAAGTAAAAATATAATAAATCATTGTTACTGCTCATGGTACTACGGCTATGTTTCATTGTAAAAATCTGGAGATGTAAATAAAATTGAAGTGTCTTTTGTATATAATTTCATTTTTTTTATAGAGTTTAGGTAATAATGATACAATTAAAAACAGTCCACAACTAAAGCAGATAAAATACGCTGCCGTATGAAATACCTTATAAGGACTATGCATGCAACACGCAGTTGAATGAATGAAGAAATTTAGCGTAATTTTTTGACTTTTCTGCAAAATGAATTAAGTTGACTAGACTTCAAAAGTATATATTAAGATAAACTTAAAATATAATATAAAATATCTCGTAAGTTTATGAAATCCTCTTGAAAAGTCGTCTAATAGTTTCATAGATTAGCGTATTGAAATAAATGGAAAGCTGGACAAAGTTTTTAGAAACAAACTTGTTGTATTCTGTTAGGGAGTCTTGAAAACCTATAATCAGTTTCTCGCAAATATTTTCAATACACAGACACGACGGTTGTACAGTTTTATTATAGTATATAGATATTATGTTATGGAAATCAATATCTGTGTAAACATAAATATACTACGAATTGATTCGATTTATCTGTGATACATATTTTTATTAGGAAATTGATGAAGTAAGGAATTATTATCACATATTTTTCAAACAATGTTATCATCATACTCAGAAGATTGTGAATTAGTTTTCTAGAAATTATTGTTTTAAGGAAAACTTTATTAAAATTGCTAATACGTTGTTTTTGTCGAGTTATTTTTTATATTCTATTTTTAAATTATAACTTTTCAACTTAATTTTACAATTTACAAGTAGGGAAAGACGAATCAATCAAAGTAATTGTCCTATGTCGGAATCGAACCTACTATTATCAACGCGTAGACAGTGCAAAAGCGACCGCTTAAATCACAACGCCATCTATAGTCTATGTTTCTGTTTTGTCAAACATCTTGAGACAATCTATAAAGCGATAGTCCAGTGTTAACGTATCCTGTAATAAAAACACCAGGATGTACATAGTATAAGCTACCTACTACCCTTAACTTCACTATCGTCAACCGCCTATAGGTGTGTTCCGGCAGCTGTACTAGAACATCAGTTTCTTTTAGTTAAGTGTGTGGACTATCATTTAGAGCAGTTAGAACGTTGAATCGATAGATAATAGTAATTTTGTTATCTATACATATAATAAGAATGTAAATCTAACGTGTCTGTACTTTTTAGATTTTTGAAAAAAACTGTTGCAGGTGTCTTGGAATCTAGTTCGTAATTTTAGTTAGTAAAATACATTTCAATCATTATTAGAAATATCTGTTTGTTTGTCTGTTTGTATGAACACGCATCACTGCTAACGTAATGTGTTAACGGTAGTACGTCACTCGAATGAAAAAAAAAGAATAACGCTTCCATAGAAAGCTCGGTATTGAAAATAACCACAGTCAAGAACTACTATGAAGGCGAGACTATTTATAGGCAAGCGACTGTTGTGAAGCTTGAAGCCCATTGTGAGTTCGTTACTTTTGTTTCTCGTCTACACATCGGAAATAAATGTCGCGATGGCATCGATAGGTTTTGTCTTGTTAACAAGTCATAGGCGACGAGTGTTTGTTATTAAAGAATGTGGTTAAAGTTTACACAAGCAACGAAAAGCGTCGCCATACTCAAGTATAGCCTCATTCGGCAATAAATCTTCGTTAAGAGAAAACGTGATCTGCGAGACCCTTGCAGAAAATAGATTTTAACGGAAATTTATTGCTGATACGCTCTACTCGAGCTACTGAATAGAAAATGAGAGAGACAACTAATTCTCGGACTGTTTATACCTAAATAAAATGAATGAGTTTTGTATTCCACTTTATTCTTTTTCATAATTGAAGCTATTTTTTTTGTCAAAAGCAATATAAGAAAGGCTTTGGCAGTACCTGTATGTTTTTCATTTATTTGCTACTAGAACCGCCCGCGACTTCGTCTGCGTTAGGATCTTTACAAATGATGACATTATATGTATATAATTCATAGAACTTTAAAGGGTTGTAAAACGACAGATTTTTTACAACTTACTTGATACTTCTGCTAATATTTTGGCTAATGTAAATAATGTAGTCGCTAGTTATAGTAAAATTGGATTTCTAATTATATTTGACTGGCCCTCGCTATCTGTTCGCAAAAGTAAGCGAAGCTGTTACTCTACCTCTGCCTATTGTTGCCGCGAAAGTATTGATATATTTTTTTTACAAAATCACTCACTCGTTTCATTATAAGTTGTAAAAATATATGAAAAGTAAATAATTGCATATTTCTGACGTAATATGCGCTTAAATTCACGCCCTCGATGTCACCCAAAATAAGTAAAGTATTACTGCTTAGCTCTACTTACGTTACCCCAATCTTTTCGATGCTTATGAAATATTTGAACAGTCCCGGTAAAAATATTCTTACTGAAAGATTACTTAAGTGTGACAATTTTATAGGTGATTGGTCAAACTATTTTCGACTCTATCGAACTCGAAATGTATTGATGAAATCGCTTCTCACTTAGACCACACGCTCGGATGCGTCAATACGGTAAAGTTTACCGATAGTCCGAGATCGCATCGGTACGATAGTGTTGTGCCCGCAGTCGGGTGATTTGTGAGCCGAGTTGTTGAGAACGGAAACTTTGTTTCTGGAACATTGTACGTTAGTTCACTAGATTTATTAGGGTTGACTTTAACTTTTAAGTATAATTATAATATACTATTGTCATTTCTTGTGGAGACCGAATACACACACACAAAAATATAATACAATATTATTACTATTTTGGAAGGTTTTAAGTATGAAACAAACATACAATCCACCTTATGTGAAATGGTTACTACGGTCTATGACCGTGTATAATCGACCACAAGAAGGTCACAGTTCTGAGGCCAGTCGTAATAACCTGCTACTCGTGAAGATTTATTTAGAACTAGCCGTGCCCGCGAAACCGTCCGCGTGGAACCTAATGTAAAAAACAGTAACTAATAAAAACATCTGAATGTATTAATTAAGTCCATTTACTTATCTACTTTTCTCTCGTACTTAAGTCGCGTCGTCATTAAAATTACAATAACTTTAGATAGAGTGAACCGATTTTAATAAAACTAAAATTAAATGTTACTCGAGGGTATGCTTTATAATTTTCTTGGTAAGGTTTTATCATGAACGCAGTACTTTAGCAGTGATATGTGTTCATACAAATAGACAAACAGATAGATAGGCAGACAGATATTTCTAAAAATGATGGAAATGTATTTTATTACTTATTCCAAGAGACTTGCAACATTTTTTTTATGAAAATCTCAAAAGTACAGACGCTTTAGATTTACATTTTTATTATTTGTACAGATTCCGCGTAGATCAGTGCTCGTTGCCAATCAAATCGAAAAACAATAACGAGAAGGCTGCTCTGCATTGCGGTAGGAATAAATGTGTGCTCACATCGAATCTTGTATACCACTTACTATGCTCGGATTATCCCATTTTTACTATTTAACAGCACTCGCTATTTCAACACGCAGACCTCATTAAACAATGGTAGAGCCCAAGATGGTAAAACGCTAAGCTCATAGGGACTGGCTCTTAAGTGGAGCTGCCCGAACACACCAACAGGTGCTTAGCGGCAGATTTTCAACTCGAGGGTGGTAACAAGCCCGATGAATATTAAAAGAAAGCTTTGCACAAATGCATTATTAACTGAATTGAAACCACTGAATATAAACATAAATAGCAATAAAAAAACAAGAGATAAATGTGTTACTCAATGAGCAATTTTTAGTTATTTTACGCTTGAATTGGTTTATTATATGTTCGGTTGAGTTTTAGGGTTCCCTTAGTTTATATAATGTATGGTTTGTCAGTTTATTTTTCGTGGGTATTCGAGTAGAGAGACGAACTTCTTAGCCTTCCATGGATTCACCGTGCGGGTGCCGGGTCCATCGTGTGGCAGAAGGAGAAACTCAGAGCAGTTCCCAGGACTTGCGACCCAGGTGTAGGTTTAAGGAGGCCCCCTTTGAGATGCGCATCAACGCTCACCTTCACTGCTCGAGTTTCCCGCCCTGCCTAGCCAAATTTGGTAGGAACCTGTTAGTGCAGCCTTTGATACTCGTTCTAAAATAGAACTTACTGCAGTTCTCGACAGGCCAAGGTCCTTCAGAAGGTTGTAGAGAGATTTTGCCGGTATACCTCTCGCTCCTACTTCTACCGCGTATAACTTAACCACATAGCCACTTTTACTTAGTTCATTTGTTATAGTTATAGTTTGTTATAGTTTTTATTTAGTTATTTCGGATCTATGAAGGATTTTGTAAATGTGTATAGTAATCTGATAAATAAGAAATGGTAAGTTAAAGTTTAAGTAAGGTAGAGTGGTTACTTGGAACGACAAGGCCTTATTTATTTTTTATAATAAACGTTAGTAATAGTAAACGCGTGTGAAGTCGCAATCTATACATCTAATAAGAATGCGATTCTAACGTGTCTGTACTTTTAGATTTTTTTGAACAAAAAAAAATTATCTGGTGTCTTGGATTAAGTAATAAAACACATTTTCAATAATGTCTGTCTGCGTGTCTATTATAACACATATCACTGCTAAAGTACTGCGTTCATGATAAAACAAAAATAAATACATCATAAAGCATATCCTGGAGTAATATTTAGTCTTGGCTTCATTAAAATCGGTTAACTTTATCAAAAGTTATTGTAACTTTAATGACGACGCGACTTAAGTACGAGAGGAAAGTAGATAAGTAAATGGCTTAGTACATTCAGATGATTTTATTAGTCACTGTTTTTTACATTAGGCTCCTGTATTTTATTAGTTAATCCAAAATACCTGCATAATTTTTTTTCATAAAAATCCTTAAAGTACAGACACTTTAGATTTACATTCTTATTATATGTATAGATACGGAACTCTTCTAACTAATTCACGTTTGTAATATAATCTATTTTGTAACTGAATACAATTTATTGTACGCTTGCGTAGACACGCTTGGCGGTCGACGCAAGCGTTCTGCACCTGCCGATAAATCGTTCTGTCTAAATGTCTATTGATAAATAATTAAATAATCGATATTCATTCATTCGATTACATTCTGTTTTGTACTACAAAATTGTAAATAGAATAAAACTAAGAGATCAAATTAAGTCGATAAGATATGTTAGATTGTAATTGTATTTGTGACAAGATGTTAACGCAAAACTAAGAATCTTTATTAATGTTTTTTAATATCTAGATTATTTGTGATTTAATATAATTAATTTTTACGTGTAATTACTAAGAGTAATTATTTGTACAGGTTTTAGAAGTATATGTAATTAAAAAAATGTCTGTCCGTTCTTCTCGATGAGTAGAATGTTTTCCGAACAGTTTTGACATTCGTAAGCGTTTTCTCAGGACCAATATTGAATAAAGTAATTTTGATTTTAGATATAGGATTAATTTTAATTAATTTTAGATAGCACTTATTTTACTTGTATATTTTTTCATACGGTCATCGCTCAATTTTGGATAAATTTTAACGCATTTTTTCTTCATTTCAGGTATGTACAGTTCGATGGCATAAGAAGTAGTAGGTATTTAAAATGAAATATGAGGTATTTCAGTCTGAAAACATAAGTGTTACGAGATATGAGGTAAGTTTTTTTATCACATGAGTTATTAGGGTTATAAACCATTTTGCGCTGACATGAATGTTCCGTTCTTATGAGAGATATTCTGCGTAAAGTGCATTTGAATTTAACTTAAACTCTGCTGTCTCTGAAAATGTTACACGTTCATTTACTGATGACAATACTAGGTTCAAGATATGTATTTGTCAATGTATAATATTGTTCTCTATATCTTCTTACTGTTGATAAAGAAAATATAATTTTGCTAGATAAATTTCGAGATTCGCTTTTTAATTTTGCTCCTTTTCGGTGCCGACACCCGCGCCTCATTATTTCGTCCACTGCATTTTTTCAAACGTACGAATTGTATTGTACTTGCTCTGACCTCTAGGATGGTATCGCGATGTTAGTTTGCTTATGTTCTTCCTCAATAATTATACTATAAGATACAAGAAAAAAACAAATCGGATAGTGGTTAAAGCAATGATGGCTTAGTTGGTAGCGTGTTCGGGCAGCGCGGTGATGGACGTAGGCTCGAATCCTAGCAACTGGGTCGGAGCTTCTGGTGAAGGAAAACATGCAATGGAACCATAGCATGGTGGTAGGGTTTTTTCTTAATCCGCCTGGCTAGCTACCACCCTCAAGTTGAAAATCTGTAGCCGAGCATCTGTTAGTGTGTTCCGGCAGCTGCACTTGAGAGCTAGTTGTCTCTTGGTTGCGTGTTGACTATCTTAGACCGCATCGTCATTTAATATCAGATGAGATTGTAGTCAAATGCTAAAGATCAGAAGGTTGTATAATCTATGTACACAAGGCTCTTGGATATAAGTCCCATACATATAGTTAAAAAGCGTAAAACTTTGAGTTGTTTGGAGCCGTCGCGTAACGTAGTCGGCTAACAAGTTATCAGTAGATTACGCCCCGATATTCAAACATAAACTATAACGAATGTTAATCATCATAATATTCGATATTGTACTGTAATTTGTACGTCATTTTTGGTAGTGCCTATATCGCTTAATATAATCTAATGTCGTTTTATAATCTATATCAGGGTGATCTATTTTGTTAGAGGTCTGTCTTCAAAATATAAAAAAAACTGTCGCGGTTCAGTCGGTTGATGAATACCAGCATGTAAACGTTAAAGTGTTAGATAATCAAATACAGCGATTTGTTTTTTTTTTTAATTCAATGAAGAAAGAACGAAGTTTAAAATAACGCACAACATTTTTAATTGTCAGATCATTAACGTCTATCGGCGCGTTGAGCGGTATTTTTGGCAGGAGATACATTTATAATTTGGTATCATGACATGTTACGTAAGCATAACCGGCCGTATTGTACTTGCGCGGCTTGTGTCAGCCTACCGACACGTGGTATAGGGACCTGTGTAGATGTAATATTGATATTTTGCAGCTCGTTGATTGAATAATGGCTTTATAAAAATGTATATAATTATTGCTCCGAGTGTCAATAGATAGGGAAACCACACTAATATTAATAATTTCAATAAACAGATTCTTAAATTTATATAATGTCATTCATACTGTAATTAATATGAAAATTGAAAAGAGAATACATTAATTTCATTGTTTTGATTTTTCGTTTCTGTCGGCAGTCCTTATTTATACTTACGACTTTTTTTGTTTTGACTTGTCCTAACTAATACTATAATTCCGAATGTGAATTTGTTGAATAAGATTGGATAGTGGTTATAAATGAAATAATATAAAGAATATAGACTCTATACTATGTAATTTATTATTACAAAACGTTCTCGCGTGCTGCTGCACGTTAATATTTTTTTTTCTAATTTCACGCCATTAAAGGTAAATTAATTTAATTTTTTTATATATTTTCAAGTGAGATAAACATCACCTTCATGTACATTTAAACGCGAACTTAATTATGAAAGTGTCACGCGAACTGTTTGGACGTAATGAGGCGTTACACAATAATTAATAACTCAATCAATATCATAAAAATAGAATGTAGAGTACATACAAGTCTACGCTTCGGCACGGACGATGTAAGGCAAACGTGCACAGAAGACTTACAAATGCCGGCTCCTTAAACTTATGAGTTTTGTAATAAATAAACAAAAAAATATTGACCGATTTTCAAGATAATAAGTCATAATCATATCTGTCTGTCTGTTTGTTTGAACACACATCACTGCTAAAGTACTGTATTCACGAAAAAACCTCGCCCAGAAAATAATAAAGCATAATCTGGAGTAACATTTATTCTTGGTAACATTAAAATTGGTTGTATTCAATTCTATATATAAATATCAAAAGCAAAAAAAAAATCATTTATGTTATTGTAATTTTAATGACGACGCGAATTAAGTACGAAATAAATGTAGATAAGTAAATGGACTAAATATATTCAGAATACAGATGATTATATTAGTCACTGTTTTTTACATTAGGTTCCACGCGAAGGGACTCGCGAAGGGACGCGAAGGGACTAAAGCACAAAGACCGTTTTTATATCACAAAACAAAATAAAAACGTTATACGCGACTTGCAATAAATAAATATAAAGTATATTTTACAAAAGTTAAGGGATCTTTTAAAATAAATGTACTATATACGAGATATAATATTATGTGGAGTAAAAGCAATATTTCAATAGACTTCACGTTGGAAATTGTTCACTTCCGCTCTATTTTCCGTCAGAGACGGAGCCTTGGGTAGCATCTGCATAAAGATTTGGCGCAAAACATACGAGTGAGCGATTTAAATATATGAATTTAATTATTTAAAAGTGCACTTTTATTAATAAATGTGCACATTTCGACTAAAAGAAGTATAGATATGAGAGTAAATAAGAGTAATATATTTGTTATATCCGTACTATATTATGTAAAGTTCGTAACAAACGTACACGGAAAGTGAGTAGAGCTTAAACTGTTTGATGGATTTTAATAGTGATTAGATAAGATAATAGCGATAAAAGCTATACAATGTTTAAGTATTGATGTCTGTCCACCAAAAAGAGAGTAAAGATTTATATGTTCTGACTTACGAATACTTTAATTTATTAACTCGTTTATTGGAAAATGGTTTTACTTTTTTGCAATCGAATTTTTTGTATTTCATTATTCTAATTTTCCGCACACATATACGAAATCGTAATTTTTTATTTCTATCTTCCATTGTGTTTATTGTATGTATGTTTTTAATATGTACGTGTGTAATATTTATATGTTTGTTGTGAATAAATGCTGTTTCTTTCTTTTTAATTGTCTAATATCTTTAATAATCTTTCTTTTCTTTATTTAAAATTTGGCACTACTTCTATATGGTTTACAAGCACTCACTAGTTTATTGAAGCAAAAATATCTTACTTTTAATAAAAAATTAGCGATTTCTTGTGCGTTTTATTGGTGATTCCAAGAAGCAAAAATTTTTGTCCGTTCTTTTATAACTTGGACCAAAATTAATTTCGTAGCGATATTGAACGGATCCGTCCATTCAAAAGTAAATTCAGAGGCGGTCGTATACGGAAATTTTATTACCTCCAAGAAAATATAAATGTATTTTCATGATATAACTAGGTGAGATTTGAGGTAGTGATAGTTTGCTCAAAGTAATAAAGTACTGGTTTTATGGATACCGTTTTAAATGCTGCCACATCGAAAAGTAATGGAGCTAATTTTCTATATAGATACTCATAATAATTGCCGAATGTGTGTAACAGTATCACTTCAGAATGGCTGGTGTTCAATTAGGTGCTAATTGGGTAAATCTTTTAAAGTAAGAGGTATCTTTCATCGCCACAATTGTTTTCCTCCATTTATCGCATGTCGCATTACAGCAGCGCGCGGCCGCGGTTTAGGGGTAAAGTGAAAGGCGCTCGGCAAACTAGCCAAGACCAATATGGCGGCGCCCATAGCTCAATTCAAAATGATTCAATGGTGTAAATAAATATTGTGCTCAGTTCCTAACATGCGTCTATCATCTGAATGATTGTATTTATTATGTATTCCGTACTCTCTAATACGTAGATTGAAATTAAAATCTATAGTTGGATATCTTGTCTATTATTGACTTGCCATTATCATTTCCGTTTTCCAATTATTAAGTTAACATTAAAAACGTAATTTTAATACCATAAATCGAATAATTTTCTGCAAACTTTGCAGTGTGCAAAACTGTGCTTTTATATTTTATGTTTGGCAACCAATCTTCTAGTAGATTATTACTGCCATTGTCGAGTAGATAACGATATTACAAGTTTCTTGCGATCATTTCAATGAATTAACAAAATGGTGGCCATCTTGTTAGAACTTTCCAGGGAGTTTTTCAGTTTTTGGGAGGCAAGTTTAGTATCCATGCTCCGTGGTACTATTTCCCATCCACTTGTTCACAATAAACAAAATATATTAAGTAAAACACCACCAATTTTACAAATGTGGGGTCAATTATCACAAGACTATGAATAAAATATAAAATATAAAATCCACTACACGGCATTACAAGATCCCGCAAAAAACTTCTGCATTGTGCTTTATCGTAAGGTATAGTGCTGTTACATTGTCATGTTATAACGAAAAAAAATGTGTATTTACTATCAAGCGGTCATCAGTTTCAGTGGTGTCTGATTTGATATATATTTTAACAGAATAAATTGAAGAACTTTCACCAATCTCCAATGTATTTTAACTCCCATTCAATAACAACGATCATTCTATATCGTAAATCGATTCACGATAACAATTATTTATTTTGTTCCCGCCTTTTTTTTGCCATTATTCACTTTCACTCACAACAGAGTTCACTTTCATCGATCTTATTACCTTAGATTGCTTGTGACTAAATTATTTTATACGATTAGCTTCCTCTAAAATGTTTTACTTTTGTACTTCTTACATTCACTCCCTAGTCATACCGTTTATAGGTAGTCCGGTGAAGCTGTTAAGACCTTGGTAGGTAAATGGCGTAGTCAGTTCGAAAAAAAAACAGCGTTTATTTATTTCTAATAATAACGTTTTCTATAATCAGCATCGTGGAAGTATTTGCCACTGTCAAACTTTATTTTCATGAAGGTTTATGCGATAACAATTTTCAAAAAAAACTATATATTGATTTATAGAATTAATCTTGATAAATAAATACAAATGACCTTAATCGTCAAGGTCCTGATGGACGAATAATTTTGAACTCCTGGACTATCAAAAACCATAGTGGTTTAAGCTCTATAGGAACGAACGTAGACCTTATAATTAACTGCTCAGCAGACAAATTGGCTACAAATTTAAAAATATACTCCGCCATTTTGAGATCTGAGTCTTTATAAAACAGCCGAGTGGTTAATCCTGCATCTCATTAGTCCCACGGGACTGGTCGTTGACATTGATATTAGCGGAGCATTGCACCCGGTGCCGGAATTAGCACCAGACGGCGGCGCGTGCTCCATGCTTGTTTAGAGATCAAACTATCTGCAAACATATACACAGTTATACCAAAATCATTATACGAAGCTTAAGATATACTAGAGTTTCTTCAGACTTAGCTATACGTACAAAAAATAACGTTGGTATAAACCATTCGTTCCCAAAGTGGTCCAGGTGTATCACCAGGCGTCTACGGGAGACTCGACGGGGGTCTATGTGGCCGTGACAAAAAAGAAGCTCAGCGACTGTTATTTCCAAAAACCAGCCATTCCTTATTCACGGTTTCTGTATTCGCGGCATATTTATGAAACATATCCCCCGCGAATAAAGAGCTTTTACTGTATTTAAATCATGCCGGTCCTTTATAAAATGCAGGTTTTCAAAGTTTAGAAAGACTAAGATTCCGCCAAAAATTCGGCTACATGGTTGTAACTGAGCCATTAACGCAATAAAGTTGAATCTATATAGGCGTTGCTCTGATTGACAACCCTATTAAATCCTCGCTACGCTTGTATCACTCTGAGGTGAGTGCGTATTGATTGAACACTCAAACGTATTAATCCAGGAGGGATGGGATAAAGGATTACTTAAATAGATTGAAGAGGCTTACACTGCTATATTTACGTTCATTTTATTGTATTCAATAAGTGAATTGTTTACATAATAACTACTCAAGTTAAACACTTCGATATTAAGACGTCCTCGGTGGCTTGGGCATAAGTTTTGTGAAGTCATGTTGGCTTAGCTTATAGCATTTTCGGATACAGCGTCGATGGACGTACGTTCGAATCCTTGCAACTGAGTCAGAGTCAGGTTTTAATGTCTAAAGACCATTATAGGGTGGATCAATATGTGTCCGATGGTGACGTCTGGAAATGTAACTATCTATCTTTTGTAAACGTATATGTCATGAAAAGATAATCCAGATCGAGTTTCTTGCCGGTTCTTCTCGATGAGTGGGTTGTTTTTCCGAACCAGTGGTAGCTTTGACATTCATAAGCGCCTTCTCAGGGCCTAAATTGGACGAAGTACTTTTGATTTGAATTGCTTCCTGAAGGAAAATATCGTGATAAACCATAGCATGGTGGTAGGGTTTTTTCTAAGCCTGCTTAGTTAGCTATAGCCCTCAAGTTAAAAATCTGCCGCCAAGCATTTTTTGTCGTGTTCCTGCAGTTGCACTTTAGAACCAATCTCTTCTAAATTTGGCGTATTTACCATCTTATCAGCGTCATTTACCATCATATGAGATTGTGGTCCAACGCTAAATCCTATGAAGTATAAGAAACAAAATTTCCGTACTAACTTTTGCTCGCAGCTTCATATATCAATTTGATATGTGCTTGAGGAACACTATGTTTTGTATAATTTGAATTGTTCGGTTCGGTTCGGTTGAATAGTTAAGAAAGCGTAATAAACAAACAAGCTTATATTCGTATTTACGATAATACCGAGAAGGAAAGGATAGGGTTTTTTTTTCGTAGTGACTATTCACAGCTTCACCGTACTACTAAGGCGCATAATACTTTACCGCTTGGCCATAAGCTCAAAGGTGCCAAAATGGCCGACCCTCCGCTCGGGCTGCTGTTTTCTATATATGAAGGAGATTACTTACATAATTAATACACTTTGTGCATTTACAATTTTAATTAAAATCGAGTAAATTCGAGAACAAACAATTCTCTCTTAGTGCGAGAATTTGGTAAGTTTCTACTAAGAATGTTCGCAAACCGACGAAAAGCTTTATTGTATCTGTTTGTCTAAATTGTAGTTTCTCTCGGCTTCACTATTAGGGGGGAAGGTGGGGTGAAATAGGGCGGGTCCGGGGTCCAAACGAGAAATAAATGGGGTGGGGCGCTTCTAACGCATTGGCCCGTGAAATAACTAAGGCTTCGGTTACGTACCTAGATATCTAGGTTTTATCGGTAATATATTATTTATATTACGAAAACGATAGTGGGAAATGCTTATTTTTATTAGAAGTAGGTGTGGAAATAATCGGATAACGGAGTCGTATCGTTTATTATCTAAATATATAAGATGTCATGATGTTTGTCCACCATAAACTCCGAAACTACTCAACGGATCTTCATGAAACCTTGGTATATATGTATACGATGTCGATTACTGGCCTCAATACTTTTTAATCACAGATTCAATGATTGTCAATGTCCATTATTGTTAAGAATTGTAAGTTTCATCGTTCTCGAACAGATGGCGTTTTAAATCAGTTTGTTGACAGAAAACTGTAGGACTGACTGTTATAGATAATCTCATAGATGGAGCCGAGTTTTAATTTTGAAATTATTTTTCAACTCCGGTTTGTTTTGTGGTGCACGTGTTTTATTTAATTCAACATATGGTAAATGAGCCACAGCAACTCGTAGCCGGGACCGTTAGTAGTCTATGAAATAAGTATGACAGGGTACTTTTGTGAATATATCTGGAATCGACATGATTTTGAAAATTCTTACACTTCTTGAAAACTTCACCCATGATGGCGTTTATAGGCAATGCTTAATGTAATTTACGCGTACGGAGTCACGGGTATTTACTAGTAGTAAAAAACCATAGTCGAATATTCTTTTTAAATATCAAATCATCTTCGTCTGCCATAGTGCTTTTACTTATACTCGAGAGGTTGCAACCACAGTACATATAGCGAAAAACCGTTGTCTTAAGTCATTGAAACGCGTTACGTTACGATATAAGTAAGTCTACATTCAGCTATGGAGCTTTTTCTTTCTAAACCTTGTAGCTTTTTCTTTTAAACACAATCTCTTTAAGATAGCATACATATTAAATGTCCTACATTCGTCTGATTGGTGCAGAGTTTCGATACAAATGAGTAACCACCAATCACTGGACAGAATTCCGGGACCAATGTTGGCGTGAATCAAAACTGATTACGCAGTTAACAATTTCATCAAAACAGACAAAGCATTTTAGATTTCATTTCTCTCTTCTTTAAGGTTTTTCATGTCAGCGTATTTGTTTTAAATATTATTAAAAATCTTACAACCTTTAGTCAATAGAATACATGGTTTGTAAAATTAGATGTTAAAGGACCATAACTAACAATAATCTAATAAAAAGTAGGCACCATTTTTAGACCAAATTTTATTACGCACTTTGTACAAATAAAATAAAATTTAACTTTAATCACATACCAAAATACGCCTACGGTAATAAATTAGCAAAATGTCCCTAACAGAATATCGTTTTATTCCAGAGATTTTGCTATGTTCATAATTTATTTTTAAATTTAATCTGTTTTCATATATGACGTTTTATTTACTATATCTCAAAGAGTATAGTTTATTATTGAGCCTCATTGTCTATATATATATATTGTCTACTTTTGTCGAATGAAATAGAAGATATTATAATCTACTAGCGGGTCCGGCAGACGTTGTCCCGCCCTGATTATAAAACAATCATTGACAAATTATATACCAAAATGTTCCTCATGAATCACTTTATGCACTGGTGAAAACCGCATGCAGATCCGTGCAATAGTTTTTGAGTTTATCGCGAACAGACAGACAGACAGACGCGGTAGGGGACTTTGTTTTATACTATGTAATGATAGTACAGCTAAGTGACGGGACGTGACAATTGGAACACTATATACTTTTTCAAGTGATAACTTCTTTAGCCGCTTTGAGGTACTTTTTGTAGGTATTAACGTATGGGTTCGTGTCACCGACATGCTCGTGACGTATTGCATTTGCGTCAGACTGGCGAAGCGTAGTATAGCGACCCGTGTACATCTCATGTTGATATTTCGTATTGGACTTTTGCAGCCATCACATGTTTGGTTAATTTATAAACTGTATAAAAATGTATATAATTAATTAATTATTACTCGAAGTATCAACAGATGTGAAAACCGGAGTAATGTTAATAATTACAGATCACAAATTATTAAATATAAATAATTCAGACTCAAATTGATTTGACAATTGACACGGAACGTAGTTATTCCATTGTTTTGAGTTTTAATTTCTATCGCCAGTCTTATGACTGCCTCGCCTTTTCTTACTTACCTGCATTAGTTGAAGATTTTTCAGTTGTCACCGTTCTTTATAAATTGTGGGTACTGTATTTAGTATGAAGCATATAGACGTCATTTTGCCATTTTATTATAACAAAAAAATGCTCTATTCACCATTTTTACTTATAACACATTTAAAACGCTCGAGGGTTTTAAAACTCTTTAATTAAAACTTTTCAGTGTTTCTCAAACTCTGTAAAACCTTTTAGATTCCAATTAAAAATTCAACCCGATCGGCCTCTCCTCCCTAACGTTCAGCGAAGGGGAACAAAGCGCTAAGCTTTCTATTGGTAACCGGATCCAGACTCGAATTAATAGAGAACGCTATAAAGACTGGACGGTTCGAATCCAAGTCTTAGATAAACTATTGTTGTAACATTCATACAAAAGTACTCTTAACTATAGAGCTATCTATATAATAAGAATGTTGTAATGCAAGATAAACGTGTCTGTACTTTTTAGATTTTTATGAAAAAATTGCTGTCTAGGTAAAACCGGTGTCTAGGAATAAGTAATATAATACGTTTCGATTATTTTTAGAAACATATGTCTGTCTGTATGGACACGCATCACTGCTAAAGTACTGCGTCCACGGAAAACCTCACCAATAAAATCATAAAGTCCTCGAATAACATTTAGTCTTGGTTTCATTAAAATCAGTCCAGTCTATCAAAAGTTATTGTAATTTTAATCACGACGCGACTTAAGTACGAGAGATAAGTAAATGGACTTCATATATTAATCACTGCTTTTATAGCTAAAGTTCTACGCGGACGAAGTCGCGGGTATAGCAAGTATAGAAATATAATTGACTGACTGACACAATATAATAACAGCTAGGGCCGTGACAATTTGCGTGCTTTTTATACAGAAGATAAGCACTAAAAATTTTTTAAATTCAACTCCTAAAGTGGTCATAAAGGGGGTGAAAATTTGTATGAAAGTTCATCATGTTTCCGTCAGTCAGTTATTCTTTTATACATGTATGTAAATATATATTATTTCTGTACGTGTGTATATAACTGTGCTCCTCCCAAACGGCTGGACCGATTTTTATGATTTTTTTTGTGTAGGCAGATGAATCCAAGAATGATTTATATTAACAAGTTGACCCGGTAGGTGGCGCTGAGATTGAACTCAAGTATTTTTTATTATTTTCAGGGCAGAACAATGTCTGCCAGGAAAATTAGTATAGACAAGATGACGCGCCGGACGTTACCCTGCTGTGATATTAAAAAAAACTTGACAAATTATACACCAAAACTTTCCTCATGAATCACTTTATCTAATAGTGAAAACTGTATGAAAATCCGTTCAGTAGCTTTTGAACTAATCGCGAACATACATACAAACAGACGGATTCGGTAGGGGACTTTGTTTTATGTGTCAAAACTAATTACTGCATAGATAACGCGTATGGAGTCGCGGGAAATTAGGTACTAGTTTATAATATACCGTTGAATTGACTTTTTAGTGCGATTTTTTTATAATGTTCACATTATTGTGGCTAATTTGGACATTTTGTAGTGTCTCATAAAGCACATTCAAATACAATTAATGACATATCGATTACTGTCAATTGATTCGATACAGTCATCATGCAGATATTATTGGAGTAACAATTGATGAATTCATTGTACCATATCTGGAAATCATCGCACTGATATTATTTTTCGAGTACTTACAACTTTAGTATACTAAATCGTACAGGCAATTTGCTGATTGGTGTGTCTTTATAACCACATGATAGAAGTGAAAACTTATAAATGCGTATTAAAGCTAATACAGATCTATTATTGTTTACGTGAAAATAATTAATAGCAATACAAGTAATATACAGAAAACATAAATAATATAATAATAATACGTTAAACGAAACAATTCCTTGTCAGATAAAAGTGGTGGATGACGAATGGAACCGAGTAAAACCGATTCAGCTTCACCGATCCGAGCGTGACGTTTCATTTTCGTTCACTGTACAATGGGCCTGTTGACTTTATTGAATACTAGCTGTGTACGCAACTATGTCCGCGTGGAACCTAATGTAAAAAAAAACAGTGACTGATAAAATCATCTGAATGTATTAAGTTCATTTACTTATCTACTTTTTTCTCGTACTTAAGTCGCGTCGTCATTAAAATTACAATTACTTTTGATAGAGTGAACCAATTCTAATGAAACTAAGACTAAATGTTACTAGAGAATTGTTGGTATTTCGTGAACGTTGTACTTTAGCAGTGATACGTGTTCATACAAACAGACAGACAATTGTAAGAAATTATTAAAATGTATTTTATTACCTGGGTCCCCCCCCTCCCCCCCCACCCCCCGGGGGGGAATTTAAAACTTCCTCCGGGAGAGAGAAATCCTCCAAATAGCCCTTAGAATGGAGGAAATAGGGGGGATTCCTAGATAACAATTTTTATCACAAGAATCTAAAAAGTACAGACACGTTAGATTTACAATGTTATTATATTTATCGAAAGTGTTAATGATTTAATAATCAATAAATAAGACAAACACACTCGTTTCACACATAAAAGATTTTAATTAATAAGTGTTGCCAGTGACATAACTATAAAAGGTTCTTAATTTATGTACAATATTCAACAAAAGTATACGAGAATGTCTTGTATGAAATTATATATAGATAAAAAATATATAAAAATTCAATAGTTTCTAGCGAAAATCGCAATAAATGAAACACGGTAAATTGTATCTTGTCACGTCGTCGTAAAAGTTATTATTTCGTAAGGAGAACATTTGCGCTGAGTCGTAAAACGAATCGATGCGTCAATCGTAAAGCTCACTGGTAGCTGAACGTACAATCTCTTGCGACCAAGTTATTACATGAAAGCGGATAGATATATAATAAATCACCCGTTAGCTAAAGCTGTAGAGAAATCAATATAGAAATATAGTGATGTTATATTTAAAATAAAATGTATAAAATATATCCTATCGCGTTTTTAATCTTAACTGAATAATTGAAAGATCGGAATGATAATAGGAAATTAATAGTGGACAAGATATCCAACTATACATTTTAATTTCAATCTGCGTATCTGAGTACGGAGTACAAAATAAATACAATCATTCAGATGATAGACGCATTTAAAAAACTGAGCATAATATTTATTTAAATCATTGAGTTATTTTGAATTCAGCCGTGGGCGCCGCCATATTGGCCTTGGCTGCTCTGCCGAACGCCTTTCACTCTTTACCCCTAATATGCGCCCGCGCGCCGGCTGTAACGCGACATGCGATAGGTGGGCGAAATTTTTTAAGGCGATGAAAATAAAGTCACTTTTAAAATACATTATCTTGGTGTAACTGTTACGATTTATGCAACGCACGCCGAAATAACTCTCAAGTTATAGAATTTTTTTACAACTTACTTGACATTTATCGTTGTATTTTAGGTAATTAAATTAATATATTAATATAAATTACAGGCTTAGTTAGTCTTATGTGTAAGTTATATTACTGCAAAGCCTTATCAAAATCCGTTCAATAGTTTTTACGTGAAACGCTAACGAACATCTATAAATCCTTACAAATATTCTCGTTTATAATATTATTAGCTATTACTTACGGCTTCATTTGATCTAATGTGGATTTTACCTCTCTCAGGAACAGTTCTGGATGAAAGGTACGCTTTGTCCTCTTCTATACTCCTGACGACGTCCATGCAAAATTTCATAGTTGAGTTGAGCAATAAAGGCGTGAAAGCAAAAATCCACACTCTTAAGAGCGAGAAACACTGATCCCCGTTGCTTTATAGCACGAATAAGTGTTACGTAAGAGTTTCTGCCGACGCTCATTTGTCCTGCCTTTTCGTACGTTTTAAAGTCCAAAACAAACTAGATACAAATAAAAGTCGCCAATCTCCTAACAATTGTGCCACACTAGACTGAAGCTTTCAATAATTTATTGTCTCCGTAATAATATTATACTCAAAACGGTTTGTAGAATCCGTCCAAATGTCGTGCATAACATTTTCTTTAAGCTATAACCGCACCGAATTTGAAATAATGGAGATTTTGTTATATTAATATAGTATCTCAAATCACCTTCGTTCTTCTAAAAATGATTTTATACGATATCTACGTGCTTTATCTGAATGAATTGTGAGTAAGTATCATTTAATTCTACGTTTCAAGAATTTAGTACCTTATAAATAATTTATCAATATCATTTAAGATTTTAGAATGTTTAAGTCTATAGAAAGTTAAATGAGAATATACTTTTCATTGTGGTTTTATTTTTTCGGGTTTCACAGTTTCTTATTTCATAAAAAGGCACGTCGCAAACTTTAAACATTTCTAGTCGAGCAGAGATTTAGACGAACATTTTGCGACAACAGAGAGCTTCACAGTCGTAGAAAACCTGAATAGAACTAATCTAGTTCCCAATAAAACCCCTGAAACGGTCGCTCTGTGTTCAAGGATGTCCTTTAATGAAGGAATTTATCGTCTCGCTTGGGTCTCGACGCAGGCGCTCTCTGTAATTGCTAGTCTAAGTGTCGATTAGGTTTAATTTGCCGTCTGCCGTCATCGGCATTTGTTACTTCGATTTGTTCCTCTCTCCTTCAAGTGATGTTGCAAACTTCGCAGATCAGCGGTTTGTTTGCAAATTACAAACAATTGAAACTCAGTAGCAGTTAAACTTATATCTAGGAGTTTCTGGCGGGATCTATAATCTGGTATGTAGTGGCTTTTATATTCATAAACTTGTGCTATTTAACTCTATATTTTGTAATATTGGTGGTATTTTACGTAGTATAGTTCGGTTATTGCGCACAAGTGAAGCGGATGGGAAATAGGATTCTGACTTGCCACAAAAAAAATACCTGGAAAATACTAACAAGTCGGCCACCATCTTGTTAGTTCATTGAATGATTGGAAGAAACTTGTAGTACCATTACCTACTCTATAATGCCAGTAATCTACTGGAAGATTAGTAGCCACAAGTGAAATAAAAAAAAAAACCTCATTATTGACATTATGAATTGCATTACGTAAATACTATTTGAACGCAATCGAAGTTAATCTCACTGGGAATCATTAATATTAATCCTTTGTATTGATCGAATGGATGAAGACCAATTATACGGATTCTGTCTACCCGCTGACCTATATACAATGTGGGTTAATTTAAATCAATGGTTCCGAGATCGAATACTTTTCTTCAACATTCTTATTAATATTTTGCAACTTTGTTGTGTGTTTCTTGCCGACCACGCCCCTAAGCACGCCTTAAGATTGGCCTCTAACTACGTAACTTGCAAGAAATGCCTTCAGATTGGTGATTACAGAACATGTGGTAGTTATAACCAAGCCTTATCAAAGCTACAATAGTTCACATTACAAAAATATTTCTACAGGTAACTTTTCCCCAGAAACACATGTGCGGTAGAGCCAATTTTCTTATTAGTCATAAGTATATTTATTTACTTTATTTTTGCCAAACAATCTTCTAGTATATGATTACGGGCATTGTCGAGTAGGTAAGAATATTACAAGTTTCTTGCGATCATTTCAATGAACTAACAAGACCACCGTCCCCTTGTTAGATCTTTCCAGGGAGTTTTGTGGCAAGTCGGAATCCATGCACCGTGGTATTATTTCCGATCCCCTTCACTTGTGCACAATAACCAAACTATATTACGTAAAACACCACTAATATTATAAAATATAGTGTCAAATAATACAAGATTATAAATAAAATACAAAACCCACTACATGATATTCCAAGATCCGGCCAAAAACTCCAATCATGAGTCTATTAAATCTGCTCTTTCATCCATACCCGTATGTTCCATGACAAGAAAATTTATTATTAGATATTATATTAAAGAATCGTAAAAGTTGTTCGTACAAGGTACAAGAAGGTACAGGCCATAAGTCGTATACCAGTTTTTACAATATCGAGTCAACTATCACTGTATAATTTTAGTTTTAGAAAGTGTATGGGAATATCCTATATATAGAGTTTATTCACAGAATAGATTTACCTTTGAGATTCAAGGAATTATGACAGTTCTATAAAGGCCAAATACATCGAAAGGGGTCATCCTGGAACCGAGACGAAATACATATAAGAGTTATTGAGGTATGTATGCTTGATGCATATATAAATTTCAATAATTCATATAGGTATGAATATGTAGCTTAGCTTATGTTAGCTTAGTTAGGTCGCGAATTGGCTAAAGCCATGCTCGGCAGCGAAGATGTGTGGAAGATTATATCCGCCTTCTGCGAGGAGGTCGTCTCTTAGAAGGAGGTGGCGGAGAGGGTCCGTGAGGAGAATCCTCTAAGTGACCCTCTCGGCTAACGGAGGACCGGTAGGAGATGGCGGCAGTTTGTCCGCCTTACTCCACCGTAACCGGACTAGGGAATATGGGTCGGGGGGCCTATCTACCCATTGCACAGGTACGCCGTACGGAGGAGACGGTCGTTGTGTACACGGCTCCTAACAAGACGGGATCCGGCGGGGGCCGTTTTGCCGTTGTGCCAAGCGCTGGGGCGACACGATGAAGTCTATAGAGATCTCGTTTCGCCCCAAGTATAGCGGCAGACGTACACCGTGGGGTTTTAGTCCATGTGAGTCGGCCATAACCCACCCTCTCCGCCGGGGATGGCGTATCCACAAGAGATTCCTCACGAAAAAAAAAGTTAGGTCGCGAATTTCACGAACTAGGCAACAGCCTAAGCCGAGGTGTGCTGTGCTGTGCACCCTTGAGCTAGTTGTCAAAATAAAATCGGCTGAGTGCCTTAAGCGCTCGCCTTAGTAGTCCTGTGAAGCTGTTAAGGCCTTGCTAGGCCAATAGTGTAGTCAGTTTGAGAAAAAAAAGGAAAGGATCATCATGATGACGTCATAGACTATTGATAGTTAAAGGTCAGTAAGAAAATTTGTCACAAGTCATCGTTTTCTTGGTTCCGAGAAATGACGTTATGGGCAGAACTCCTTCAGTAGGTACTTCTAATTGTGTATCTCCATCTCATATCATTGACAGCGTTATCAAGTTAAATAAAATTAAGTAAACTTCCAGGCAGACGTACGTATTCATATCTCTGATGCAAATTACGTGGGATGATGCAATGTAATAACCCGAGAAAACGGTAAAGACACATTGTATAAACAATTAACTTAAACAAACACCCTATCCAATTTAACTTTCAATTCCTGTCGACCTGTGAATGCATCAGCTTTCTAAATCTAATTCTGATGTGAAGTACTTTACGATGTTGAAGTGTGTTTTTATTTACGCCTCCTGCTTGTCCCAAATTTTTGTTAAAAGATATTTTAGCGAATTACGTTAACTCATCATTTCCAAACTACTTTTGGTAAATTGTAAGCGAAAAAAAAATCGTCAACTGTTCGAAAAATTCGTGATATTATATGGTAAACTAGTGCTACGTTATTTTTATTAATGGCTAGTGCCCGTGACTGTTTCCCCTCGAAAGTAACTTTGTTGTTTATTATTTTTACTAGCGGGCCCGGCGGACGATGTCCCGCCCTAATAATAAAGAAAACCTTGACAAATTACGTACTTAAAAACTTCCTCATGAATCACTTTATCTACTGGTGAAAACCGTATGAAAATCCGTTCAGTAGTTTTTGAGCTCATCGCGAACAAACAGACAAACAGACAGACGTCGCAGAAGACTTTGTTTTATAATATGTATATTCTGAAAAATGTTTTTTTTTTTGTGAGTATCTTATCGGGTTCGTTTTAGCCATTTTGAAGAATAGCTTGGATAAACAATATACATTTTATTTTATCTTGGATTAAGCATATGTTATTAAAATTTGTAATTATTTTTTTCTGATTTCACAACATTAATATTCAAACGAAGTTAATACAGCGACGTATATGCAAAATAAACAGTTACAGAAACGATGTTTTGTACTACATGTATATACCTAATATTGTAATTAACTTGAACGTTTGTTTGTAATTTCCATCTCACGTACACAATTTGTGACAGAATAAATTCGCAATGTCACATTCAGACTCGGTATATTCTACAGCCAATTGTTCTGGAAGCGTCTACAGTTAACATAAGTAATGACGTCATTCGTAAGTAAAAAATCTTCTGAGCTCAAATGTTAGATATTTCCAGTATCTCGTAGTTATATCTCAAAGAGATTAATAAGGGATGAAAGCCATTTCTCGAGCGTCGGCATTACGTGCTTATTTGTAAGAATTCATTATGTACTCGTATTTGTGAGTGGTATCCGACGCCCACAAGGTCACATCTGTACGTATCATATCTTGCTAAATAATAAATGAAGAGATTGTGCTATATTTGCGAGAGAAATATCTTTACCGCTGAATTTACATTAGGCGTACTCGCGGTTAGCACTCAGAGCGATAAAACATTTTATTATTTGCTATCAAAAAAATTTAAATGGCCACAAAGATATTATATTTACAAGAATTAAAGATTCATTTCATTTATATTGGTTCTTTATTTGTACTCATATATTTCTCTCTCATTTAGTTGCGTAGTTCTAATTCTCTGAAGTTCGCATCTCTCAAACTGTGAAACCTGAAAAAAAAACCCGAAAATTCAGTCGTCGGGAACAGTCTAAAGTTTGCTAGTTTTCTGTTGCCTAAAATTACATTATAGCAAACAAACCATATATCTTGAAGAACTTCGAAATGTGCCGCTCAAACAGAAACTATAAATAGCCTACCAAAGCTAAAGTCTACAGAAAAATTGTAAAGCTAAAAGATCCTATCAGACTTCGTAACTATATATAGTAACCATAAACATATAGTGGTACAACAAATTAATCCCAGGGAGGGTTGATGTCAGGTAGGCGGCCGATCTTAAAAATTAAGTCAAATCATACACCACAACATGACAAACATGTTGAACCGACCCTACTTAGGTGGGATAAGGGTAAGAAGTAGAAGTAGATTTGTACTCGTCTAAAAATCATACTGGACAAAAATAGGTACTGGATATAATGATACTCGTAAATATACACAGCTTCTAAAAATTGTGCTTTTGATATCGTAAGAACTGTCTGACACTACGAATCTCATGTGAGTTCATGCTCTTTCCTTTCCACTCCCCACCTCCCCGCGCATACCTAAGGCGTGGTACAGCGGTTACGGTCAAACTATATCTACACTAATATTATAACAAAGAAAGATTTGTATTTTTGTCTGTTTGTAACGAATTAACTCAAACTAATGAATGCTACATTACCCCTGAGTAACATAGGCTATATTTATTTATTTATAAAAAAATTAAAGAAAAAGATAGTGTGTGGAATCCCTCCGCGCGGAAGAAGTGAAACTTCGTAATGTGGAAATGAAAATAGGAAGAGGTAGAAAATGATTTTTAGTGAAATCATATTCTTTCTTTAAGAGAAACTTTATTAACATTGCTTACAAGTCACAATTGATCGCAACTTTCAATTATCATTTTCGAGTGGAGAAATATCCAAATCTATAACATTTACAATAGGATTATGATAACTAAAGTAAGATAAGAAATGTTTGATTATTCTTTTCGCTCTGTCTCTTTCTATTCCCCCTCCCCAGGAGCGTTGAACGTTTAACGCAACAGTGCTTTCATACACCCTCCATGGTAGCGTTAAACGTTTAACGCAACCTTTGTTGGAAGTCACATTAGAAGTTTTACTTCAAAAAGAAAAAAGAAATTAGAGATCTATATTAAAACTTCAATAATGTAACGCAAGATGTCGAGAAATTAGCCATAAAATGACTTACTCGCATGCGCTGCGGAATCTGTCGATGATTGAACAAAAAATGTTTTACAATATTTAGGAACATATCAATAACTATAAAAAACTTGCCGATACCATATATCCAACTATTGTAGTTATGTCACTATAACTATTTTTTTGCATTTTAAAAGTTAAAAGAAATGCCGATAAAAATCAGATCATGTTCCCATACCTTTACATTAATCCTTATCCAAATAAATATAGTATCTAAGATTGTTTTAACCTTTACATTAATCCTTATCCAAATAAATATAGTATCTAAGATTGTTTTAATACCTATAGATTACTTACTCTTTCAACTATTCAAATCGGATATTCCATTTAAAAGTCATTACGAATTAAAAAATGTCAATGTAAACAAAATACTAACAGAAAAACAAACATCAGCACGGCAAAAATGTAAAAAAAATAAATGAAACTGAAATTATTATATACTATCTGTACCGGCGGCTACGTCCGCGTGAAACCTTACTTAAAAAAAACAGCGATTAATAAAGACATCTGAATGTATAAGTCCATTTACTTATCTACTTTTTTCTCGTACTTAAGTCGCGTCTTCATTAAAAGTATAGTAACGTTTGGGTAGACAGAACCGATTTTAATGAAACAAACACTAAATATTACTTGAAGATATGCCTTATGATTTTATCGAAGAGATTTTATCATTAACACAGTATTTTATCATTGATTCGTGTTCATACACATAGACAGACAAACATATCTAAAAATTATTGAAATGTATTTTATTACTTTTTTCTATTCCTAGGAACCTGGAACAATTTTTTTCATAAAAATGTAAAAACTACAGATAGACATGTTACATTTACATTCTTATTATTTTTTTTTTTTTACATTGTTTATAGGGGCTTTTATTCCACCGAACATATCATCCCCATTGTTCCCCAATCTTTCTAGCTCTATCATGAGAGTAGCTGATGAGGTATCATAACCAGGTCATACAGCATCTTAGCTTCACCCGAACAGGGTTCAGCCAAGATGCTGTGACAAATACCTATGTTCTGGCAACTACTTTTTATACTACTCATCAACGACTCTCTTTCGTTGCGGTTCTTAGCACAGTCCATCAGCAAGTGATGCACGTCCTTAATTTTTCTGCATACCTCGCAGTTGGGAGATTCTGCATTCCTCATTAGGTATGCAAAACGTCTCGATGAATAGTGCCCCGAACGGAGTCTTAAAGCTACCTTAACATATTGTCGGTACATTCTTATTAAATGCATAGATAAGACGTTAATAAAGACGATATCAAAATCTGTTGCGTAGTTTAAAAAACTTAAGGAAATATACAGGCAGACATGAAAAGCACTTTTGTTTTATAATATTTACGGCAATAACGACTCTGCACTAATAATGAAATTACTTTGTTGTCAATTATCTTGCTGTTCGTTAATTTACTGTTTCATATCATATTACAATTTATAGCGATGACAAATAATGTAATTAATATTCGTTGTCCGCGTGGTGGGCTTCTAGTGTGAATACGAAGTGTTCTCTTTTTCATACCTATTGTTTGTTACATAATACTTGCCTGTTCACCCATCGCGATAATTGAGTTATAACGCATTATACAATTAGTTGCTATAAATCAAATCAAAAATGCTTCATTAAATTTAGGCCCTAATAAGGCGCTTATGAACATCCAACCTACCACCTGCTCGGTAAACCACCCAGCCGCTGAAAAGAATCGGCAAGAAACTCGGTTAGATTTATCTAAGTCTATCAAGAGAGGAGTCAATTCCAGACATCACCATCGTACACGTATTGATCCACTCTATAATAGCCTTTTGACACCAAAACCCGCTTGACGTAGCGCTTAAACTTACAGTCAAGCAAATCGGTAATATACTTTGGGACTTTGTTGTAAAACCTAACACTATTTATTACCTATTTAAAAAAAATATGAATGGTTTTACGAGTTTGAAACATGGGACAACCAACTCTAATCTTAACTAATCTTATGTATTTTATAGTTTTTGCGTACAAATTGGAAAGAACAAGACAAATTCCGATGAAGTTTTATCTCTCAAGGGTCGTTCTTCATTTTTATTTCGATGTAGCATTATTCAACTGTTTTCTGAGTTAATATAAGAGTAGAATATTTTGGTAATATTTGTTCAGTCAAAAATGTCAGTTCTTCGTTATCCCAGTTTCCAATGCTCTGTTTTTGTGCTCCAAATATAGCCATAGCCTCGGGGGATTACGATTCTATATTTTGTTCAACTGACGATGCTGCGGAAAATTGTTTGGCTTTGAATTTTTTTTCTTTTTAACAGACTTCCAAACAGGAAATTCTATATTCGATCCGTTTATATATATTTTTGTACGATTTTCTCAGAAACTACTGCTCCTATTTGGATGCGGTTTTATATTTATTTGAAAGTAGGCACCAATTTGAATTTTATGTCAGCCAAAAAGTGAAAATTTGAAATATTCTTATATAAATGTAGTTTTTGTCTTTTACATAAAGATTTGGTATAGACTTTAAAAATATATATGTATAACTAGTTTCTGCCCGCGACCTCGTCCGCGTGGAATAGTTACTTTGGGATATCGAAAAAAAGAACCGTTTTTGAAACATTCTTCATTGGTGCTTCGCTCCTATTTGTGTTAGCGTGATGATATAGTGTTCCTCGAGAATCATGCTATCTAACACTAAAAGAATATTTCATATTATACCAGTAGTTCCTGAGATTAGCGCGTTCAAGCAAACAAACTAACCCTCCAGGTTTATAATATTAGTATAGATAAGTAATATTTGAATACTGTAATTGATCTTAAATTATTTTTTCTAATTTAAGATAAAGTGTGAAATATGATTTTACACTTTTGAGTTCGTGGTTTTTTGAAGGCGGTTGATTTTTTTCCTATGTATGTCTTTCTATATTTATTTTATTACAATTCTCGAAAATAACTACATTGTGAATAAATGACATACACTGTAAATCAAAATAGGACGCAAAAAATAGAAATCGTTCAATCTTGAGAGAATTGACAAAAATGACTTATCTTATAGCTTGTCGTAAAGTTAAATTGATTATATGCGCATCAGAGAATGATAGGATAATGATCCTGTTGGGTATAACCCATACGAAAGCTAGTGGGTGTTAAAGCCAATTAGATATAACTAGTAGGTGTTACAATAAAGATCCAAAATGCATTAAAATTTACCAGATATATTCAGAGACAATATAAATCAGGCTTTATTGCTAAAAGGTATTGGGTGAATCAATACTGAAACGACATTTACGTTCAGTAGTAATTTCAGCCTGTATAATTCCTCCAATTTATTACAGTAATCAAATCTGATCGAATTGCTTCCAGATTTGTTTGGATGACAGGTACAATTTACAAAGTCTCTTTTCGTTAATTATATTTGGAGAGACTAAGATAAACTTAAATTTGATTAGATCGTTAGTAAATAGTCTGCTAAGGGTTGGAAAATCTATATTTTACTACGAAAAAGAAATTCAAAACGAAAACGTGGCGCCATCAATGAGATATCTATAACAGTCAATCCTACAGTTTCTGTCCACAAACTAATTTAAAGCGCCTGTTTCTGTTATGCTCGAGACTGATGAAATTTGAATTAATAATAATAATCAACATTGACAGTTATGTAATTAAAAAATATTGAAGCCATTAGTCGAAGTGTAAATTATTCTATCTCTCAAGTAGGACTAAATTATACACAAATGCAAAATGTAATGAAGATCGGTTCAGTAGTTTCGGAGTTCATCGTGGATAAACATCATGACACTGGATTTGTATTTATTAAGAAGTTAAATATAATTACCTATTAGTGGTCTGCCATTAATTACGTGAGGTGTTTTTGAGAATTTTTGCCCTCCCTATCCTTCTGCTGAGATATCGCGAGATTTGTCTCCATCCCTTTCTCCGATACCTTAATTTCACGCGAGATCTTTCAAAATTTGTATTTTGGTACATTTTTTTTTGGATTTATCACTACATTATATAAAATAAAGTCCCCTGCCATGTCTGTCTGTCTATTCGCGATAAACTCAAAAACTACCGAACGGATTTTCGTGCGGCTTGCACCAGTAGATAGAGTGATTAGTGAGGAAGGTGTAAGTATATAATTTGTCAAAGTTTTTTTTAATTATCAGAGAGGAATAGCATCCGCCGGGCCCGCTAGTTAAAAATAAAACAATTTGCTATATTATTTTAAATTTAACTTTTTTCCTATTATTACATTTAGTCGAGATATCTCTAGAGTGTTAAAAAACTTTAATATATAGAAGAATTGTGTCAGACTGAGGAATACCGTAGTCTAGAAAGATGTTTTACTTTAATCAGATTTTCGCACGTTTTTACACTATTTATTGCTCGAAAAAAAATCCGCGTCATTTCCTGAAACTCACTGTCCCTCCCACGTGAGATTATTTTGTAATCTAAATTGCAAATTACAAACAGCACTCCATAATACACAGAAAGGGCCGGTAAAGATGAAAATCTACATGACAATAAACTCATAACTCGCTTATCAAAATAAAGCAACATTCTGGAAAGGAACGACGTTGATATTTTTACAAACGTAAAGTATGGAGGAACGCATAATCCGTTTATCCAGATGAGATTATGAAATGATGTTATATACAAGCATACGTTAGCTGGAGACGTCAAAGAAACTCATTAGAGATTTACTCTGAATATAAACTGGAAAATTTCGCTTCATGAATATAACTCTCACTGGATTCATATTTACTGCTAGATATTAAATTATGTTATTTAGAAACTTTATGTTATATTAAATACTAGTTGTGGACTACTACTACTGGAACCTGATGTACAAAACAGCGACTAATAAAGTCATCTGAATGTGTGAAGTCCATTTATTTATCTAGTTTTATCTCGTACTTAAGTCGCGTCTTCATTAAAATTACAGTAACTTTTGGTAGACCGAACCGATTTTAATGATACAAAAATTAAATATTACTCGAAGATATGCTTTATGATTTTCTTGAAAAGGATTTGTCATGAACGTCAGTTTAGCTGTGATACGTGTCCAAACAAACAGAGTGATAAACCGACGGACAGAGAGACCTTTCTAAAAATGATTGAAATATATTTTATTACTTATTTCTAGACGCCTGCAACATTCTTTTTTACAAACATCTAAAAAGTACAGACCACGTTAGATTAACATTCTTATTATATGTGTAGATGTATAGATATGTATATTATTACCTACTATTGAATTATGTTTAGAAATTGAACTTTATCAGCTATCAAGGCTTGACTCAGAACTTAATTGATTCAAGAGTTAAAACAAGGAATTTTAAAGTCAAAATACTACTAATTTACAAAAATTGCTTGTTATAAATCGATTTTCTTTTGTTTTTAATTTTATTTTTGGCAACTAATCTTCTCGTTCTAATGTCGAGTAGGTAAAGATATTACAAGTTTCTTTCATATTGTATTTAAAATTTTCCAGGGAGTTTTTGTGGCTAGTCAAAATCCATTTTAAATCACAATAACTGCTGATTAAGTCTCTTAACATCATTCTTACTAAGTAATACTTTAATATCAAGTAATCCGCTTTATTTAAATATACACAGCAATGTAACAATAATGCAATAATAGCAACGTAATTCCGAGAAGCTTCCTTTTCCCTTACACAACTCAACGATCTCTCCTGAAATTGATATCTATTTCGACAGACGCAAGAAATTGATAAAAGTTTTCTACGGTTTCCTTCACAATGAACATCGATGGTTTACTTAACTCAGAGGTAATATTGATAGATGAAAGTGGGTTTTCAGGGACACAGTTAACAATGTTCATCAATTTCTCACTATAGTTACCAATCGATTCTTTTACCTATGTTTACTCTTTAAATAATATATTCTTCATAATATTTGTTTACTAACTGATGATAAATGCGATTATAAACAACTAACTGACAACTATACCGACGTCACTGACGACATAATTAGTAGGTTCATCCATCGCCGTGGACGCTCCGGCGCTCGATATTGTGGATAATAATTTAAAAATGACTATTAAAGATAATAACGAAGCCGATAAAGGCAACAATCTCAATTAATAACCGATCTAAAGTAGTTAATAATCAAGTAAAATAATAACAATAGCTGCTCAGAATCATAACGATTTTTGACATAACTAATAAAATAAACGAAAACAGAAAAATATTGACAAGGACAAGGACCAGGAGTGTGCAGAAATAAAAAAAAAAACAACTAAATGATTTGAAGCCATGATGGCACTGTGTCTAGCATGCTGGGACACCGCTCTGATGGACGTAGGCTTGATTCCTTGCGAAGTATGCCGGAGCTTTTGTTGAGAAGAGAACATTTCTGAGTATATTCCGGTAGCTGCAGTTGAGAACCAATGCTTGTAGTTTTAACGTGCTTACTATCTTGGACTACATCGTCCTTTAATATTAGGTTAGATTCTAAAATTCTATATTTATAAAAACTTGTTATATTTACCAGTCATTGACCGTTTTTATATACTCTATAGGTTTTGTAAAATGCTAAAAACTATTACACGTAATAACGGGTAAACACGACAAACCTCATCATACATATGTACATACATCATATGGCTCGCCTATAGTTATAATATTCTTTAGACCAAATCTTAGAAATGGCATGATACGCCTAAAGAAGCTTAGAAATGTTCATGGGAAATCTTAGACTTATCGTGATACTTAGGATTCTAATATGGACACATCTTTATGCAATGTAGTACTAAGAATAAACAGTGTACTCTGTCTCATTTGGAACGAATGTATGATACACTATCAAGGTATTTTAATTACGTGCTTTGGACGTCACGTCAAGTCACGTAAAATTCAAATATTGTGCTTGTAATCCGTTTAAAATATCCGTAATAACACGGGCCTTAAAATATGGTTAAGTAATGTATCCGGCCATTTACGGACAACGTTTTAAAACGGGCCCTCGAGGTCATAAGTTCAATTAACAGCAACAACTTTACGTTTTTCATAGTCCATTTAGATTTATTTACTATTGTTCATTATACTTTGTATGTTTTATGTTTATTTCTTTAATATGCTGTCACCACTTCATATGCAAAGTAGGAATTATATACCTTTTTGTTTTTATTGTATAACTTTTGTTCAGAGGATTGCGTATATACCTTTAACGATGCTTGTTAGAACATTGTAACTCGTAAGAATGATTTCATTACATCTCGTGATGTACACAGTAGGATATTAATCGATCATTATTATTACTTATCGCTATACTGCTAAATCCTTGTCTTAATATTGATGTATTTATATACAGTTTTTCTTGGAAGTTATTCTATACCAGATATTTGCCTTAGAATTTCTTGTCTCTAAAGTTTTTCTACAATACTGGTTGTGAAAAAATAAAAAGAAAGTCACTATAACTGTGTGTATGGTACCTACCACCGGTCTTAGGACTCAATAAAAACTAGCTAATTCTGAAACACGACATGCTTAATAAATCTCAAGTAGGTGGTTGCAACTCGTGGCCTGGGGGCGATAGACACGGGCGTATACGTCGCTCCGGGCAGTTAAACTGCACAGGTCCATGTGGTGGAGGTGCATTATGCCGATGCGATTCCCACAGTTTGTCAGGGGGAGTAACACCCATTCCCGCTTGAGAGGTCCACCATCTTGACCCCTCAGGCCGCAGTTTGGGCCCCTTGGGAGGGCACAACTCCTGTTGGAGGAGCAGGCGTAGTGTCGATTAGACAGTCCCTGCTCCTCCGGCCAAAAGGTGTAAGAAGGTACCATGGGGTTTTAGTCCGTGCGCCTCGGGCATATCCATCCTCTGCTGCCCGGCAAGATGGATATCCGTTAGGGATTTCTCCATGGAGAGAAAAAAAAGGTGGTTGTAACTCAAAATTTAGTCGGACACAGTTATGATGTCCTGATATCCTTCAGTGTGTTTGTTATTTTTAATTTTGGCAAGTAATCTTCTATTCTGCCATTATCGAGTAGGTAATAAACATTACAAGCATCTTGTGATCATTTCAATATTCTAACGAGATGGGGGGCCCTTTCCTTTCCTTTCCTCTTTCCAGGATGTTTTTGTGGCATCTCAGAATTTATGCTCCGTGATATTATTTTCCATCCACTTCACTTGAATAAAATAACCAAACTATACTACGTAAAACACCAGTAATATTACAAAATATAGAGTCAAAGCCACATGACAGACTAAGATGCCGTTAAAAACTACTATAATATAAATTAAGGAATGAAAATAGTCCGTCGACTGTTTCTAATATTACTTTGTGAATTATTTCTTATCTTTGTACATATAATTCATCGGTCCGTGGGTATGTGACTGAACTTGATGAAATTTTTGAGTGTACTCAGATGGATTCAATAATGGCTTAGATTAATGGACCCGGTCTGTGGCGATGCGGTTGAATTTTAGATATTTGAAATAAAACTTCTTCAGGAGCGACTAGGAGATGACTGGACAATAATGCAACGGAAGTCCGTCACGGCAATATGGCGTCTAGTTTCTGTACTATCCGGTTTTTAATGATTTTTGATTTTGTCAATAAATAGTTTATAAACAAATCAATCAAATTTTTTTGGAAAAAATAAAAAATATTAAATTGAATAATTATAGAAATAATACAATAGAATTAATTATGTATATATGGGCGCGCGACCGTGCTGCCATCTGGTTTCAATGTAAGTAAGTAACAAATTAAATCAAAACTTCACTATCTGCAGTGCCATCTATTAGCTATTTCGGAACTTAAATAACACAGGATTTTATTTTTTTTAACTTTATTCTTGGCGACCCATCCCTTAAATTATTATTGTGTGGTATTATTTTCCATTCACTTCACTTGCACAATAAACAAACTATATTACATAAAACACAATCAATTTTACACAATATAGTGTCAAGTAACACAAGATTATGAATAAAATATAAAATCCATTACATGACAGACCAAAATCCCGCCAAAAACTCCGGAAATATTATTAGCAACTCTTTGTTATAAAGTAAATGAAATATAGAAAAGAACTTATGTTTCTCATTTCAGTTATCATAAACCAATCATATCATATTTGAAGTATCTAGTAATTAAATTATTGTTTTAAAATGTATAGTGCTCGACGATAATAAATGTATATATTACTAGTGTTACATCATCAATAAATGTCTTTTAAAAATGCCTTTTTAAATTCTCATATGATGTATTTATTTTTAACTTAATCGCCATCTCCTATAACGCCAAAGAAGTTTTACTTTAATCGCGTGTGACAGTTACACGTACTCATTTTTTGTTATTATCAAAGCAGGACAACGTCCGCCGGGTTCGCTAGTATTATTTATAAATTCTTGCATTCGATTCTTAAACAACATTATATTTACGAGCATTTATTTGTTGTTACAGGTACGTAGTATTTTGTACCAGTTGATTTATAGGCACCATTGTAAGAGTAAGTGGTAGTAATGACGTCGTATATTACGATGCGATGCAATGTGGTAAGTATCATTCGATTATTTAAAGAAATTTTCAGTGATATCTTTCATATTTAGACTCCAATCGAAGATATAGGTACGTGTACGATTACGGATATTGCACGTTGCCCTAGTTATTATGTGCGCATCATCACAGTTTAATTTAAATTATATTATTTGAATTGTTAGTCGCATTGAAGCACTCAGTTAGGTTGCACAACAACATAATTCAACAATCAAATTAAATAAAGTAATTGTAACCTAACAAACAACTTTATTCCCACAAAACGAGCATCCTAAGAACAGAAGTGAGGCAAGGACATGCTCCTCAATCCTACAGTACGAATGCTACTCACAAGAGGTGATATTATTCAGAACATGTCTGGGAGTAAGACTCATCATTTATAATGTACGAATAATCAAATATCGCTATTCCTTTTGGGTAAATTATTATACATAGGAATTGAAAACTCTTCATTAGGTTAACTATGTGATTACATACGATATTTTGAAAACTGAAAAATTAACTGAATCGATCTTATCAGAGTTATCATTACTTGAAAAAAATATTTAATTAAAACTCAAGGTATCTTATAATAGGGTTATTAATTTAAAATTAATAATGTTATTACTATAAACAAACCACAGGCACGTACATAAAATTTACGGGAAAAATAAACATTTTTCGAGGATAAAGCTATAAAAATATACTGTTTTGTAGCATCTTTATTTTCTATTTTATAGCATCGACTCACGTTAACGTTGCGATTTAAGCCATAACTAATGGGTGTTACGCATCTCTTCCATATTTTTCAAGGATAAAATTATAAAAATAAGTTATTTTGTAATACCTTTTTCGCCTTATAGCGTTGAGTCACGGCAACGCTAGAACTTAACCAATATATATTGAAACTAACTGTGGTGGCTGTCCTCTAATTTATTAAGTAACATTAGGAACTTCTCGTCTTGTAACTGGAAGGGAGAACTTTCCAAAACTTCTGATTGAATCTGAAACTACATAAATTTGTAATTCTTCTTCTTAGTTCATATATTCTAAAAGCAACAATCTGTATATTTATCTTTACTGGTAAAACCAAGAAAAACGTTAGATTTGCACTTTAATTATGTGCATAAATACATGAATATATCCAAACTCTGGATGTCAATTTCTGGCTTTTCTGCTAAATAACTATTCGTAAAAGGGCAAGGTAATTAGATCCTCAGCTTACGAAGGCCAACTCATTAGGAAACTGTACTTTATTTACTAAAAACTATTGAGCGTAAATTTTACTTAATTTAGATTAATAAAAAACAATCTCACAAATTAAGATTTTTCAACAACCTTGTCCTTCATCGGCAACTCATATTATAAAACTAAATCAATAATCAATGCAAATAGATTGTAGATTAAATATAATATGTTAAAAAATACTTCCAAATAAATGGGTTTCAAGCCCTGACGATAAAACTAAGACCCTGACTTGAATCTTTCCCATGGCCATAGTTAGAATCTCCGACCGCTAAACCAAATACTTGGAAAAGCAACTTAAACTTCAACGGCATAAAATTGTAATAGTTAGGAAAGACATTACTTGTCCCTAAAAACACATCGCTCGTAAAAATGCTAATATTATTATGCAAATGGCTTCCATCGATGTAAAAGCAGTCGAGAGTTTTGCCGCAAAATTGAAATTAGATCTTACTTAAGGGTTATTTGCATAAAGTAATAACATTAATGATTTCAATCGAAAATAGATGCGTTGGGTATTTTATTACCATCTTGCTCTATTATGTCAAATTGATAAAGATGGATAAAAAAGACATTTTAGAAATCCTAACTAATATTATAAATACAAAAGCGAGGTTTTTTGTTACCGTTGCACGCCTTAACTACTCAACCAATCGTCATGATATTTTATATACACTTTCTCAGGGTACTTAAAAGGATATAGTGCACCTTAAACAAATGTACTCCTTTCTAGGGATAGATAAAATAAAACTAAACGCGAGGGAAGCCGCGAGCCAAAACTAGTAAAATTATAAACGTGTGGCATAATATAACATTAACTTGGAAATATGACATCATTATTACATTACGCAAGATTGAAGTAATATCTTGAAACGACGAATCGTCGCCTTAATATTTCATTTTATCCTCGGGCTATCGTAAGGATTCGTTCAAGTACTGATGTAATACTAACCCGAAGCAATTTGTCCATTTACGGAGCATTTCGTCCGTTTCTGATCTCGGTAAAATGTTTGGAAGAGATAAATTTTACTCAGAAATATTTCGCAGCAAGAAAAGCTTTTGATAAATGATTCTCTGAGATGTACAGACGGTTTTATTTGGATGACTTGGTTATTAGCTGTACCAAAATATTGCAATTTTCAGATTATGTCCACGGTTACAGACTGATAGAATTAATATGAACATCATCTCATCATAAACCTATCTTGCATAATACGAAAGACGCGAGCAATACCCTACCTAATATTCCATCCACAGATAGAGGCAAAACTAATTGCCATGGTGTTAGGTCTTTTAGCTACGGGCTAGCCGTAGCTAGGGCTACGGGATAAGTATACAATAAAAAAAACCAATTCAACTACGTACATTAAAAAAAATTGATACACTCAAATGTGTAAAATATATCTGACATATAGCGACTGTTGTTCAATATTCTGTGTTGTGAACATTCGTAACATTCCAAGTTTCACATCAAGTTTAGACAAGTTGTAGATCTAGTTTCTGATATCTTGCGAAACTTCAAGACGTTAAGGGACGGAGTGCCTTCTTCACTCACATGTCTGAAAGCCTTTAGTTTGATATGTAACTTGGTAAGTGTGTTTGTTTAGTCTTGTGTTCGAAAATAGTAGACCCCTTTTATCAATGTATAGTAATATAAGTTTCATATAGTAACAAAGTGAATGGTATTAGGTTGTTTTCTATTACTTTCCCTTAACTAGCTACCACTCTCCAGTTGAAAATTTATTGCCAAACACTTGAGTATGTATTCCATCAACTGTCATTGAGAGACACTCCTTTTAGGTTTAGCTTGTTAATGTGTGCACATTCAAGAGAAATTATGGTTAAATTCGAAACCTATAAAATATAACGTTTGGAAATCCAGCAAGGGTTTTATTTTGTGCGGTGTTTTTTAGATCATAAAGCAAAGGTCTATTTACGTCGTTTAACTTTGTGATTTGAATAAATATTTAAACAATTTCATGGACTTATTGTCAAAGCACTTTATAGTATTTAATCTTCGCTTTATTCAATGTCACATCGATCGTAATATATTGACGCCTGTTTTAATATTGTGTGGCTAAAATTAATCATGGGTAGCGCGTCCATTGTTAGCGATTCTCATAAATTCCCCGAGTGAACGAACAAAAGTGAAGGGAACTAATATAAATCAATGAATGGACAGTTTGAGGGTATCGTGCGTTCACTTATTACTTACGTTAATGTTCTATTAGAAAATGTATTAATTTCTTTTAATTATCTGTCTTCAATTGTTTCAATGCTTCTTTGTATTTGACTTTTGTCTATTGTGATTTGAAAAATATATTAAATCAAACAGCATTGTGTGTTCTATTGGTCAGTGATGGTGTTGTTAGAAAGAGTAAATTGGAAAACTTATTTTCATATCTTTATCCAGGAAAAATATGGCAGCGACGTGTAACAGTCATTAGTTATGGCTTATATCGCAAAGTTAACGTGAGTCGATGCTATAAATTCGAAAATAAAATTAGGTGCGACAAAACAGTTGAAAAGATTAGCATATGACATTCTAATGCATCAGATTCTACCAACTTAATACTATCAGGTTTACAACTTACGAACACATGAATATTACTCCAAGTTATCGCTTTAGTTCTTAAATTGCAACGATATTTTTATATTATTAGCTTGCTGTTATTATTATTTATATTATTAACCTGCACTTGCATATGAAGTATGAACTTCACCGCAAACACAATCGTGTATTATTTCTAAATGTAATTTAAGATATATTATTTTTATAATTATACTGTTCATTATGCCGTGTGGTAGGACTCGATAATTGTATACGATTAGATCGAAATTACAATACCTCGAGTGTAACGTTAGTTGCATGCGTAGTAGTATCAGCCGAAGTTAGCGCAAATGCGCGTAATAATTAAGTGGGATGGCTATATCTGAATTTCAAGTATCATGGACACAGTTTCTCTTTTCGTTCGTCGTATTTTGGGATCGGTTAGCGTATATCCAACTGCCGAGGGGCGTACTTCCAGCATGGCAATAACAACGACTACCACTGGACTAAAGGTACCTCGACAATCGCCGTTACTTTTGGGCTACCTTGCTTTTATCATTATATAACTTGCAGTCATATTGTCAATGTTAAAAGGAAGCCACATGATTCCCTTCGTACGAAATTTAAAGGCACAAGTTTGTAAGAAGCTCCTAATAGATTTTGATAATGGGGAATATGGATTGCATTTGGTATGAAGAATCGTATATCTTTAGTCGTCTACCTGGGTACTTTATTTTCTCTGACCAATTTGAGACCATATCCCTTAGAATTTTATATTAATGCCAACCTTATACATCGAGCTGTATAATCACATTAGCAACAAAGTGCCCCCCTATAAGGCTTTGGTATCTTATTATGAGGCAAATAACCTTAAAAATACATTATAGATAAAAGCGTGCAAAACTTTGCTCTTTGTATAATGAGGACACTTTAGATTATTTTACAAAACACAGTAATCAAGTATCTGCGGAGTATTTGAGAACTCCGAAGTTACTTGTGAAATATTTTCAAGGGCGGCCATTAAAACGACCTAAACAATGTTCGCTTCACTTTATCTTCGCTTAATTAAAACAGAAGATGAACGGATGAAACGTAAAGAGCTGGAAACGTGCTTCTCATGAGGGAGATAAATTCGCTTGATGTTCATTATCTTATTTGTTGAGGGCGTAGAGAGTTTCACATAATTATGTATGCGCGTACATATGAGTGTATCTTTATATATAAGACTAGCTTTCCGCCTTAGCTTCGTATCCTTGTGTTAACGAAAACAATCATTTTCCATTTATAATATGACCGTATAATGAACCATTATAAAATTGCAACTGAATGCTACTCTGTCAATATTTCTGCAAATCTCCTTACTGTATTCTGTTTTACTCACTCACTTTTTATATGGAAAATCTATCGCATGTCGCATTACAGCCGGCGCGCGGCCGCGGTGTAGGTGTAAAGTGCAAGGTGCTCGGCAATTCGAAATGGTTTAAATAAATATTGTGCGCAGTTCCTAACATGCGTCTATCATCTGGATGATTGTATTTATTATGTAATCCGTAAACTAATAAACATGTTAAAATTAAAATGTATAGTTAGATATCTTCCCCACTATTGATTTCCTATTATCATTCCCATTTTGTAATTAATAAGTTAAGATTAAAAACGCGATTTAATACTCTAAACCGAATAATTTTCAGTTAAATACCTATGATCGGAAAAAAAGTTTCTCTTTCATCGTGGTTTTGTTAAACTACACAATGATTTTTAATTACATTTTTCACTTTCCGAACTTTGAAACAATTTCTTTCAGACAAACCTGACTTGATAATTGCATAACCAAAGTAAGAATCAGACGAATAGGTGCAGCGGCGCTTAAGTAATGCACTTACATATATTCGCTAATTGATTTCTATTTACATGGTTTTCGGTATTCATGTATTTGCAATTCTTCTCTCTCTAAATTGATTGATTGATTTTGTCCTTTGTCCTTATGGAACCATTTGTATTGCTCTTAACAATAACTGGGCTCAGTAAGTGGAACTGTTATCGAGATCTTTATAGTATTTATCTTTATTAAATTACGTAAAATTTATCAACTAAGAGTGGTCGTCCAATATCCATCAGGTATTTATAATGAATTACATACTATACAGCATTTTAACATGAAGGTATGTTCAACTTAATTGATGTAAGGGTCCAATGGCCATTTCGACATCATTTATTACACCTAAGCATTTGTCACGACGCTCCGGTGTCCGGAGATCTGTTCAATATATCACTTGAAATGTCCAAAGACTAGATAAAATAGATAGTCCGTTCCAAATTATCACTATCTTTAAGTTGAAAATTTGTCTCGCCGAATATAGTATCTTTGGTTGAATTCTAACAGTTGTATTTCATATCTAGTTTAGATCATTTAACTGTATATAGTTCTAATTTGCTAGCTAAAATTCAAACGGAACTGAGAGGTGTAAGTTAGTTGCTGTAGTTTTTATAAAGAATTTGTTTGCAATTCATTTTACTAAACCAGTTCTAATTGGTAAATATGTTCAAACGAGGATGTCGAAACAATCCCATCTTTGTCAGTTTACCCAATCAAAGATAACTTTATTTCATGCTCTCAATAAATAAAGCAATGTACCTAAGGCTATCTATTTAATCATGAGGTAATCTCCTACTGTACTAGAAAATAATGAAGAAGTGGGTGAATTAAAAAAAAAAGTTAATTACACCACAGTGAGTAGTGATGACAGTGCGGCTTTATAGTTACAGCTACCGCTCTCAAATTCATCGCCAATGCACCTATAAGGGGTGTTCCGGTAAACACATTTGAGAGTTACTCCTCTCCTATTCGTAATATAATATCTTGCGTGACTATTGTCAAACGCTAAAACCTAGAATATATTAAAGAAAGACTCATCTAATTATATAACCGTTAATACAATTTAAAAAGAAGCTCTAATTTTTAAATATAGTTGCGCTGACATTTTGGTGAAATACTAATAATGTATTCAGAATAAACATATCAAGATCTATCAGTTCCATTTACTTTATATTGAAACGACCGTGAAACTATGCGCTTCACATATTAATTATATATGAAATCAAACGCTTCTAAATATAACTAACCAGTTTATTAATAATAATATCTCTTTTAAATGAGAGGTCCGAGTAACAGAATCAGGACGCGTAAAAATAATGACCAGATAAATGAACCTCTCAAATATTTGAAGAGGCTTGTTTCTTCAGGATAGTGAAACTAAGAGACACGTACAACGCCACAAACTGGGTTTAAGCTTTAGCTTAGTTCTTATTAAGCTTATGACAAAGGCTTCTGTATATATCTAATTATAACGATATATTATGATGCATTATATAAAATGTATTCCTATTTATTACTTTGTGCATTAGTACGCGAATAAGCGATGATGGTTTAGTTGATAGTGTGTTCCGACACTGCGTCGATGGACGTAGGTTCAAATACTTGTAACTGAGTCGGAGCTTTCGATCAAGGAAAATATTGTAATGAAAACATAGTATGTTAGTTAGACTTTTTCTAAACCCACCTATATAGCTAGCTAAGTATCTAGCTGAAGTTAAAAGTCTGTCGCCAAGGTGTTCCCGCAGCTGTATTTGAGAGCCAGTCCCCTCTAGGCTTAGCGTGTTTACCACCTTAGACCACCTCGTTATTTAACATTAGATGAGATTGTGTATAAACGCTAGAACCTATAAAGTATAAAGAAAACGTCCTTTATAATTCGTTTAATTTATTGTTTCTAGATGCGGCATAACATAGTCATTTGATCAGTCTTGTATAAATTAGATTAAAAACTGGTATTCATTTTAACTCTACGATATACATGCCTAACGATTCCAGTTTAATTATAGCAAGTATCATATCCCAGAGGACTATGACGAGTAAATTTCCCGTCGGCAGCTAACTAAATTTGTAATTGTTTTACGCTGACAAACAAATTAACCACGACGCTTTAGTGAGAAAGTTTGCGGAGCAAATTAATTTACAGGCTATGTTTTAGAAATAGACACGTAAGCGTCTGGGACAAGTACCATTATAATTATAATTGTTGATAAAATTGGCCTCACTAATGGGTAAAGCGTTACATTTCGATTCCATTAAAATAGTTATTTGAGTATATTTTTCCATCTCACAAACACAATTTCACTCGGAATTCTTCTGCTCCGTAAACCTTTAGGCTCTTTTTTATTATTTGCTAGCTTTTGTTTTGCTTTTCGCATCGGAAACAGACTTTTTTGGATTGAAGGTACCCTTTAAGGTACCTGACTACATGCATGAAAAATTTTAGGGTAGGGTATACTATATGTGGGGTATTGTAGGTATGAAAGCGTAAGGAACAAACACACACTTTCAACTTTATAACATTAATAAGGATAGGTGTTGGTGTTTGGTCACAACGTCACCTGATATTAAATGACGATGGTGTCATGTATTGTAGCACATTAAAACTAGAATGGGTTTGGCTCTTAAATGCAGCTGTCAAAGCACACTTATAAGCGCATCGCGAGACATGTTCAGCTCGAGGATGATAACTACCTGGTGGGGTTTAAAAATAGCGTTGCCACCTTGCTTGCTATTTTCGAAAGTTTAGAACAAGCTATCATTGAAACATTGCTTTTTAGTTTCGCATTGTAAGTTAAACGCGTTGATAGATTTTAATATATGAAGTGTTGTTAGATTTATCTTAATTGTGGCAAAATAAGCTGTATAGGATTTAAGCATGATGACTGTAAGTAAAAAATAGTAGGGAAAATTAATCACAAATACTCATCTGAGAAACCCGATCACTAATATAAAAAAGTTTTTTTTTTTATATTATGTATTTATGTAGGATTTTCGTTGTTCCTTCCATTACGAGTTCGGAAACGACACCCTCATCTCGAGTTAAAAAAATATTTAAACAATTTTTAAACCGTACTTGGTAAGCGAATGAATTAATTATGAACTCCATGAACCGAATTAAAAAACAGAAAAAATGTATCACATCTGTTTGGTTAATCTATGAGCTTCGCGACACGCCCGCCCGACTCTCCCATCTTTTATATGGTTTATATTTTAAATGAATGTCTGCTTCGTATATTTCTAGCATAAAATTGAACCGCGCGCAACCTTTGTAATCCATTATCCAAAGTATCATCTATCATGCCGCCTGAGATATTAATATTATATTTTTATATGGAAATGCTCTCTTGATCTTTCTATTGTTTACATTATTCCTCAGGGTTACTTTTTTATTATCATTATAGAACAATATTTTTTTTGATGTTATTTTTTCACGATGAGCGTATAATTATTTGTGAATCATTTCACACGAATGTGAATCTGATAAAAAGTAAGTGAGGTAACAATTAATCTCTAGTTTCTAAACATCCCACTTTCGATAAAATAGTTATCCCAAATAAAACGAAGGTTTCCTCACGATGTATTCCATGACTTTTATCCAATTGTATTACAAATTCACATGATTAAATGTATATTATTCCGTAAATTCCGTAAAACTATATAGTACAGCTTAGCTGCTTAGCTTGAGGACACTGTAAGCTATTCGATCACCATTTTATTTTAATTTGAAATATTGTTGTTCTTGATAATATTTTCCATTATTAACGTCTTAGTAGTCGTGTTTATTTCTTCTATTAAACTCTCTTTAATCATTCGAATCACTACAAACTAAGTTTCAGGAATTCGGTATCTTAACTCTGCCCTGCAACATACACTCTTGATAATTTAATGTATGCCCGCAAAATCTTAGATAAACTGGATAGTAAAATACCACCATAATTTAAATACTAGAAACAATATCAAATTGGTTATTCTATGTTTCAGATTCACTAAGATCAATAACAATTTTTTTACTTAAAATTGTTACATTTTATAACAAAATCCCTAAGCACATTACCTATTTGCCGGATAGTGTGTTCAAGCACCATGTCAAGCGGGTTTAAATGTCTACAGGCTATTTTATAAGGTGGATCAATATATGACGCTAATACCATCTAGAAATGACGCCAATCTCTATGCTTCCACCAAACGTATACAATTTGCAATTATCTATGTTTATAAAAATATGTGACATGAAAAGATAAACTAGATCGAGATTCTTGCAGGTTCTTCTTAATGACTGGGTTGTTTTCCGAACCGCTGGTAGCTTTCACCTTCATAAGCGATTTGTCAGGACCTAAACTGAATAAATTATTTTTTTGGTTTTGATTTTATAATTTCATAGGCGAAGGATATTTAAAGATCCTTTCTTTATACTCCGCTTACGTTGTATAAAAATTCCTATGCAAAATTTAATACTTTTACCGTCACTCATTTAAGTAGCACATTGTCTGTCAGTCAGTCTTAAGAATTTGTTTATTATACAATCTACGTAAGAATAAATTTACAAGAACGTTGACGTTTGAAACAATTGTAGAGATAAAATACACTTAGATGCGGAAGAGACTAAACGGAATCTGTATTCTAATAAAAGACTAAGCTTTCGTTGAAGTGCTCAGTCATCTGAATATCATGACTGGTGAAACCTGTGCAAGTTTTAACTATGAGTACCACACCTATAACTGTTCCACTCCGGTTAGTGTACTTAGTAATTTATGCAAACCTATGTTGATGTTAAATGTGATGAGGTGATATTATAGAGTTTTCTCCTAGATAGATTTCGAAATGCCCAAATTTAGACATTAACCTGGCTAAACAACATTGTTAGAGTCGTAGTTCAGAGGAAATGAAAGAGGGCAAGCCACTATGTCGTAAATGTGGTAAAACAGAACTAAGAATAGCCCCAAAACTTTTAATAAAAGCAAGCCGCTGATAATATCGATTGAAAGTAGTGACAAGGACTCAGGTGAGCACTGTCCCGAGTGGAGTCATAGTGAAGTATAGTCCCAAATCGGCTAATGGAAGTATGAGCAAGCCGCTGATAATATCGATTTAAACTAGTGAGAAAAACTTAGATAAGTACTGTCTCAAGTAGAGAAGAATGGCGCACAAAGTACTAGACTTACATTTAATACTGCGTGAGTACAAGCTGAAGAAGAACTAGAACAAGAGTTGTTCCAATTCAAGAAAAATAGCCTTAACTTGCCTATTTATCCCGTCATAGCATAAGCTTCTTTTGTAAATAATTTCGCATGATTATTTTAAAAGCTTCGCTTCCGTTGCCAAGTGTAAACTTTTTACCACAATTCACGGTAAATTTCTCACGAGGGTTTTAAACATACGATGTAGGTATTCAGGTCATGCAAACACTAGGAATTTCTTGTCACGTCCTAGTTAGGTTTGAAGGCTTGATTTAAATGAATGAGTTGTTCTCTAACGAGATTTTAAAATACCTGCCGCTTATATTAAAAAAGTCAAGACGTAAAAGTTTCATAACATATTTCAAAGAATTTAATGCTAACGACATTGAAGTCTAGAGTGATTAAGTCTTCATTTTTATTGACAAAGAAGCAATATATTTACTTTCTTTCAGTGAATTAAATATTGAGATTACTTTCTTTATTAGATTTATTTTATATTATAGGCTAATCTAGAACTTTCTGGAACTCGTTATATTATGTAATCCTCATCCGATTTTCTTTTGAGTTCGACATAACAGTTTTTGATTTTTTTTCTTTTACCATATCTTCGTTACCATTGTATTATATTATTTTCAGGACGTATTAATTGTTACTTAATCAGAATTATTTCAGTAATTACATGCAATATTTCTAATCTTAGTTAAACGTGATTTATATACAAGCTTCTGCGGAAGTTCTGACAAGGACAAAAAACACAATTTGAAACATTTTTCATTAGTGCTCCGCTCCTATTGGTCTCAGCGTGATAATATACAATCTTAATCCTCGATAAAAGAGCTATCTAACACTCAAATAATTTTTGAAATCGGAACAGTAGTTCCTAAGATTAGCCCGTTCAAGCAAACAAACTCTTCTGCTTCATAATATTAATTAAGTATAGATAGGTACAGCCCATGTAAGATCGTTGTGAGTATTTAAATGCCATTGTTTTTCAAATTAATCGTAGAGCAATCAAACGCTATGCATTTTATAGCGATAAATCTAAAATCCTTTCACTCATAAAGCGTTGCAGAGAGATTTTTATTCGCAAATCTCAGGTCCGCTGGCCTCGGTCGACGATTAAATGCTTTCAAACCTCGAACAGAAAGCACCGCAACGCTACAATGTTTATATAGTGAAATATCCCGCACATTGTGAAATAAGCCGAGCTGTATGAATAGCTTTTGTTCCTTTTAATCCACTAATGCGGTGTACAGTGGCGTGTGAAGATAATAAATTCGAATTTTACCATGACCTGCTTATTATAAAAGCTCCTTGAATACCATTCTCGCGTATTATGCATTTCGAAGTGTATATAAGAATGGTAGACACTACACAGGATTAGATTGTGGATGATTCACTAGCAAATGCATTTCTGCCGCAAAGCAACAGTGTTCTGATTAGCAAGCTGTGGTTCGCAATATATATAAACATACAAGGTGTTTGAAGTTGGTTATATATAGGCTGCGGTGGTATCTTAAAATCATGTGGACTGCATGAGTTTTTAGTACTTAATAAGGTAACCAAAAAAATGCTAATTTAGTATAGAGAATTTTGCAAGGACGTTCTTAGGAAAACTTGTATATGAATTGTTTCAACCCGGTACTTAACGGCCTACCATTCAACCTAACATTCAAAATATAATATATGAAAGGTGAATATTTTTTAAATATATGAAATTATACTTTATTTCCAATAAATAAAGTTATAATTGGAATTAGTAGTTAAATACCACCGGAATACATACAGAAGCCTCGGCTCTTTCAAATAACATCCAAAAGCGTAAAGCGTTCGAGTTAGGAGTTTAGGTCGCGGTAGGAATACCGCTCGCTTGCGTCGTGAGCTCGTATCGATTTTGCGACCACGCCCGAAACATTTCACTTAGCGTTTGGACACAGATAAAACATTCTTTATATATTATACACAGATTAGAATTCTACTTTAACTACCTTATGTTATGTGAAGAGTTAACTTAAGATCTCTTTGTAGTCTTTGTAGAAGAATACATGAATGGAACCCAACCAAAAATAAGAGGAAAAAAAGACAGTCATCTCATGTTATATAGTTATGTTTGTAGTATAATGGAGATTTGACCTATTCCTACATTTTTTTGCTAGATTAAAGGTACACAGTGTACCTCTAGCAACGTCTATGCAAATTTTCATAATAATCGATTGTGTCGTTAAGGATTGAATGCTTAACAAACAAATGCACATTTATAATATTAGTAATCAAGTTAGGATAACTATCTGTTTCTATAATTTAAATAAATATCAAACCGCAAAGGTGGACGTAATTCGCTCGTATTCCCAAACGCCCGGATAACCTAGCAGTTATATTTACGCCCAACATTCCCGGGTCGCCCGGATAAACACGTCATGGAGTGCTCCATTACAACCGTAATACCCGGATCCAAAGCGGACTTTTGCCCGGCTCTAATGTCACCATTACCATTGTATGTAATATAAATGTTTCTCCATACGAGCGTATTATTATTTATGCATTTATTCTGAGATTAAAAGTTATTTTATTTCGGTTTGTTTGGATTGATTATTCGAATTGTTTTCTAGGGAGTGATATTTTTTTTATTGGCATATGGCGTAATATATTTCGGTTATTGTGCACAAGTGAAGTAGATGGGAAATAATATCACGGAGCATGAATTTTAAAATGTCACAAACATTTCCTGGAAAGTTCTAACAAGGGAGCCACCATTTTGTTAGAACATTTAAATTTTCACAAGACATTTGTAATATTATTATCTACTCGATAATTGCAGTAATAATCCAGACGTTTGGTTGCCGAAAATACATTTTAAAAAAGGTCATTTATGTCAAATTCTGTATTAAATAATTTCGCCGCGTTCTCGTTGGAGTTCCTACTGTACATTCATGAATAGAAATGAAACAGTGTATTTGCAAACAATGAAGCGATGCCGTTGATCCTATAAAAGGAACTCTAATATTGCAGCGAGAACACTCCTATAAATGCTTGGCATTGGATTTACGAGTTGACGCTTCCATATGGTGCAATAGCTCAGTCGAAGCGTGTAGAATTATTGTGAATGGATAAACTAACTTAAATGTCCATTTTTTTAAGAAATCCGCCGTTAAATACTTATATACGAATTACATTGCTGCATTTCAAACTTGCAAAGCTTAGTTAGCTTTCTTTCTTTATTTTATTGGCGGCAATCAATCTCCTAGTAGATTATTACTGCTATTTCGAGCTACAAGTTTCCTGCGATCATTTCAATGAACTAACAAGATGGTGGCCGTTTTGTTAGAACTTTGTTATGCTGTGTCTTCCGCGCTAACACACTAGCTCGTTGAAGTTATGGATCAATCGGACCAACAGATTGAGACAAGTAAAAAAAAAGTAGGTTATAAATCAATAACTTGGAAATCGTAAAAAAAACATTTATGTATGTAAGGTTATGATTAGTCCCTTATTTACAATAGGTGGGCAATAAGCACGGATTATTAAAGATTTACCAATGAAAAATCTCAAGAAAAACATAAGCAGTTCTATTAAAACACTTCAAAAAGTATAACTAGAGGTTCGCAATAGTAATTATCCCGAGAATGACATAAGAAAGTGCTTAATTAATACAAAACTATGCGCCAGTCGACGCTGTATTGTCTGCGAAACTGGGGCATTCAAACTGAGCTCACTGGATATTCAAATCAGTTTGTAATGTGTTCCCTTTAATGACTAGGTAACTGAACAGTCTAGGATATATTTTATTAAAATTGACATATAAATACCTTCTGTCACCAATCTTGAATTAGGGGTGCGTCCAATTATCACGTGATGGTTTCAGGAGGAGGAGCAGGCACTAAATCTCACGTAGGGAGAGAAGGGGTTTCGGCAACTACCACGTAATTTTTTCGGCTAAAAATAGTGTAAAAATGTAAGAAAATCAGATTAATTTAAAGTAATACATGTTACACAGCACAAAGATATTTAGTTTTGTTTTTTTTTTTTAATAAATTTAACGTATTTATATAAAAAATTAGATATCTTCGAAGATCTCACGTGAAACAAGGGAAAGTGGTCGAAGTTAATCTCACATCTGACCAGAGAAGGGGATGTCAAACATAATTACTAGACCCCATTACTTAGAAGCGATCATGGCTCTGTGACAGAGAGTTAGGACGCTGCGTCGATCAAAGTAGGTTCATATCCTTGCAATGAATTACATCTTTCATCGAAAAAAACCATCAGGATGAAACCATAACATGTTGATATGATTTTTTTTTAATTCACCTAGATAACTACAACCTTGAAGTTGAAAATCGATCACTTTATTTATCTGTAAGAATCTATAGGCAAGTCCCTAAAGCTGCATTTGAGAGTCAGCCCTCTTCTATGTTTAGCATGTCACCATCTTAGATTGTCACACAAAGTAAGATTATAGACATACGTTAAAATGTACCTCTTGATTATGGAATGTAGAGGTAAGGAGAACCATCTCTTTGTATGCAAATGTCTCTGTCAAATTGTGTTAAATTAGGGTGACGCTACAGTAGGAACAGGGTTCATTATTGTTAAATTATTACGAACATATAACATTAGTCCCCTAAAAATTAAAGAAAAAACTACTAAATACTCAAAAATTACTAAACATATTATTTAAAATTGATAATATTCTATGGCTCTCCATGTTTTCTCACATAAGTTATTTTAGATTATAGTTACAAAATTATTTCGTACTAACCATACCCTTTGTCTATGCTAGCGCCATTTTGGAGGGTTTTGGAACTGTCATTTACTGCTAGAAACTTGACACTTCCATATGAGAATATTGCCCTCATTTCTAGCCTTCATGCACTTCATATAAAATTGATCAAAAAAAATAGCAATACATGTACTTTTTTATGTTAAATTAACTCTACTTATAGCGTTGTTACCGAATGGTTAAATAAGGTGTTAAATAATAAACTTATCAAGATATTAGTTACAATAAAGTCATAAATAATGGTAAAAGTATAGATCTTATGTATATAACTCAACAATTCAGACGTAACATAATTGTATTTGGTTTCGCGTGTCTACACTTTAATTATAGATAATCGATTATTACATGTCGTGTGTATAAGTTGCCTAATCGATTGTTATGAAAAAAAAATTATCTGATGGAATATTTCATAAGAATGCATCATTAATTATTTTGTAAGCTTTTTGCAATCAACAGGGACATTTTGATGTATAAATTGTAAAAATTATAAAAAAAACATTTTGATGTATAAATTGTAAAATTGTAAAAAACAATTTGATTTATAAATAGTACAGGCGATTGATAACGTATGGCAGTAAATATAAACTATGAAGTTAAACCGTCAAAAACGACAATTTTACGAAATGTTGTTCTAACCTTATCAAGTTTCTATTTATTTACAAATCCATTAAATAGGAAGTTTTAAAATTTTCATTTTGTAATGTCAAAGTAAAACCGCGTCACCATCAAAGAGGTTAAGTCTTAGAAAAGGAAAAGATCAACCTTTTTTAGGATTCATTTTTAAATTGCCCATTGATTTAGCCTAATTTTATTCTTTTACGTAAAAAGTTGAACCATAATTACTGGAGGGGCTTTTCGGATACTAGAAAAGATTGCTCTGTAACTCGAGAATAACCCGACAAAAAGGTCTTTATCAGGCGATATCGAGCGGAATTAAAACGACCACGCAAACCTATTTGGTGTCAAACAACACAGTTGTTAGTGTTGGAAATAGGTCGATGGGGGATCGTGGTGATAAAAATAGGCCGTGCTCTCTCGACCCCTGACCGGGTTGTGGGATATAGGGGTTGATGAACCCAGACAATGGTTCCACTCGCCTTTGACGTTAGTTGGCAACATTGTTCTTTAAGTGGTGCTGACGCCACATACAATAAACTAGTTGACTCGGCCACGCGCTGCTGTGCCTCAGTTATTACATGTTGAACTAAGCTGATGATAATGTATAGATGCATCATAAAATAAACTGGAGTTGAAAAAATAATTCAAAATTAAAGCGTGGCGCCATCTATGTGGTTACTGTAACAGTCGGTCCTACAGTTTTCTGCCAACAAACTAATTTAAAGCGCCATCTGTTTATGAATGATGAAACTTACAATTAATAACAACAATCAATTTGCAATTAAAAAATATGGAGGCCATTAATCGAAATATAAATTATCCTATCTCTCAAATTGGATCAAATTATACATAAATGGTAGCGTTTCACGAAGATCGATCGAGTAGTTTCGAAGTTCATCGTGGACAAACATCATGACACTCAATTTTTGTATGTTTAGATTAGGATTGTATGGAAATCCGTACTTTGTTTTTTTTTCTGTAGACTCTAGGTCCACGCCTTTTTTCTGCTTTCGTTTATTAATCTTTTTACTTATCGATTATTCTTAACCATTGTTAATCTATTTATGAGTATCCATACAGTATTAAGCCATTATGATTTGAGAAGTTACAATATGTGCTAGAACATATCGTAAGATCCAAGTTAACCTTGACCAAATATGATATGTTTAAAGGAGCATAAAAAATAGGATGTGTCGTTAAGAGGTAAAGTTACACGATGGAAGTGAAACTTTTGTATTACAGGAAAATATTAAAAAAAATACAACAACGTCACGCGGTGTTCCGAGGCGGTCATCCATCCAAGTACCGATCCCGCCCGAATTTGCTTAACTTTGGTGATCCGACGAGAACCGGTGTTTTTAATACTCTCTCCGACACAGTGCTACCCCCACCACTTTTCGTCACACAAAAATGTTGCAGATCAGAATTTCAAAGCAGATTTTGAATATCCAGTACACAATAAGGATTGGCAAAATTGTTTCGCACAATACATTTTCACAAGCGGTCAGGTCATTCGCGTTACGGTTATTATACGTAATTTCAAGAATTTATTACTTCATGCAGCATTGCGTGTTTAGGATATGGGCTTTTTACGTTACGTTGAAAAATGTGGTTTTAATGTGCAACTACGCTTTTATCAGATGAGGTGATTGTTTGAAAGTATTTTATAATTGGTTTTATTTATCATTTTTTAAGTCAAACAAAGGCATACGAAGTCACGGGCAGTTGCTAGTTTCATTAAAACCCTCCAACTGACATCTTTTTTTCATCGTTTGGCCCTTGGTCTTTATAATTTTCTTCCACATACCTCCTATCGCTTGAAAATACAATGGATATTGAAAAATAAATCATCTTTCGTCTCCTTTTGCAGCCGACAGTTAGGTATTTTTATATGAATAAAAAAGTTAGCCTCGCAATACACATTTTTTTTGACAACTCATCTTCTAGTAGTTTACCATTCTAACTGTCATTGTCGAGTAGGTAAAGATATTGAAAGTTTCTTGCGAAAATTTTAAGGAACTAACAAGGTGGTGGCCTTATTGATAGAACTTTTCAGAGAGTTTTTGTTGCAAGTCAGAACCATGGTATTAATTCCCGCCCACTTTACTTGTGCATAATAACATAACTATATTACGTAAAATACCACCAATATTACAAAATATAGAGCCAGACGCAATAACGCAAGAATATGGATAAAATATAAAATCCACTACACGACGTTCCAAGATCCCGCTAAAAACTCCAATACCCATTTCTTTTGTATATGATAGATATAACGCCCACTTGTGAGCACGTAACCTGAATAAATAAGCCAGCGCAATCAATTTGTTGCCTCGTTAATATAGTCTGACCTAATTTCGTGGACGTGTGCGGATAGGTTATACGAGGTAGGCTAAATCTGCAAAATTGCCAATTAAGCGAACCTCCGCTAGCAACACAACGCATCGCGTCGGCCATTTTGATTTCAGATTGGAGTTGTCAAAACGTGTAATCTAAACAAGTCGAAGTTTTTGGCGGGATCTTGGAATGCTATGTTTTGTTTTATATTTTTGTAATATTGATAGCATTTTACGTAATGTAATTCGGTTATCGTGCACAAGTGTAGTGGATTTTGAGATGGTACAAAAACTCCCTGAAAAGTTCTAACAAGGGGGCCACCATCTTCTTATAGCATTGAAATTATCGCGAGACACTTGTAATATTATTACCTACTCGACAGCGGCAGTAATAATCTATAAGATAGAAAGAGAATGAAGAAGGATAATATCCACATATTAACATGCAAAGAAAAAAATATACCTATGAATGTAGGCGATTTTCTACCGCTAGTAATGTATAGAGCTGTTTACGAGTACAAAGTATAAACTTTGGTAGGAAACTAAAAGCAATATAATTGTCGCCGGAACGTTCCCGGCCATTTTCCACCGCAACTTTCATATGAAACACGAGTAAATATTTATAAGGAAGGTATAAAAGGGGGATTGCGGTACAATATCCTTTATTGCTTTTCCCCTTAAGGGAAAAGGATGCGGGACTGCATAATACTGCAATAAACTGAATGTTGTATGTTATTTCAACTTTGTAGCGAGTCATAATTTGAATTAAGGCTTTCATTTTCTTTATTGTTGTACACGCAGCATTAACTGTTTTATGACCACGTGGTCTAGGATGGTAAACACGCTAAATCTGGACGGACTAGCTCTCAAATGCAAATTCTATAACTTATCCAGAGGTGCTTGGCGACAGATTTTGGACTTAAGGATCGTATATAATGGATCGATACAACATGTTATGGTATCATCACGATATTTTTCCTTCATCGAAAACTCGCTGAGTCACAAACATTCGAACCAACGTCCATAGACAATAGGTGTTCTAATAACCTAACAAATGAGCTATCTCGCCTTTTAAATTTGAACCTAATATGATGTACTCTAGAAAAATATTTTTGGAATACGTAAATTCACTGAATCTAGCACTTCCAATGTCCACATAATTAGGTGGATTGGTATATTATTGCAATACTGTTCAATAGGACCACAATCACCATATATCAGGTGTAATTTTCTAGAGGACACGTTTAGACTAGCGATCAAAGGTGATAGGGTGTCAGTACATTACTGTACTTGATGGATAAGTCGTGGTGGTCGAACGTGGCATGTGGCAATGAATCATTCACTAATTTAAATTAGTAACAGTATCGGCTGACGGTGAAGAAAACATCGTGAAGAAACCTGAACCTGTGAAATGTCCTTGCAGTACTACTGTATGTGGGGAAACATAGAACTGTGGATTTCTCAAAGTTTGAAATCGCTAATACGTCGTGTGCTAGCGTGGTGATTATGCCCGTACCTTCCTTGGAGAAGATGCCCTGTATTGAGTTTCTTACAGGCTGGTGATGACTTGATGGATAAAGCCATTAGGGTGACTCTTGTTTTTGGGTTGAACTGTCAGAGGCAGTGTCTCAATTATGTTAAGCTATATGGAATATTTGTTAATATTATGGTATATTTGTTACAGGATTGCTATCATGGGACTCTGGCGAACACCAGGTCGATTTGGAGAAGGAGCTGGCCACCCTCACGGCGCAGGCACCCGAGGGGGAGGAGGCCAGATACGGTTAGTACATAGAACATAATTTTTTTTTGAAGTGAAAGTTCATATGGCATGGTATGGATTTGTATGTATGTATAAGTATTTATAAATGTCTGTTTTTAATTTAGGTCATTAAAGCTATAGAATCATACACAAACAACACACAAACATATCTTCTTAAATAATGTTAAATTTATATTTTACTAATTGAATTGCCCAGCGTAACTTAAAATATTTAATTGTACCGTACGTAAACAAAGTATCGAAATTCATTACGCAGTATTAAAGAACTTAGTTCACACAATAGAGCACACAAACAGATACGAAAAGTGACTTTATTACATAATATTTATAGATTAAAAGTTGATCAGTCATGAGTGCCATTTATAACAATAAGCAAAAGTATAATCTTCCCAAAATTATACCACGAATAGCGAATATTATCTCGGAACATAAATAAAGAGCTGTAACGGATGGAAAATTGCGAAACTTCACATTTTCGGAATCCGAGCGATTATTAACTCGAGAATGAGATAAATTGAGAAAGTCCACGTCTACTTTACTCGTATCTCCTCGTTTCGAGATTTTATCTTGTATTTAAAGACTGAAGTTTACGATGCCGTCGCTCGCTTTCTTGGTCATAATCCACTTTACTTCAGAAGCGAGAGTTTATATACAGTTATTTATTAATGGCGTTCAATGGAAAGGAAAAGCTCAGATAATAAAATACAGTTCATAAACAGTTAACTTCAAAAACCGAACCAAAACTACAACAATTCTCTGTTAAATACAAAAGTAATCGTTTATGGATATTTTGTCGACCCGACACTTTGTTTCCGACCAACACGTTCTTGTAAAAATCTCATTAAAATTGGTACAGTCATATCTATATAAAACTTGGCGAACAATAATAATACGATATAAAATGGAGTCAAGTATTTTTCATATATGTTTTGTTTTAGAACCAATAATTTTTCAATAGAGTTCCAAAAAACGTTACCGATTTGCCTGAAAATAAGTTCATATTGAGCAGCTTTTCTTGTTAAAAGGCTATTATAGATTGGAACACTATTTCAACGATAATGATGTCTGGAAATAACCAACCTCTCTTTTCATTTGCTAAAACAATGATAAATAACTATGTACAATAGGAATTCGTATCGTTCAGTAAAAAAAATCCGACTGTGTTGTTGTTACTTACTCGATGACTAGTTTATTTTACGAACCGATGGTAGACTTTTGACGTTCATAACTCATAAGTGCCTAATGGGGTTCAAAACTGAATCCTTTTGTGTTTGATTTCATATCAAATTATTTAAGAAATATATTTGAAAATTAACTGTGCCCACGACTTTGTCCGCGTGGAACTGTATTTTAAAAATACATTGATTAATATAGTCATCTGAATGTAATAAGCCCATTTACTTATCTATTTTGCTCTCGTACTTAAATTGCGTCCTCATTAAAATTACAATAACTTTTAATAGATCGAAACGATTTTAACGAAAAAACATAGACTAAATGTTACTCGAAGATATGTTTTACGATTTTCTTGAAAAGGTTTTATTATGAACGCAGTATTTTTAGCAGTGCGTACCCAAACAAACAGACAGACAGAGAGAAAAACACAGACATTTTTAAAAATGATTGAAATGTATTTAATTACTTCTTCCTGACACCCGCAACAAGTTTTTTACAATAATTTTAAAAGTACAGACACGTAAATTTACGTTATTATTATATATATAGGAAGATATGTAGTATTTACTAGATTTTCTTTATATTTTAATATGTTTTTTTTATTCGCCATTGTTATAATGTTACCTAAAATCATAATTGTTTTGCTAAGAGATTTTATTAGCTTCGTTGTTGGATAGCGTGCGAAAAGTTCGCGTGTAGCCAACCCCTAAATCTAATACCTCCAAAGTTCGCATAAAGAAATAAGCTTTATAGTCGCGAGTTAAGTTTTAAAATTACTTCATAATATCCTTTAGTAAAACTATTTTGCAAAACGATCATTAGTAACGTAAATTTGATATATTATTCATGATATTTTGCAGTGCTAGGTTGTCTGTGCCCAATTGTTAAAAATGCTCTTTATTACAATAACTAATAATTGAACGCATTATGCTTATGTAATTATGACTAGTTTTTGCTTGTGACTTCGATCGTTTAATGTAGATTTTCTATACTACCTTACTACTACTACACTACTCTACCCTTATGACTAAATTTTTTGTGGATGTAATGTATACAACATTTTATTATGATCGGTTCAATAGTTAAGGCCTGGCATGAAAGCGTAGCAAACAAACAAATTCAAATCTAACACTATTTCCCAAAAAAACTGTTACTGGTTTTACTAAGTCTAAAACGTAAGACAACCAGTTTGTTACAATTTCTAGTATTCAGATTGTGCCGGTTTTTTTTACCGTATAATTGTTACAAATTATGATACAGTAGAACCTCAATAAGGTAAAAACCTCTATTACTCAAAATACGCAACCTCGATAACTTAAACTAATAATTTCAGTATTAGCCCTCAGTTACTTAAACATATGCCGTGTTATTACAAAAAAGTTAAATACGTATTAAATACTTGGTTTAAAAAAGTTTTCTAATAAATGCACCGCGCTCGCCCGAGGCAAGTTCGCGTTATCCTTTTTCGCAAGTCTAACCTAACGTAACCAAAGCGAGACAAAAGAGCAAGATGGCGAACATTCAGCGACTGCGGTGCGTTTAATATGAGACCTTTTTAAGGCCAGGGTTCAATACGTATTTAACTTTTTTGTAATAACACCGGTGTGGTTTAAACCGTGTCCAAACCAAAACATCAAGATTTATGGACTCGTGGTGAACGAAAAATGTGAAGAGTTCGCCAATTCGCTGAATATCCAAAATTTTAAAGCCAGCAACGGCTGGTTAAAAAATTTCGAGAGACGGCATGATTTGGCCTTCAAGAAAGTGTGCAGTGAAAGTGCGAGCGTAACATAAACCCTTGATAAGTTGAAAACTCTATAACTTAAAATATTTTGTGTTTCCCTTGCATTTTAACTTATCGAGGTTGTACTGTAATTAAAAAATAACACAACACCTTAATTCTTTATTGATATACATATATCACTATCACGTAATATCTACTATAATCTTGACTAATATATATACTGTTAGTCATATTTCAGAACCAGTTACTAATGTCTATATAATATCTAAGAGAACTGCTTATGATTCGCATGGCACTAAATCATTGTAAAGGAAAAATATATCGAGCAAGTAGCTTAATGAAGCAAAACTTTATTCGATCAACTAGGTAAAGAACAGAGTCTCACAACTAGTAACTACCTAAATACCGATAGCGTAGACAGTTGCCGTATAGCGCTGTAGCGCTTTAACTCGGTTATCAGAGTTTCTGGTTCACTGAACGAGAGCGCTGACTGAAATGACAAACGGCGTTAACGAGCGCTGCGTTTGACGTTACAGGGTCATGACGTCACTATGTTAGTAGATTTTTTCACGAGTTTGATCGTCATAAACGATATCCAAGTTTATACGTTGTCTACTTTTTTTCTCGTGCAGCAGAAATATATACCATTGTCAACTACTACAAATAGTAACAGTCGCCTAAATTCAAGTTTAATTCAATATTCCTTATATGTATTTTTTGATATATGAAAACCAATAATTATCTGCTTTTACTTCTTAGCTTTATTAAAAAAATTAACACATGATTATGTAGCCACTAGGTACTATTTATGTGAATATTTCCACGCACAACAATAAATTAACAATTAGTGCTCTTAGAACTGCTTTGCGCAAATATACGGGAATTTTGATACACACTTTAATATATAAAATAGTTGTAAATGCTTTCAATTTAGTTTGCCTTAAATTACAATATAAAATTATATAACAATAAAATATAGTTTAGTGCCATCTATTGGTAAGTTTCAATAACATAGATAAGGTAAATCCTTCAGGAAAAATAGTTAAGGAGGCCATCATTAATGGTGCTTCATTTTTAAAACTTAACTAAGTACCATTGTCAAGAAAATAAAATCGCTAAGCTTCTACTTTACTGCTATCGAAACAATCTTTAAAATACCATTTTAATATAAAGATTTTGTTTAAAGCTACTACTTCTTAAATTAAACATTCACGTAACAAATTAAAAACATTTAATTTAATTAGTATGGGTTTAGAGTAAGCGTTTTCCTGTAATATGGCTTTTCGTTAATCCTGTTATACGCGACCTAGATTGCCTAAATTATAATATACTAGATTCTGCTCGCGACTTCGTCCGCGTAGAATAATAACTTTGGGCTAAAATTAAAAGGCAGCGGAAGATCTCAAAAGAAAAAAAAAATGTTGAAACATTCTTCATTGGTGCTCGGCTACTATTGGTCTCAGCGTGACGACATATAGCTTATAGCCTTCCTCGATAAATGAGCTATCTAGCAATGAAAGAATTTTTCAAATCGGAGCGGAACGTTACATATTTCCATACAAACTTTCACCTCCCATTTCCTATTGTTATTTTACACTCTTGAGGGTAAAACTTTTACAATCTTTGAATGTCATATTTATTTATATCGAATCAACAGCCTAAAAAATAAGTTTCAAGCTTTTAGCTCTAGAAATAAAGACACTTCAATACAACTTTTCATACCCCCTTTCGGGGTGTAACCCTTTTTTCGCTTTCAAAAGTAGCCTATGTCCTTTCTCAGGCTTTAGACTTTAGACAGACTGTGTACCAAATTTCATTTAAATAGGTTCAGTAGTTTTGGCGTGAAAACGCAACAGAGTTACTTTCGCATTTATAATATTGGTAAGGATTAGTGGTCGAAATTCAACAATGTACATATTTTTACTGGCTGGTTCTTTTGTCAAAAAATGTACCTCTATCAACATTGCATTTTTTTTTATTTTTGTTTTATTATATCAGCTGCGAGTGAGTACAAATATTTGGTTTATTTAAATACTAGCATTTGCCCGCGGCATCGTCCGCGTGGTATAGTTACTTTGGGCTAACACTAACACGCAGCGGAAGGTCTGAAAAGGAATACAAAACCCTGATTTTGAAACATGCTTCATTGGTGCTCCGCTCCTATTGGACTTAGCGTGATAATATATAATCAGCTATCTAACACTGAAAGAATTTCGCAAATCGGACTAGTAGTTCCTGAGATTAGCACGTCCAACCAAACAAACCCTCCAGTTTTATAATATTAGTATATATATCCCGTATATTAAATAAAAAAAATTATTGCCGAATGTATGTAACTATATAATGTTTATTATATTTTATATTAGAATATTCTTGATTGTATTTGCAGTCTTGGTTTCTTTTCCATGAGTTACTTTTAGGTAATATAGATGAATTCATTTTCACTTTTTCATTTATTCTTATTCTATTTTATCAATCAATCTATCAATATTTAATGTTACATAATTTTAATTTTTCCATTATTATTAATTGTGTAAGTCGTATCGATGTGATAAAGCGTTGTAGGATTTCAGTCTAGTATACTCCTTCTTATTATTCCTATTATATTGTTAATCGGACTGTCGACTGTTGCATTATCCACAATTATAAATAAATAAATATATCATTTCAGGCTGCATCTGGCTACTTCTTGTATTGACGGGTTTGTAATTATCATGTCAAGGTCTGTATGTAAGGACATGTTTAAAAATTGTTTCGAGAGGTGACTGATTTGGGTTAAAAATCTCCTTATAAAAAGGGAGTGAATGAGGAGACAGTTGGGGAAGACAGACAGAAATTAGGGAATAGACATATATTTGGTTGTGGTCGTTCATAGCCAATGATTCATATAACATTTATTAGCGAGCCAGGCGGACGTTGTCCCACCCAAATAATAAAAGAAACCTTGAAAAATTTTATACCTACACCTTCCCTATGAATAACTTTATTTACTTGTGAAAACCGCATGAAAATCCGTTCAGTAATTAATGAGCTTATCGCGAACAGATAGACAGACATGGCAGAAGACTTTGTTTTATAATATGTAGTGATTATTCATATACATACAATATATTGATTAACCAAATCTTTCCTCTACAGTACCACCATTGTAAGTGAACATAAATCTGTCAATATTTTTGGAGATTACTGTATTTACTTCAGTCTCACTTACTCTATCGTTTTTTTAAATGGAGATTTTTAACCCAATTGTTTCCACTTCTCCCCGCTATTTTGCAAACATTCTCTTTTACAGAAATATTGTCATGACGATAACAAACACAACAAAAAATGATTAACCAAATCGATGCAATTGTTTTGAAATGATATATATACACTCGGCAATTCATTTTTGTTTATATAAATAAAATAAAATAAAGATTGGTCCACAGTTGGATCACTAACAGATAATCTAGTTGAGTTGCAGAAGTAGTCCTCTGAGTATTTGAAAATTCAGTTAAGTAACTCACGCTCATAAGAAGTGGAACATAAAATAATATTTTTAAACAATTCCGTGTCGCTTCTGTTCCTTGAATGAACAAAACAAAGTTGTTAATGTAAAACTCTGACGGCGCCGAAAGGGGGTTCTGGAGGGTGCTACAACAAAAGCTTATTGTTCACCGGCTACTCGTTCTATTGTGTCGAGTGTGAATAAACCCTTTGTTGGCTTGATATTATTGCTTGTCGACTTTCTTACGACGCTCGCTAACCGCAAAGCTTTTTCTATACAAAATGCTCATGTTTATAAGAATCTAAGGCAAAAGAATTATAATAATCAGTCGAAGTAATGGATTCAAGCGAGGTGACAGTGTGAGAGACCTTTGAAACTGATCCTCTTTACCTATTATCCGATATGAAATATATATAAGAGTTGTTGAGCTATGTATGCTTGGTACACATATATGTTTCAACAACTCATATATGTATGAATAGTTAGCTTAGCTTAGGTTAGCTCAGATAGGTCGCGAATTGCATGTATCAGGCAACAGCCCAAGCCGAGGTATGCCGCGCACCCTTGAGCTAGTTGTCAAAATTAACCCTCAAGAGAAGCACTATCGCTGCTGCGCGATCCAGAAGCACTGGGTATGCCATACCCGCGTGTCTTTGATTAATAATATCTTTCGATCAAATTATCCGATATAGAATTTTTTTTTTTTCATTTTAAAGCTTAGACAGTGTAGATTAAGAATATATCCATAGAATTGTCATAAAGAAAAAATTATCTTGAATAATATAGAAAAAAATCAACATAAACCCTTAAAATGAGGTGTTTTATTCAAATTACCATATTTAGGCAGAATTTATAGATAAAAAATTTTTCCCGACGGCATTTGAAAGGGAATTAAATGTACTTTTAGATAGTTATTTCGTCATTTAACTGTAATTGATAAAAGATATTTATTTAGTTAGGTAAAGTTCAGTGTTTTTAGAATGATAATACTTCATTAAAAAATATGGATTCATTATTCTTTTATTAATACAAACATTTAAATTACTTTATAAAACTTATATTTTAAATGGATTGATGCTACAAAAAATTAAGAATATAACTTCAAGCTACATTTTTCACAAATTTTGGCTGTATGTTCTTTACACATTGGAATATTACATTTTAAACACTTATAACATGTTTTTCGGTCTAATGAACTGGGACAAAATCCACATCGCTTATATTTTTCTAGTTTATTGTCAGCTATCAAATCTCTAGGGTCTTCTGTTTCAGGTAAATCTCTATAATCTAGGAAAGCTTCTATTTGTAAGCGTAATGTCGTTTGTAAAGTAGGCAGTTGAAGTCTTCTTATCAAAAATGGCTTAATAAGAGATAAAGATAGATCTAAAATATAATCATTCCGAGTTATCGTTTTATTACTACTTATTAAATTATAAATAATGAAAGAATTCACATTAGCTTGGTCCAGCATTCCATAAAAATAGCGCACTCCAAAAAATGCACTTGAACTAAGCAATATATACAATAAAACTGACTGATTATATAAAATATCGATCAGAATTCTTTTAAAATAGATATTTTAGAATTCTAATTATATAAATACAAAAAAAGAACTGAAAAACACAATTTTATGCAAAACGTTGAGTCAGATAAAATAACAAAATACTGACGCTACAACAGCACTGGGTAGCGCATACCCATAGACTGACTACGGCCGCCTATATTTTAGTCCGTATTCACAGCTCAAGATAACTATGGTGGGGAATCTGTAGTGGGGATAGTAGAGATTTTTCCCCTAGGTAAAGTCACCTTCTCATTGTAACCATTTCTGAAGGAGAAATATTTTTAATTTACACCTGGGTATCCCATACCCAGTGCTTCTCTTGAGGGTTAAATCGGCTGAGTGCCTTAAGCGCTCGCCTTAGTAGTCCGGTGAAGCTGTTAAGGCCTTACTAGGCTAATAGCGTAGACAGTTCGAAACAAAAAATGATCCTCTTTACCAATTTCGATGAGTTGTAAGTCTGCCGATAGTAGCACTTGGTTTTGGACTTTACTATACTTTCTATCAAGTACAGTACCCGGTTTTTAATGTGGCACTTCGGTGGGAAGCGTTATCTAGATATCATTGACTTATTGACTGATTAACTGCGGTAGACAAAGACAACGCTATACGAAACAAAACTTAGTCGGCTATCTCGATCATCTTCCCGAAATGACAAATCAAAATCGGGTACTGTAGAAAGCAGTAAATTTGTAGTGATATAAAAAAATAATCTTATAAATACACGAAGTCAAGTAAGCTAGCTAGTTTCAATGAAGCTTCAGAGCCATCGCTATGCAATTGAAGAATTAAATTGAAAAGCTTTTGAATAAAAGTGGATTCAGGTTGAATTGTATAGAATGCAGGTGAATTGAAATGAATCGCTGTGAACGGTGCTGTCGATAACTGGAGGTGCGCTTAATAATAGGATGGGATGGCATTTCGCGGCATTGACACTTTCAATAGCAAATTCTTTTAGCTTTTAATATAGCAATACACAACATACAAATTGATATATTTTACCTATCTATAGTTAGTGAAGGTGCTCCGTATCTAAATCAAATATACTTTATTCAGTTTAGACTCTGAGAAGGCACTCGTAAAAGTTAATACACTTCACACTGCAGTCACGAAAAGAGGCGGCAACAAACTCGATCGGGTTTATCTTTCTTTTATCATGCCATTTTTCACAGTCGCTCTTAGAATATGACTTAGCACAGTTGTATGATTTTCACAAGTCATTGTCGTTTATATCCTCGGTATAATATTCTCTTGTGACTATAACCTGTATGGAATGGTATTTGAATGTACCATTCAGCAAATCAAATATTTTTATTGGTTTTGCTGAGATAGAATCACGGGAGGGCTGATTATTTTTACTATTAAAATCATTAAATAAGGTTTGCGGATATATATTAAATTATTGGGTATTGTAAGATACTAATTTCCTGCAACCAACGGTAACTCTGTTTGGTAACTTATTATAATAGGCCATCTGGTGTATTGGCGCAGTGCGGATTACTCGAACGAAACCTCGCGGATAATAAAATTATCAGCTTTGAATTTAACCTTTGTTTTATAAGCGACACGACGCTGTGAAATTTATAGGTTATAAAATTTTATAGAAGAACCTAGGTTCAGCATAAAAGAGCTTCCTTTAATATTTTATATCTTCATGCTTTAGCAAAATATCTACTTAGGGTATTCATGGTTGAATTGTTAGATCACTTATCAGATAAATTCAACCGATGTTCCATTCAGCTTTAGTAATAAAACACCAAATATTGGTTAAGGATTTCTATTTGGTTTGACTTCCCATTTCTATTTGGATTTGGTTCACTATCTTCGGCCTGTGTCGTGAAGTCTACGTATGTCTTTTTCAATTAAGTCTATCCCTTTTTTAGATTCACATTCTCTCGGTCAATTATTTCTTTGATTTCTTTATGACATAATCTTATTACCGGAATTTTGAAGCTTGAACTCATTTATTCTTAAATTGTATTATCTAATAGTCTCAAGTTAGCTAGTCGTTTGGATATGTTTATTTAAATTGCATTATATTTATCTATTTAGCTCTTTTTAATATGCGGACATTCTTTCCTTTACACAAGGATGTGGTATCAACAAGAAAATCAAATCTCGTTACAAACACTACATCTACTAGGACATTTTCTACACGTTGGTTAGTTGTATTTGTTTGGTTAATTATTACCTTTAATTTCACAATTTGTGGTGATGCATTTATATTTGTGTTCCGGTTGTTGGACTAGCTAACCCTATGGATGAGGAAATATTCTGAGTAGTAACGTAATATGTAATGTAAATGTTCCAATAATATGTGCAAGCTAAAGATACCTAATAATCCTGCTACTGTCTGAATTAATTCGTTTTTACAGATAATAACGGTGATAGAGCTACAGGAGTAACTTTACAGATTGTCATCTCTTATTGTGTATATATCTATACAAATAAATAAAATTGAAGCGTCTGTTTGGAAAGTTAAATTACAGTTTTCTACTAAACAGCAGATAGCTGATGTTATAAGAAGTAACTTAGGCTACTTTTATTTTAGAAAAAAAGTAGGGTTAAAGGGCATGCACTAAAAAAGCAGTGTCCAGTACTGTTTAGTACGTCATTTTACTACATAAGTTACGTTCTGGACATTATCCGTCACACAAGTTTGAATATTTGATGAAATAATGTCCTTCACCATTTTGTACAACATGCGAAATTATAGATGACGTTCACCATTTTCTGACGGAATGTGGCAAGAACAATAATGTTAGAATAAATTTAATTAAAGAATTTAATTTAAATAAACTGGATGTCGGCATGTTCCATAGTATTTTAGCAAAACCTTGGAGTGAGGTTGCTAAAATGCTATGTGAAATGAGAGAAAGATGATTTTATAAAAGAAAATGTACGAAAGGCTTTAATGTTAGTATAATTAAGTTATGATGGGGCTGATATGACGAGTCAAAAGCCCCTAAATGAAATAATAATAAAAAAGCATTTCATACTAAACGAAAAATTTTTGGTAAATTCCACGTGGACAAAGGGACGCGTAGGATATTCATAAAACTGAAAGTTATTATACAAGTACTATATTTTGTTACAGGAGAGAGACTTATACAATTCGCATCAGAGAGCCTGGTGACGGAGATCCTGATACATCCTCAGATGAACACGCTGATGCAGTGCATGAGGAACCTGCTGAGTTCCTTCACAAGACATAGACATCTTATACATGCCGGTTACACGTTTGCTGGCAATGGATCCTGGATTATGCAGGTTACTATTACAAGCTCTACCATTTTTAAAATTTCATTTAGCAAATTCGTATGCGTCGTAACTAAATTTAAAAAGGACTCGAATGTAGCTGAGCTCAATCAGGGGATATTCGGCTGGGACTCAACATTTGCTGGTAGAACTTTTTATAAGCCCGCCTATCTTGCTACAACTCTGGAGTTGAAAATTTGTCGCCAAGCACCTATGGGTGTGGTCCAGCAGTTACACTTGAGAGGCAGTTCCCTCTGGGTTTGGTATCTTTACCGTCCTGGACCACATCCTCATTCATCAGGTGAGATTTTAGTCAAATGCTAAAACCTATAAAGTATTTTAAAAAACCGGTACCTATGTATTAACGCCACCGCAGTGCGTTCGCTGACCGCTACCGCGGACGGCTCGCGTTGTCTTTGTTTCGAGTATAACCTAACCTAACCGAACCAAAACGGACGATATCAATCACATTGCACCGAACGAATTACGTATTAACGCCACCGCAACTGAAGTTGGTCGAGTGCAGACAATCTACACCTAGGTCATGTGATTCTTATCTTATATTAACTGGCATAGATGGACTATTTATTTTTCTCAATTTTCCCGTCTTGGTTCGGCTAGGTTAGACTAGCGAAACAAAACAAGCGTCACTGCGGTGGCGTTAATACGTAAGTACCAAAAAACCACATACTGGATGTAACATCTCCTACTAGACAGTTTAGGCGTGTCGTGTCCTGATATCAGCAGATTTATATCCAATAATCGAATCATGTGACAGTGGGTCTATACCAGACTAAATCGCTACCACTATGTACATCCATGGTAATAGATCTGCGAAGGAGCATGCAGATTTTTTTTAAAACGTAGGCAAAATATCACAGAAATACTTAATACAAATAACACTACAGTTTCAAATATATACAGTTCGGTTAGTCGTTTACCTTTAGCATTTGTGAATAATAGAAAGCAAAGTAATCCAATAGAGAGACCCAACTCTGAACTGTAGCTGTGACAGAGAGAAAGTTTGTGTTTGTTGAAGCCGAAAGGTCAATATTAAATATTCAAAAGCTACAATTTCGTTCTGTATTTCAAATGCTACTTCAGTTAGGAGAGACAGATGAAATTCAGATCTATAGTGACAGCGTTAAAGAGTGTTTTAGTAAGTTTGCGTATTATAGAAACCTCGGAATGTCTTCAACCGTTGAAACTTATTCATTTAAATTCGAAATACAGAGTACCTTAGAATATTTGTGAGTAAATGAGAAGACCTTTTCAAAACAAGCTCTATAAGAATTAGCGCGGAGCTGCTTTCCTATTATTTTTATTTATTAAATCATTTTCCTTATTAAGTTCATTTTAGGGGTATATATAATTGATTTCATGCGTATTACAGTATATACAAAATAGTCTAGTGTTAGGAAGAGACAAATTAAGAGATATTAGGGGTTTGCTAAAAAAATATAGGAGACGAATAAAACTTCTCGGCCGCAGAATGTTGCTAATTACATCTTCTATTTCTTCCACATCAATTAAATTAGTCACAAGATCCTCTCGACCTTCAGTCGTAAGGAAAAATACGCAATGAATCTAATGAAAAACAAAAAGGAACCCTCTCAAGAGTTTCGAGGAAACGTTGGTACAAATTATTTTTTGTCCACATCAATGTGAGCGCAAAAGAACAATTTGCCAACTTTAGAGATCGGTTTGAAGGATAAGACCCTTTGAGTAGTAATTGCTTGCGATAACGTCACCGCCTCGAGGGAAAACGAAAATGTCACATTCAAATTTAAGTAAAGAAACTGTCCCTATTTTGAGAAGTTGTTAAATCGGCGAAATAAAACTGAACAAAAACATCGCTCACTTTGAAGCTTTTTATAACTTGTCCTATAAATGTAGTTATTATTTGCAACGGTTGATTCTTTATACGCTCACGTCCAATTCTGTTTACATTTAAAAATATTTTCGCATTTGTAACAGGTTATATATAGACTAGGTAAAGATTTTACATTGCAAAGCTCCTTACTTATATAGTTTTAATTTAAATTAAAAATAAATAATATATGTTTTTTATAAATTTTATGAATTCTAATATTTTTAAAGTCATAATAATATGAAATAAAGCAGATTTCTTTTTTTATACTGAATAAACATAATTAATATTAGTTATGTTTTACAAAATCCAACTGATGGCAGTTCTCCATAGCATGTTGTTTCTGAAAATAAAATATTTCGAAAAAAAATCCCATTAATGATATGTTGTATAATTAGGTGGGATAATTGCTTCTATAATCAATTTCAAATCTGTATTTTAGGCATTATTTTATAAGACGATATAAATTGACATCTGGTATTTATGACTATTATTAAAGAAAGTGATTCAAGAAATAACTTCGTACGTGTGAAAGTGACAGCAAAATTCTTGTTTTTTAAATTTATTTATTTATGACAATAGAAAAATTACATATTTTTACAGTAAGACTCTCCTCAGGAAACCGCTATTGTGGTTTAATATAGGTTTTCTCGTAATCGATAGAGGTATTCTCGTCAACACGCCGACAAGATAATGTATCGATATATAGAAAAGTATATTTAAGTTTTTCACGGTAGATCATTTAGCACATATCTTCTTAAAATACGTTTCGTTTGTTTTATATTACTTCCTTGTAGTTCTATTATATTTCCGGCAGGTAATGCGTTTAAGATTAAAGGAAGCATATATTCCCATGTACGCATACCATAGTAATTGTTGTAACGGGGCAGTGTGTAGATGGGAACATCTGCCAAATTCCGCAAAGAGTTCGGCAGTATTCTTTTTTTTTAGGATTACTAAACTCATTTAGATTCTCACAAATTACGGCCATATTAACTTTGTCCAAGACATCCATAATTCGACAATGTTTGAAGAGACCTTCGATATTTTAATTTTTTCAGGCACTATTGTTTTTAATAATCTAATTTGTAATTTGTGAATCACTTATCCCATAACTTATTACAGAGACAGCAAAAAATAGGTATAATATTCTTAATGTATTATACGGTACTTTATATCTTAAAATAACTAATCTAGACAAGACAGCTCGTAATCCTTACATAGTATAAAACAAAGTCCCCTACCGCGTCAGTCTGTCTGTCTGTTCGCGATAAACTCAAAAACTACCGAACGGATTTTCATGCGGTTTTCACTGGTGGATAGAGTGACTGATGAGGAACGTTTTAGTATATAATTTGTCGAGGATTTTTTCATAATCAGGGCGGGACAACGTCTGTCGGGCCCGCTAGTTTATTACATATATAGTCAATATCAAATATATATCAATATCAAAGTATGTCTATTCTGACGTATGTTATTGCGAGATCAGTTTTGCTTAGCACCAATATTGGTGGCCGGAGCTCTGTACAGTGATCAGCGTTTGTAAGAATAATCGTAAAAAATCTAAATGTCACGTGAATGTAAAGCCGCCTTGAAAAAGACAACTTTTCAATCCGCCGGTTTTATAAATTATTTGGAAAGATACTTGGCCTAATTAAAAAAAATGAGAATTATTTTTATTGGCTTGACTCTTCCGAAATGGCTGAATCGATAGATAAGTTTTTAGAATAATATCTACATTTCATTATTTCTTTCCATAAGGGGTAAACAGTGATAGGGTTTTATATAATTTCGTACGAAATTGTTCAAAACGTTTTAAGAAGGTAAATAACAATGATAAAATTTAATTCCGATATATAGAATATAGGCAACATTAAACGCTTATAAAACACATAATTCTTACGACACCAAAAACATTAACTCGAGAACGAAGTCTCAAACATTATTCACTAGCAAAAAAAATTATTACTTATTACTTTTCCCCATCGTGTCTCATTTTAAATTGTTCCCTTCAAAAGTTGCTATGAATAAAAAAATTACCGTAGAAGCATATTTTATTCTATAAATTTAACGGGAAATCGAGAAAATCTATAATCCGACATACGTCACCGCACGCCACTCGAGTCGGGCCGCGAAAATGACAGACGGAAATTAAAAATAGCAGCCAGCGAAATGCATTTCCCCGCGCATCCGTGATTACACATATGCGGCTGTGACGTACCATTCATTTTTATTTCACTGCTACGATTTTAAATATTCCATTACTGTTGATTACTCTCCGATTATCGTCAGCAGCATTAAAAGCGACATAGTGACTCGCGTATATTACATTTCAAAGTTTTTAATTATATGTATAAATTATTAAAACCTACATATCTTCTACTACAATTATAAACAAGAGTGACATACCTGTCTCATTCTTTTATATATAAATGGCACGCATTAAAAAAAGATAGGACGAGACGTTACTTGTGCATAGCGCATGGGTTCATTCTGATATTAACAATATAAGACAACAAGATAAAATAGAGTTTTTGGCGGGATTTTAGCTTGTCATGTACTGGCTTTTATATTTTATTCATAACTAGCTGTTCCTGCGAGTTCGTCTGCGTGGAATAGTTACTTTGGGCTAACGCTAACACGCAGTGAAAGTTCTCAAAAGGAAAAAAAACTATTTTGAAACATTCTTCATCGGTGCTCCGCTCCTATTGGCCTTAGTGTGACGATATATCATTTATCGCCTTCCTCGATAAATAAGCTATCTAACACTGAAAGACTTTTTCAAATCTGACCAGTAGTTCCTGAGAATAGCGCGTTCAACCAAACGAACAAACCCTCCAGTTTTATAATATTAGTATAGATCTTGTGTTATTTGACTCTATATTTTGTAATATTGGTGGTGTTTCACGTAATATAGTTTTGCACATAAAAATACCGTAGTACATTTCGATATATCTTATAAGATTTAGCTAGCGTTAAACTATCGAAAATTTCTTAAGATTTGAAGCTCCTGCAAGAAATTCTGTAAGCTATAGAGAATATTGTAATAAAATCTGTTTGATAGTTTAGGAAAACTAAGAAAACATACAGAGAGACGGTACAATCGACTTTGTTTTATTACATTTATAGATTAATATTTTGAATTTTGTTCCAGGACGGGACATTCTCCCTAGCTGACTTTACAGACGCGTACCAAGAAAATGAGGTGCAGCGCGTTATCCGCGCTTATGAAAATTCCATATCGATCGATGTACACTGCTCTACTAGCGGCGGGGGCGAGTGGGCAAAGCTTCCAGAGATGCCCTTCGTCAAATATTGCAAGATTAGGGTCAACCCCACAGATATATTAGACTCAGGCTCACAAGCCATCAAGGATTTTATCGGTGAGTGCTAGAAATAGTTCGTTTTCACTCTAGTTTACATATCTGTCAGCCTCGGCTAAGCACGGGTTAGGAAATATTCGCTTTCCAGTATGACCATTTCATAAAATAAAATGTCAATCTGTCAGTATTTTAATCAAGATCTCGCCACTTCTTATTATCTCACTCATTCACTCGCATTTTACTTTTAAACAAACATTTAAGAAATCAATTTAAATACAATTACAAAAGCCAATTTACAAATATACACCTATTTCCCTATATACGTTTTGTATCCAGCGCTGACTTTCAACTGTGTCCAAGTGGGCTTAAACATAATAATAATAACACTACAAATGTGAAGTTTATAATACGTAAATATATATGGTATATAAGTAGATATATAATAAACTAGCTTCTGCCCTCGACTTCGTCGGTGTTGAATAGTTACTTCTGGCTAATGCTAACAAGCGGCTGAAGTTCTCGAAATGAAAAACATTCTTCACTGGTGCTCCGCTCCTATTGGTCTTAGCGTAATGATATATACAGATAGCATTCCACGATAAATAAGCTAACACTGAAAGAATTTCAAATCGGACCAGTAGTCCCTGAGATTAGCGTGTTCAAGCAAACAAACTCTTCAGCTTTATAATATTACTAGCGGGCCCGGCAGACGTTGTCCCGCCCTGATTATAAAAAAAATCCTTGACAAATTATACACCAAAACGTTCCTCATGAATCACTTTATCCACTGGCGAAAACCGCTTGAAAATCCGTTCAGTAGTTTTTGACTTTATCGCGAACAGACAGACAGACAGACGCGGTAGGGGACTTTATTTTATACTATGTAATGAAGTATAGATAGATATCATCGGAAAAAAATCGTTTAATGCCTACAACCCGGTAGTATCTATTTCTGGGCCTCTTTACTAGCCCAGCTCATGCTCTGTTTATATCTCCATTAGGTACTTTAAGACACTACAAGGACATTTCAGATCTCTCCAAGAAATTTTCCATCACCTTCATCTGGTAGTGTTTCTAATTGAGTTAGTATATTTATGTGAATTTAGACCTGTAATTATAGACATACGTTTAACATTCTGTTCATTATTCTAGCGGCATTAATAGACACCGGCTATTCATACAGTCTCATCATGCTTAAATTTAATTAAAGTGTGAGCAAAAGCTATAAAATTAAATGCAGAACTTTGAAAGGGACCTTGATTTCACAGAATACGGGCACGACTCCCGACAATGTAACGTAACATTTCGCTAACGACCTCCGCTTGTGGTGAACTAACTTTTGTAGTGTGACGTAAAATTTTCAGGACGCTCTCGTACTGTAAAATATTTTACCGAAACCCTGCTACTACACGATTGTCTCACCTTCGTCTTAATGTTATCTATGATCCGTGTAGAATTTGTATTTAAAAAATAAACCCTACTGACGTTAACAAGTGGAAGTTTCTTTTAGACTACCAACCGGATGACTTGTAAATTCCCACACAAAGTATAAACAATTCATAAACACTTATTGACCCATATAAAAGCCCCCTAAGTTTCTTACTTTTATTTATATTTCACTTCGTAAATCCCTCTAAATATTTTGCCTTCCCAAATTTTCCTACTGAATTAACCTTTTAAATTTGGCAACAGTGTTTGGAAATATAAATATTTTGTAACTTAACCCCTGTCGGCCTGTTGTCATGATGATAATGAGTTATAGATTTCTGCTAGGGTATTGTTAAGTGCCTATCTAGGGCGCTATTATTCTCAAATTAGAAAGCAATTCCGAGCACCTGCTGGTATGATGCGACGATTACGAGTGAGAAATAGAGACATCGCTACACGATCATTGTTAGCAAATTTTTATATTTCTTCGTCCCCTCGTTGTGTTTTGGTCTACTCTGCGGTTGCGGCAGGGTTGTACGAGGATTTGGTTTTTGCAGGTTTTAATCAGGGCGGGACAACGTCTGCCGGGCCCGCTAGTTACACTATAAAAATATGTATTGCTTCTGGAAACGTCCAGAAACCATGCAAAATACATTAACTTTATAAGCGAAAAAATATAGGGTTTTTACAAATTCATAACTTAAAAATTGGGTGTAATCCAGTTTATTAAAATATAACAATGTTTACCGTCTTTAAAATAGCATGTATTATCGAATAAAATTCGAGAATTTTCTATATTCCGGTGCTTAGTATCAGACTTAATTGTAACAGTTTCATTATTTTAAAAAACAAGATAGTAAAAACATACGATATAAGTGAAACTTGTGTATTACAGTGAACATATTAATGCAAAAAATAAAAAAAAAGCCAACGTCACGCATTGTTCCCAAAGCGTCACCCATCCAAGTACTGACCGCGTCCGACGTTGCTTAACTTCGGTGATCGGATGATGTCAACACTCTACCTGATATAATGTTCACCCCCACCATTTTTCGTCAATTAAAAAGCCCTCCAAAATTGAAAACCCTCCCATTTGGGTCACTTCAAAAATCTATCTAGCATATCGCGGCTTTTTAATTTCTTCATCCAAAATAGTTTCAAAATCTTGGACACCACATTCACTCGCTAGTTACATTACCGTTAATCACAAAGCAGACTGCAGAGCTCATGTTTAAAGTTATAATATACACCTACATATCCTAGACTATGGTCCTTGATATTATACACTCTATTTAAACCGCTAATAGACACTTTTTTTTATCTTATTTTTATTTTGGACAATCTATCCTCCAGATTATTAATGTCATCTTCGAGTACGTGATGATATAACAAGTATCTTGCAATAGTTTCAAAGTTCTAACAAAATGGCGGCTCCCTTGTTAGAACTTCCCGGGGAGTTGGTGTGGCATCTCAGAATTCAGGCTCCGTGGTATTTTACCATCCATTTGTGCACAATAACCTAACTATATTACGGAAAATGCCACAAATATTACAAAATATACAGTTAATAACACAAGATTATGAATCATTACATAGTATAAAACAAAGTCCCCTGCCGCGTCTGTCTGTCTGTCTGTTCGCTATAAACTCAAAAACAACCGAACGGATTTTCATGCGGTTTTCACCGGTGGATAGAGTGATTGATGAGGAACATTTTAGTATATAATTTATTAGGGATTTTTATAATAAGGGCGCGACAACGTCTGCCGGACCTGCTAGTAAAATATAAACGCCACTACATGACAAACCAAGATCCCACAATAAACTCCTAATAGACATTTAATATTATGGCTGTTTTGTTCTGGCCGGTTTTATTTCCAGCCAGTATTCATACAATTAAGGAGTTTATTTGGAATTTTTTTACTTCATACTAAAATTGACCTGCGGTTTCGCTCGCGTTTGATATTTAAATATCTAATTACTGTAACGCACGACTGTTGTGTAATGAGCCAACCTCAAGACTCAAACTTGCGACATACCACACCGCTGACATAGGCATTCACAGTTCGCCCTTTCACGGTAACCTCCTGTTTGAACCATAATCTCGTTTTAGCTTAGGGTAGTTTCCGACCTATGTTTTAACAATACTTGAACTGCACCTAAGGCTTAAATAGCTTCCAACCTTCCTAAAGAATTGGTTTATAAAACGCAAATGCAATTTTTTTCAATTTGATTTGTATTTCTTGAGATTACGCATACAAATAAACAATATCTTAAATTAATAAGTATTGTTATAAATTAATACATATTGCACTGTTGCAAAGATTGTTAATTATCAATTCTTATAGAAAATAAAAAATATCTTATTTTCGTATTTATTTATTTGTGAATATTAAATAGACATGTCTGTATATTAAATATTTATAGTCAAGAAGTGTATAAAAGTAACTTATCAAAATATAATATTTTATTTGTCAATAGAAAGCAAATTAACCCATCACTAGCGGCCAGTCCGCCACACAAGTTAACAAAAGCTCCATAAAAGCTCATATGTCAGCTACGCGAACTGCCAGGTACACTGTATACATTAAATACCGCAGCACAATTACTAATTACCGTCGGTGAAAAGTTTAACAGAATTGTTCATAACGAGAAAGTTAGGCGTACACGTCTGACGGGGAATTGAGAGTTCTGACTGCGGCGCAAGTCAACGGCGAAAGCGAGAAATTCAACCATAATTAATTATTTTTTTCATCATTTTGTTACCCTTATCCCACCTAAGTATGGTCGGCACAACATGTTTTCCTTTTCCACACTCCCCTATCAGATGTGATATCAGAATTTACACCTTTTACATACATATCAATTTTACTCAATCCATCCATACCTTTTTCGGTCTTCCTCTACCTTTATATTCATCCACCATCATACACAAAACTTTTCTAGCTACATGGTTTTAATTTGTCCTCATGACATGCCCGTACCATTCTAACCTTTTACTCCTCATTAAATTTATTACTTTTTTAAGTTTCAACATTTTCGAAGTTTTGCTAAAGAGTATACAAGCATTAAAGATTTGTAGAAGAAAGGGTCATGAAGTTATAAATAAAGAATTTGATTCGTAGAGGAAAAAAATTAAGTGTTGCCAATTTTTTTAAATCTTCTGATCAATTTTTGGAACGAAGTTCCTTAACGTTGTTCGCAGTAAGACTCGTCGAGTTGGGGTACGATGACGTAAATCGTAACGTAAGGACAAGACGTTACGCTCACTAGTACTTTCTCTATACATTTATCACTTTTTCTTCATTTAAAACATAATCGGTAATTTTTAGCCCCAATATACAAATTCTTGAGTTTTTAAAGGTTGTGGTAAGGCGAATTTTGCCGAGCTAATCCGTTAATGTTCTTATATGGATTATAGGGGGTATTAAAAACTCTACAGCTTATGTAATGTACACTACGTCAAGACCGTTCGGTAATTTCACGAGTTTGAAACTTTACCCTCGGCTAGGTTTAGCCGGGCTCATAACGTCTTCTTAGAATCGAGGTGCCTTAATTTACATTCCTCTGTATAACTTTTCAGGAAACACTGCTTTGTTTCCGATGATATAGGAAAAAAAAAATTCTGACAATTTGTAAATTTTGAAAGCGAGTTAGTCTTAAATCAGTTGTTTGGAAGTTGTTTCGGTTCTTTTATGTATACCAGTTTCATCCGCGTCTCCTGACACTTTTGATAATATTTATGACTACTGTTAAAATTGATATTATGTGAATATTAACCGTTATTAAATATCTGCGTATAAGGATTTTCATTCCTATGGGTCGAACAGTACTGATATGAGTACAGATGATGTGTAGCGTGTGTGTAATGGCGAGTTATAGTATCTTCAGTAGATGGCATAAAACCTTCAATTAAAACATAAGAAAGACAGTTGTCTCTGTTTTTTCATAAATGTGAGTGAATCTGCAATTAAATAGAATAAGCTTTTGAAAGGAAACACGATTGTGCGTTTAAAAAATCCAGAAATTATTGCTACATAGAGAAAAAAAATACTAAGAAAGAATATTTTGAACGTAATTCCCTTAATTATTTATATACCACTGCATTCGATTATTGCAAAAATATCGTTGCCATTTGTATTTGTTTTTTATACACAAAGATTGAAAAAAACAACTAATTTCAAATACTAAAAGATTTTTAATAAATCATTGGAGGAATGAAATATTATATTCATAAATAATGAAGTATGATATTATATTATAATACTTATTAAATTTTTTATTGTGTTTGTCTTTTCCTCGTACCAATCATTTCATAATACAGAGTTTATTTTATGATATACTACGAAACTTTGTGGTTATGATATGAAAACGAGTTTCAACAACAAATAATTACTTTTGCAAGTTACCTATCGCTCGGTATGGCGAATGGCTTTGTTTGTTAATAATTGTTTATTCAAACATTTCACCGGCGTTATCTATTAGCCATTTTATGATTATTCTTTCTAGGAAAAACAATATAACGCCTGAATATTTTTGATAGCAAAGCAGTAAGGAATGTTTTTGCTATTATTTTTGTTTAGACGCAATATTTAATATGTTCAGTATTTGAAATAAATACGTTATTAAGTTATTTAAATTTTAGATGACAAACTTTTGAGAAAAATATAAAATAATCTTTGTCATAATATATTTCTTTAAAATAATTTTAATTCCATTGTCAGTATTTACAGAAAAGACAAATTATTTCAGTCGTAAATTTCAGTTATATAGGTACATTTCCCGTCAACAATCGACTTGAAATCGAAGTCTTTTAATACAATAGCGAGTTCGAGAAACGCACAATGGTCTACAGGGAATGTTCTTGAAGTCGGGAAAATAGATCTCGAGTGAGTCGCGATGGAGTCGTTCTAGCGTATTATTATAATAAGCAACTCGTATTCTCAGCAAATGTACAATTTGCTGAAAGAAATAATTTTATGTCAGCTATATATTTTAAACATAAAATTACGGTTTTCTTTTTTATATAATGAAGCAAATATATTTGAAGTCGAAATAATTAATATTAGTAGGTATATGAAATACAAAGTAAACTTCTAAAGCTTTTTGAATATTTTCTTACTATTTACGGTTTTTCCTTACATTTCCCTTGACGTTATTAGGTAATTTATCATTACCAGAGTTGGACGTTAGTATTTCTACATAAAGAATAACAAATTATAATTGAAGATTATTCTGCTGTTGATTATGCGTTATTCTTATTAACAATAACAATGATCGGTCGGTGTTATCGCACGTGTAAACTAGCAAGCGTTATGCGACAACCGATGGATGTGAAAGAGAGAGAGCTCATATGTCAATCTCATAAAAAGTAATGACACCATTAAAGAATATTTATTTAATTATCGTTCTACAGCATACTGTCCAATAACAGAATAACTGGTAACGTTTTATAACAACTGTTACTTTAAAATAATATAACATTCATATATTATTAGTATGTGACTTTTTTTTTCGACCTGACTACGCTATTGACCTAGCAAGGTCTTAACAGCTTCACCGGACTACTAAGGCGAGCGCTTAAGGCACTCAGCCGATTTTATTTGACAACTAGCTCCAGGGTGCACGGCACACCTCGGTTTGAGCCGTTGCCTGATACATCCAATTCGCGACCTATCTGAGCTAACCTAAATTAAGCTAACTATTCATACATATATGAGTTGTTGAAACATATATGTCTACCAGGCATACATACCTCAACAGCTCTTATATATACTTCGTATCGGATAATTTTCTAAACTATTTCAGTTTGATAAGGGAAAAAATAAAACCCTTCCACTTGCACGTGTAAGCGTATATGCGTGCACGTGTGTGGAGGTGAGATGTGTAATGTGACTATTTTTGTTATATCTATACTAATATTATAAAGAGGTAAAGTTTGTGAGTTTGTGACGTTGTAGGGGGTAATCTCAGGAACTACTGGTCCGATTTGAAAAATTATTTCAGTGTTATATATCTCATTTATTGAGGAAGGTATATATCATCACGCTAAGAACAATAAGAGCGGAACGCCAATGAAGAATGTTTCAAAATCGGGGTTTTTTCCTCTCGAGAGCTTCCGCTGCGTGTTAACGTTAGCCCAAAGTAACTATACCACGCGAACGAATTCGCGGGCAGAGGCTAGTATTGTAGTATAGTTTTTTGGGAAATAGTGTTAGATTTTAAAAAAGCAAAGGATATTACGATTTGGGATTGGAATTTAAGGATGAAGGGGTTTGGGAAAAGGTAATATAGAGGGATAATAGGAGAGGGAGGGATCTATCGGAATAAAAAGTTGGAATTCTATAAAAAATATTAAATAAATTAAAAAGTGGGGGAAATATATACTACAATATTGAAATTAATAGGCGTTTTGGCGGGATCTTGAAATGTCATGTAGTGGATTTTATATTTTATTTATAAATCTTGTATTATTTGATTCTAAATTTTGTAATATTGGTGGCGTTTGTACGTAAAGTAGTAAGTTCGGTTATTGTGCACAAGTGAAGTAGATGGACTATAATACCACGGAGCGTGAATTCTGAGATGCCACAAAATCTCCATGGAAAGTTCTAACAAGGGAGCCACCATCTTGTTAGAACATTGAAATTATCTCAAAACTCTTTTTTAACCGACTTCAAAAAAAGGAGGAGGTTATCAATTCGACTGCTTTTTTTTTTTTTTCTTTTTTTTTTATGTTTGTTACCTCATAACTTTGGACTGGGTGAACCGATTTTGATTATTCTTTTTTTATTTGAAAGCTGGTACTTCCCATGTGGTCCCATTTTAATTTGGTCCAGTTCCGACAACGGCATCCAGTGCAAAACCGTATAAGTTTTAAATTTGCATTAATTATGTACTTCCGATACATCTCTAGGTAGCACACATATTCATATGTTTTATTTAATTTGGTTAATTTGATAAACTATTTATTTTCCGCTTTTTAGTGCCTTATGGGTTTTTGATTGATATTGAAGTCGGTTAATACTTTTTTTTGAAAATTTACTTTTGATATTATTACCTACTCGAAAATGGCAGTAATAATCTAGAAGATTGCTTGCGAAAAAAAATATATTGCAATTATTAATGGTATAATTATGTGGATGCTTAACTGATTCATTTTGTAGCTTTTTTTAATGTCTAATTTTATGTGCCGGTGCGATACCATTTTAAGTTTAGTAAAGCATAACTTGTAATAAATTTGAATAGCTCTCATGTCACGACTAAGAGTGCGTCTTTGACGACTTCTAGTTTCAAAATGTTCCAATGAAATCGATACCAATTTTCATATAAACAGTTTTAGTAATAAGGTGAGAAATTACTTGAAGTTTAGGGATATAGAGCAGAAATATTGTCTGCAGAGCGCGTTGATTAGGTCATCCCGGTGGGAGCTGTTAGACCCAAAATCTAGGTCACATGTTATGAGGGTCCCGAGAGAGTTAGGAAGGATATATTTTAGTAATTAAGTTTGATAGCATTGTCTTGATTTTGTTGCCAATAAACATAAAATATTAAGATGGCTGTCACTCGTGGCTTTATCTGTGTGAATATTGGTAACTTTTTATACGTTAGTTAATTAGCAGTAACTAGCAATTATAACACTACACTATATTCGTTTACTTTTACTTATTTATACTAAAATAGTTCTCACTCAAATGACAGAATTATTTTCAAGTTATACGACATTTATCACTGATGAATTTATACAATGTCTTCCTAAAATATGGCGATGTATATAAACTATATTACTGTAAGGTTCATCATAAATATTGAATGTAGTTACTTTATATTTACAATAAAAATGACGTTGCCACGAATTTGAACTAAATATTGTTGGGTCTTGTACAATAGATATAGCCGTTTTAATAATGAGTGAGCCGTAGTTGTAGTCCAGTGAAGTTGTTAAGACCTTGCTAGGCCAATAGCGTCAGTTCGAGAAAAAAAATGAGTGAGTTGTATGTAGTCCGGCAAAGCTGTAACATGTAACCTAAAATCTGCTATTGGTCATAGTGAGCCTGAGTAAGTTAAGGCTATGAATTATTTAAAGGATCAGACCGATGCGTACGGAAGACTAATTAGTTTCGCTTTGTGATCAATTGATAATTACTTGTATTAGTAGATTGAAAACGTTAATTTGTAATCATTCCACTAGTCTTAACTAGTTCAGTCTCTTCTAAGTGGATGCAAGTTTATTTAAATTACCCTGTTCTTCCTCAGCATACCTGGAACCGTACATAGTTCCGGCTAGCCTGGAACAACTCTTGGTGTCGAGCGATGTGGTCGGCAATATAAGGTTCAGCCACCCAACGCTCTACGTATTCCCAGGAGGTCAAGGCGATGCTGCACTCTTTGGCATCAACGGATTTAACATGCTCGGTGAGTGATTCTTTATTAGAAATTCTGTAATTAATAATATATAATGCGTTTTTCATTTACGTTACTCCAAAAACGTGAATTAATACCTACCTCCATTTGAACTGAATTTTGATGAGTTCTAATTCAGCTATATGGAACGTACTAAGAATACGGATAAAAAAGAATGCAAAAATATATTATTTGTCGCAGCACTTTGGAGGAATCCTGTTCGAGTTATGAGTTCGACAAGAAGCTATATGATCTAAAAAAGATAATTAACAGAGATTCTCTTAATTGCTCATTAGAGAAATAAGGGAACAACAATGCTTTAGAATAAAAACCATAAAAAAGCAATAAAACAATCAGTCATACAACTATGATAGGTGGTTTATAAAACTAGAATCTATAAGTATCACAATATCACGTTAAGATTCTACAATATACTTTTCAAGCTAGACTTATAAACTGTTGCTCATTCTAAACACAGTGTGTTAATTCCTCGAATAATTTGGCAATAACAATCATTTACGATGTTGTTTAACCGCTTTCTAGCATAATATAAAATACGTTGGGTATTCTAGTCCTTAAATATAATATTACAGAGAAGAAGCAAATAAGAACGTTAAAGAAATGAAATTTGTATAACCTACTTCGTAACTTCTGTTGTTTTTGGTTAACATGGTCCTTATGTCATTATGCGTTAATAAATTCTAACGTCATATTAAATTTGATTTTGAAAATAATAGTAAAGTCATTAATAATATACCACTGCAGTATTTTTCTGCGTCCTTCCATCTATCACTAGCCGCTGTTTACTTTATCCAACTTTTCCTGAAGAAATCCAATCCATGCGAACGTCGTCTGCAAGATGGACATAAACAATACGATTTTTAGGTTATGTGAAAAAGCTTATAATAAAAATCCAAGATGATCATCCAATTATTTTATGTCTTTGAGGGACGATTCTAAAAGAAATACAAATCTTAGCAATATAGGTAACATAAGTCAATGATAAAAAAGAGTTCTGCATCTAAAGATTGCCTAGTTATTCTCTGTTGAGAAAAACCTGACCCATTTTACCAATAATCCTGTATCTAGAACGCGTTCGGGTAGATTTGGACGGAATCTTTCGAGAATTTTCTATATCCAAAGCATTTTATTTGACTCGTTGCCAACATTTTTGTATTACAGGTAAGGGCCGCCATTTTTATATGAAATCGTTTGTAGATTGTCTCTGTTTACTTTATGTGCGTAACAATAAAGTTTACTGACATATTTAAATATTTACTGTCTTTATTATTGTTTAAGGTTTTAGGTATTCTGTTTTTATTTGTACTTTGAATTTAAATTATATTTTTATTCACATTAAGGACTTAACAGGTCAATAGTAAATCATGGTGGTCTAGTGGTTGAATATCATTCCGATGTCCGCAGGTTCTAACACCGAACATTTTCTAATTTAAATTGGTAACACGTCGCCTGACGGTGAAGGAAGATATCTTGAGGAAACCTGAACCTGAGCAGTGTTCTTGTATTAGTGTATGTGGGAAAACATAGAACTGTGAATTTCTCAAAGTTTGAAATCACCATTACGTCGTGGTCTGGCGTGGTGATTGTGGCTATACCTTCCTTCAGGAAGAGGCATATGGCCTTGCAGTACGTCTCTTATAGGCTGATGGTGATGATAATAAAGAAACTATACATAATTCAGAATCAATTGCAAACAAGATTCGAGTTACATTAAACAATTAGTAAACATTTTGAAATGATTGTGTTAATGATAAAGTTCACTACTTCTTAACCAACGTGAAACTTTAACTTGAAGATTACAAGTTATTACATCATTTCCATTCCTTCAAGTTAGTTTCAGAGTTCGATGAGTTGGATTTTCTATACGACCATAAAAGCCTTGAGAACTCTATATGTATAATACAGTACTTGATAATGTTTGTATCAGCTTTTCAGACATAGGAAGCGAGCAACGATATTGCCCTCCAATTTATTTTCCAATCAACCATCGCTGTATGTGCCTACTCGTGTTTGTTCTTTTAACAAGTTTATCTGCACACTTTTCAATTCGGTCACGAATATTTACATGGTTTATCCAATTTTAGATTCATTTTATGGAGATAGCGTTATTGCGTACATATCTGGAGTATATAACTATTCTCGCTGTAATTGGTTTATTATAATTTTTCGTTCTTATGATCGATTATATGGCTGGTTCAGTTTTTCGTCCTGACTGTATTTATAATGAAAAGTAGTGTACTCCCTTCTCCATGTTCTAGTTTACCTCCTTGCTAGAGTCTCTAAATTTTAACACCAATTTTTATTATCGATTTCCTAAAACATTTATCCTTAAAACTTACAACAATAATACTTCTTACTACAATCCCATTGTACTTATGACTTGTTCGTACAATGAGCTCGCATCCAAACACATCTCATTAGACATATTTGACCATCCAGCTTTTAAATCTAAAAGGACAATTAAACACACGTTATCTCCATAACTATTTAAACAACATTTAGTAAATTACTAGCGGGCCCGGCAGACGTTGTCCCACCCTGATTATAAACAAAATCCTGGACACATTATAAACCAAAACGTTCACTGAATCACTTTATCCACTGGTGAAAACCGCATAAAGATCGGTTCAGTAGTTTTTGAGTTTATCGCGAACAGACAGACAGACGGACGCGGTAGGGGACTTTGTTTTATACTATGTAATGATATTTCAATATTCTTGATTATATTTGCCATCTTGTTTTGTTATCCATATGTTAAGTTTAGATTTTATTTTATTTTCACTTTTTCATTTATTATTATTATTTTATTTTTTTCTTTGTCAAATGTTTTCCAGTATTATTAATAGTGTAAGTTGTATCGATGTGATAAAGCGTTGTAGGTCTTCAGTCTAATTTACTCCATCTTATTATTTTTATTATATTATATTCATAGGACTGTTCACTGTTGCATTGTCCACATTTGTAAATAAATAAATTAATAAGTGATTATTGAGCAAAAGTGAATTTAAAATTTGCAGTGGACGGCGGCTTCTCACGTAAAGCATGCTGGTGGGATTTCGCCCGGCACTTGGATCGTCTGGACGCCGTGCTGTTCACTCGGCTAAACAACTGCTCGGCATCAGGCATGGCGTCCGTCCTACGCAGGAAGGCTACCGCCAACGTATACCCACAAATTGGACATTTCTTCTGCAATTTAGAGGTAATATTACATTTTTATATAACCATTTACTCCATTTACATCCAAGGTAATGTGGTTTATCGGCTGAAAATACCCGCGGCTCCGGTCAATTGAAATACAAAATTATTATTTAGAATGTTTTTTAATATCCAAAAGAAGTCACGTACGTACCAGTTCTGATTGTATTTGCTTTACTTTGGTTTATATAATATATCCTTAGCCGCTATAAGATGTTGAACTTCAGGTCCATAGGGCATCATTTTTCAGGTGTTCAATTTGGAGATGAGTATAAGGATTCACTGCAATAGTAGCAAAACATTCAAAGCAGCCTACATGACTATTCAATTTGAAAATGTTAGAACGATTTAAGCAATGAACTATTTTCTTCTTTTACTATTTATTAGCTGTACGCCCAGGGCTTTGCACTAATTTACTAAATGTTGGGACGAAACTTTCCCTTTGCAGTAAGACCATGATAATATAAATGAAATGGCTCTGTCAATATTTTTTAAATCTCCAAATTAACTTCTGTCTTACTCGCTTTTGTATGGAGATTCATAACTCATTTTTTTTATTTTTCCGTACGATTTTTTTAAACATTTTCTGTAATACACACCTCGTCTTGATGATTGAAATGAATGAATTAGCTAAGTGGTGGGTAATGTTTTGAAGCGATGCGGTTATACACATACAGCATTTCAAAATAACCCTAATCCAATTTTAATATGATTTGATTTATTAAAGATTTTCAGTCTTTATTCACCGTGAACGAAGTCTAAATTTTGCCGCACATAAAGTTTTTAGTTTGATTTTATGTTATTCAAATTTCACGTTTACAATTTGAAGTTCTATAAAAAAAAAACTTTAAATCTTATGAACGGCTAAAGTTGGATTTGGCTCAAATGTAAAAACAGACAGATATAGACTATAAATATTTATGGTAGTCAAGGGATTAAAGCGCAGACGTCACCCTGCCGGCCTCGCAAGGTCACCCTCGTAACCATAACCCCCGGGTTCGCTTCACTGCGCACACACTTTGCCCACAACACAAATACTTTGGAAACGTATAGAAATGTCTATTTGTTTTATAAGAAAATCCTTAAGAATTCCTACATCATTACATAGTATAAAACAAAGTTCCCTACCGCGTCTGTCTGTCTGTCTGTTCGCGATAAACTCAAAAACTACTGAACATATCTTTATGCAGTTTTCACCAGTGGATAAAGTGATTCACGAGAAACGTTTTGGTATATAATTTGTCCAGGATTTTTTTATAATCAGGGCGAGACAACGTCTGTCGGGCCCGCTAGTATTATATAAATATATCTATGTCAGAATACGCGGGACTCTTTACTGTGAAGTGTTTTTTGTACCCAATTAGTAAACAGGGTGTACTCTTAAAAATAGTCACTGATAGCCCAGCTGGAACATACTGTTAGTAGTGTTTTCGAGACCACAGCTTTCCAAAGGCAGATATAGGAATTTAGTCACATAAAGTGAGGTCGGCATATATACATAGCCAAATCCCTCTATAATGTACTAAAATATCTTGACCTCGAAGGCTTGCCATAAACTCCTTCGTGGATAGAATATGTAAAGATTTTTTCGCTCTCAGCAAGATTAGATTGTAGAAAAACCACAACCATAACTATTTGTAGCGCAAAGCATATTTACTTTTAGCATACTTGGTCTATTGTGTTGATCTAAAAAGTGTGGCTTGCAATATATTCTGGGCATGGAGCTTCAAGAAAGACGATTCAAGAGTAGTACTAGGCTGGTTTCAGGACTATGTGCCTTTTAAAATCTGTTACTCATAGATATGTTCCAGAGACCGCTTAATACCAGGTGACAGAATATCTATTTGCGGCTCCATTACTCAATTTCCACTTTTCAATAGTAGCATCCCGTAGATACGAATTCTGCCAGTGTCAAATTACTCAATAAATATATTGTAAGTTTTTATCACACCTTGTAAGGCAGAAAGGGAAGTGAGAGGTAACGGAAGTGAGTTTTAATAAATCTAAGTCAATCTATGCTGAAAACTGAAAAAAAAACTATCAATGAAATACATCCCAGAATGAGGTCTGAATAAAAAAATGTAGTGTCTATTCATCGTTAAGTCTATAGAAGGCAATGAGGCATCCACTATCAACTTGCAACTACACATTGCATGTTTTACAACTGCGTACACAGTAAACATGTCGTGTGTGATTTTGTGCCTCCGTCAATTCATTTATTTTCGTTAATTATCTTCAAACATGAGTACGTTTTACAAAAGTGTCTGTTATACAAGACACGAGAAAGGTTTTGTTTTTTTTTTACATTTATTAAAACACTAATAGTTTATACACTAATTTTGAAGCGATGATGGCTTAGTTGAGCTCGTCTTCGGACACGGGGTCGATGGACGTAAGTTCGAGTCCTTGCAACTGATTCGGAGCGCGCGGTGAAGGAAGAATCATGATGATGGTGGTATACATTTTCCTGAGTCCGCCTTTTTAGCTACCACCCTCAAATTGAAAATCTTTCTCCGAGCACTTCTTGGTGTGTTCCGGCAGCTGCACTTGAGAACTAGCACCCTCTAGGTATAGCGTGTCTACCATTTAGTCATTTAACGTCATTATTTTCATCACATTAGGTTTTCACGAACATGCATTTCTTGTTTCATGTAAGCTTGATATTTTATGTTCATTATTTTTTTTAATGGCTTTTGGTATTTACTTAACACTTATAACCATTCTACCGAATGTCTTCATTATAGCTTAACCCGTATGGAGAGTCATGATGATATGTAATCTATAAGAAACTACGAAAATTCCTCTATAGCAGGCGAAGATAAGCCATCAACAAGGAACATTATTTTTAATTCTTTAATTTTGTTTTGATAGAGACGAAACAGTTCATTATAACTATATATTTGTATGTAATTCACGATTTAAATCCTCTTTTGCACTTTACGTAAACCTGAACCATTACCATTACAAGATGTCCGTTCGTTATGGTTTACATCGTCAAATCTTGTGGTTGCTCGTCCAAATATTTATTTATTGAAACCTATTTACGTTTAAGTAGTTATTTTTTTCCTAATAAAAAAAAAAGTCCAGGAGTAAGGACTGCCGACAGAAGTGAAAACTCAAAGCAATTAAATAAACTTGTTCTCTTTTGAATTTTCATGGTAATTATAGTGTGAATGACAATCTAGTGGTAGAGCCACGCTGAAAATATTACTGATTACAGCATGAAAGGATCGGCTCGCCCGGGGTAGTACCACCCTCTCACAGAAAACCGACGTGAAGTAACAGTGCTTGCATTGTTGCGTTTCGTTCGGTCAGTGAGAGCGCCGGAGATCCACCTCCCCTCCCCTTCCACTTTCCCCTTCCCCTTCCACTTTCCCCTTCCCCTTCCCTTCCTCCTCCCCCCCCACACAGGTTGGCAACGCACTTGCGACTCCCCTGGTGTTGCAAGTGTCTATGGACGGTGGTGATCACTTACATCAGGTGACCCACCTGTTCGTTTGCCTCCTATGATATAAAAAAAAAAAAAAATTATATTTCAAAATTTTTTTATTGAAATTATTAACATTACTGTGGTTTTCATGTCTATTGACACTCGGAGCAGTAGTTATATATACATTGTTATAAAGACTATTAATCAATCAAACGTATGAGGAGCTGCAAAATATCAGTATGAGATGTACTCAGGTCCCTACACTACGCGTCGCTAGTCTGACGTAAGCCCTACAAGCGCAATACGGCTTGCTTATGTAGCATGTCATGATACGAAATTGTAGATTTATCTCCAGCCAAAAATACCGCTCAAAGCGCCTAAAGGAGCTTTCACTTTAAAATAATGTTATGTGTTCCAGGAACGAAGGGCTTTGGCCAGCCCTGACGGCGATAAGGACACGGATCCTTTGCTGGTGTCCCTCCTCCAAGAGGGCTCGAACATGATGGCAGACCTCCGCCACATAAACCTGAAACCCCAGCATTGTTACCGCAGCCCGGAACCAATTAACCTATACCATAAAGTTGGACATGGTGAGTAAACATAAATATATTTATTATTAGCTGTGCCCGCGACTTCGTCCGTGTGAAACCTTATGTAAAAAATAGTCATCTGAACGTATTAAGCCATCTATTTTTCTCTCGTACTTAATTCGCGTTGTCATTTAAATTACAATGACTTTTGTTAGATCGAACCGATTTCAATGAAACAAAGAGTAAATGTTACTCGAAGATTTGCGGTATGAACGCAGTATTTCAGCAGTTTACATTCTTATTATATGTATGAAAGATGTTAACTTAGCTTCAGCTTGCCAACATTAAATACTCATGACTGTCCAGGGAACAATCTAAATATATAAAATTAAATTTTTATATTTAGATTAATTTTTTTGTTAATATTGATTAAATATATATAAAATTAAATTTAAATCTAAAAAATCTAAATATCTAAATATATAAAAATCCAATCCAATGATGCTTGTCTACGATGAATTCCAAAACTCCTCAACCAATCTTCATGAAAGTTGACATCGATGTATAATTTGGTCAAACTTGAGAGACATGATAATTTATATTTCGATTAACGTTCTTGATATTTTTTAATTACAAATTAAATGATTGTCAATGTTGATTATTGCCATTAATTGTAACTTTCAACAATCTGAAACAGATGGCACTTTAGATTAGTTTTTTGACAGTAAAACTGTAGGACAGACTGTTATAAATATCTCATAGATTACGCCACGCTTTAATTTTGAATTTCTTTTTCAACCCTAAATTTTTTATGGTACACGTGTTTATTCAATACAACATGCTAGCCAGCAACTCAGCCACACCATGCGTGGTCGGGTAGGCTAGTACATTAAATATTATTTTTGATTTACTTAGATAAGACCGAAATATTACTATTATTTACTATTTCTCTTCTTTACTATTTCAGTTCTTCATGTTAAAATATATTTAAATAGATAGCTAACAGTAATATTTAAATTCGAATACTACTTACATAATAAAACAAAAAAAGGTTAGAGTTGGCGGATCGTTCCAGAAGGGATTCACGCGTGTTTTTTTGTGATTTATTTTGATTATACCATGAAAGTGAATGAAAATTATTCAAACTAGTAATAAAAAAGAAGAATAATGAAAGTGAATGAAAATTATTCAAACTAGTAATAAAAAAGAAGAATGACGGCCCACTTTATGCATAAAATAATTAAGTGGAATAATTATAATTAAATAATTAAGTGAAATTAAATGAAAAATGCTTTACTAAGTTTAGGTCTTTAATTATAAATTCCATCGGTTCGGCAAACTTCCCAATAATCGAATATATTCAGTGAAAAAGTCGATAAGTTTTTAAAGATCATTTCTCAATATATTTTTTTAATTTACAAGAACTTTTTACACTTACACATTGAGAATATTTTATCACACAATTATCCGTCATATTTAACAACAATAAATCTTGCTTAAATTTCCCTGATATCAGTAATGTGCTAAGGAAGATTTTCTTACAAAAGAATTAAACAAATAAAGCAGTTAGGTGCCACTTGATCTCTCTTTAAATCAGCATACAAATCAATTGTAAATCTATTATCAATTCTAATTAAAGCATTAATAAAATTAACAGCTGGAAATCATCTGCGAGAGTGCTGCAATTGAGTTCATAGTGCATATTCCTAATAGTATTGTAGTATTTATTATACATCTCTTTGTGTAATGTACTTAAAGTGCGTGTTTGTGTAAATTAACGCTTTTTTTTTTCAATTAAAAACATGTTGAAATAAACCTTAATTTATTTTGTTTTAGGAACTCTCGATATGTATGTACTGAATCCGTCCAAGGACTCCAAACATGTTCGTGAATTCCTTAAAAGGTGGCATAATAGTGAACAGAAACCTTTCGAAGGTGCCAGCATTTCGGGGCAGTTCAATTTTCCAATTCCTAATTTAGTATCGATATGTGCATTACTGGTTTGGCGCCCTGCCAACCCTGATGATACCATTACGAGGATTATGTTCCCGGGATCAACACCACAGCATAAAATATTCGAAGGCCTTGAGAAACTCAAGCATTTAGAATTTCTTCAGCATCCAACATGTACCGGAAGACAGATGGCAGCGCTGCCAGCGGCTTCCGTACCTCCTATACCAGTAACTAGTACGACGACAACTGTCAGCACAGCTAAAACTGTCAAAGCTACATCAAAAGTAAGCAAAGAAAGAAATGTCGTTACTGAGAAAACAAAGGAAGAAAAGATCCTCGATCTATATCATATTCCAAAGGACAAGGACATTATTAAAGATGTAACAGACTCGAAGAATATAATCGATAATAAAATACTTAATGAGTTAGTCGATGGTGAAGATAAAAGAATCGAATCCGTTTTACAAGAAGCAATCACGGCAAGACTTGAAGCTAAATTGGATGATAAAATCGCAGAATATGAGAGCACTGTTATAGATGGGTTGCCAAAAAAGAAATTCCCAAAAAGGAAAGTTATAGATAAAAAAGGTAAACGAATAGATAAGACTGATGAACTAAAAGATTCTATTGTTAAAACTGAGAAAAAAGTGGAAGCTGATGGAAAGATTAAAACAGATATAAAGAAAAAAATTGAAAGCAGAGTAAAGGCTGAAACTACAACTGCAATAAAAAGTAAAGTCAGTCATCGAGCTTCGAAGGTTACAGAAAAGAAGATGACAAGCATTACTGATAAAAAAGTTATAGCAGAAGAAAAAAAATCACCACCGACAACTCCCAAGAAAGTTTTGGACACTAGAGTTACAACTTCTTCAGTTATACTATCTGGAGTTAAAGAAAAAGTAAAAACTAAACCAAAAAGACTAAGCCCGAGCAGTACGCCTGCGAAGAGCGCTAAGGAAGCTAGTAATCGTAAAGTAATGGAATCAAAATATAAGCAACCATCTCCAAAACGAGATACTATTCAAAAAGGAATCGATAAAAAAGAATCTAAAACTAAACGAGAACCTATTTCCCGAAGACCTAGACCCTTATCTTCACCAGTAAAAGGAATTAAAGCAGTAAAAAGTCCTACAAAATCTGTTAAGTCAGTAAAAGTAGATGCCACAAAATTGAAAGGTTTACAACGCGTAAATTATGAAGATATTCTGAAAGATGCGAAAAAATCTGATGAGGAAACATCTAAGTCTTTCGATGATATCAAACAGCAAGAATTTGATGATAGAGAAGAACAGGAAATTGTCAGAGAGATTGAAGCTGTCTTTAACAGGGATAGTGAAGCTGAGGAAAAAATTGAATTTGTGGGGCGCTCTGACATTGAGAAAATAACATTTATGCTAGACGATGTAAAAACTGAAACGACTGCCGACGGTGAGTTTGAAGAAGAATATTTAATTATCGAAAAAGAGGAAATTGGTCAATACACAGGTGACTCTGTTGTAGATCGTGAAAGTAGCCATGAACAAGAAGATGAATTACAGAAACACGTTAAAGACAAAGAAGAATCTGAAAAGAAAAAGGACGATGTAACGGTTCTTGAAAAAGAAATCGTCCATGAAAAACAAACAGAATCTGAGATGGTATTGGAAACAGAGACTAAACAAGGAGAATCCAAAGAACATTCAGTGAGTATAGAAGAGAAGCAGGATATCAGTAGTGAAAAGAAAACTCCAGACAGCAAAAGCGGTGTTATTAAACCAAAGGATTCATTTGAACTTAATATTATTCAGGAATCACAACCAGATGAAAAAATATCGACTACGATGGAATCGGGTGCTACGACTGCACCTACTTTACCTGAAGATGAACGCATTACTCTTGACGATATTAAAGAAGATCAGCTAATAGAAGAAAAATATGTTCAAGAAGAAACAAAAGAATTATTACCACCGAAAAGTTTACCTGACTTACAAAAGTCAACTGAAAAGACTGCAAAACGTGAAGTACAGCCTGTGCCAATAAGAGAAATTGTTAAAACCCCAGATGAAGTTGCTGATCTTCCTTTACATGAAGAAGTTGATTACAGGACTTATGAAGAAAAAAAGACTCCTATAGATGAAGATATATTGAAACATAAATTTAATGATAGTTTTACTCCAGAAATCAAAGTTCCTAAAGACCTACCCTTTGCTGATAAACAATCCGCTCTATCCTATAAGGGAATTAAATCGATTGAAGATAACATCGTACTCAAAACAGTTGAACAACCATTGCACGCTGAAATTGTTACCGTAACCCCTGGGTCAGCACCCGAATCACCCATGTATCAAGATCCAGTGAAAATATCTGTGGTGTCTGGAAAAGATATTAAACCTCTTAAAGATTATGATGGTACTGAATATGATTACGGTCAATATACAGAAAAATTGAGAGAAACTCATATTACAACTCTTGATTCTCCAATAAGAGATGATATAATAATAATGGAAGAAGTTCCACATATGCCTGAGAAAATTCCATCAATTCCAGAAGATGTAGAAAAAGAAATAGAAGAGGCAAGCAAACTTGAAGTTTCCGAAAAACTTCCACTCAGTCCTAAAGATGTCGAAAAAATTGTAGCTGATGTAGCAGAAGTATTAAAATCTGACAAGAGTCTTGAAGAAATAATGGCTGGTAAATCACCAGTAACACTTAAAAAATCTCCTGACGGCCTCTTGAAGACTGAAACAACTGTTATTACGCCAACCGAAGCAACAAAAAAACTTTTCATGAGTGAGAAGGAAATGGCATGTGACACCTTAAAGGAAGCTGTAAAAACCAAATTAGAGGCACACGTTGAACATGATAGGAAATCAAAAGAGATATCACCTGTTCGATCTATTATATCCGAGGATATAAGTGATGTTTCTGATAAAACTGTGCTTAGTGAAACCAAACGATCAAAGCGTGACTTAAAACAGGATTATCAATTTACAACAGAAACAAAAGCTTCAGAATACACCGAAGATATTATTGTACGTGGTGAAGTTCCTTCCTTCATATCAGAATTAAGAAAAGAAGGTGATGTAAAAATAGATGACGTACAATTAATTCAAACAGCAATAGAAAAAGAACAAGAAGAGGAGTTTGATTTAGAAACAATAGTAATTAAAGGAGCAGGACCAAGTATCGATCAAATCGGATACGTTAAATCAAAAATTAAAACGGATAGTAATGAGACAAAAGAAATTACAGATGATATTGTAGAGACTAATATTGATACAACAAAGACAGAATTATATATACAATCAAAAGCTATAACGAAAATACCTGATATCCATGACGTAGACTCGTCACAGGACTTTAAAAAGAAATTCGAGAGATTGCATGGCTCTGAAGAGATACTTTCTGAAGAAAAATTAACAATAACATTAGATTCAGCAAAAACATTAGAGAAACTCGAAGAAAAAATTGCTCACTTAAAGAAAAGGGAAGAGATGATTTCAAATAAAATGGAAGACTTAATACCCATCCCTGTAACAACGAAAACGATAGTAAGTCAGCAAAAACCTAATGATCTTAAGCCAATCATAGATAAAGATGAAAAAGTGTCTAGTCCCACTACTGGGGTTGCAAAAGCACTAATCCTAGAAGAGTTTAAGGAAAGCCAAGAAAAATCTGATGAGAAGACTCCCAGTCCCGTTATCTTGGAACAAAACGCATCAATTCCAGTTAAAACAGAAGTATCCAAAAAACCTCTAGAAAAATCAGATTATAAAGGTCCTGGCTCTGTTGATTTGGACGAGACGGTACCACTTCTAGAAGAGCTTGTTGCGTATGAACAAAGTCTAACTAAAGACAAGAAAATTATACCTAGCTATATAATGGATGAAAAGGTAATAAGCCCAATAGAATCAGAGGAACGTAAGTTAGGAGAATTCGATAAGAAGGTATGTACTTCTATTACTTCATATGAAAAGGCACCAATTTCAGAAGAACCTGAAGAACATAAGGCAAGTTTAGAAAAATATGAGGATTTGGTACCCATCCCAGTAACACATGAAAAGATACCACAAATGACAGAAACTCATGATAAGGCGTCAGTAAAAACATCTATAACTAAAAGCGACGCACGCAATCTTATTAAATCTGTATCAACTGAATATATTATATCAGAAAGAGATATTGTCAAAAAATTTCTAGATGCGGAAAGAGTAGCAATTGACAAGATAAGTGAAGAAATTCCTCCTTCTCTGGAGTTACCAACTATGGAGTATGTAGCCGTTAAAGAACAGGAAAAATTGACAATGGAAATGCCAGTCAAATCCATCGATATAAAACCTACTCATACAAAAATCACTGAAGTCTCTCTCAGCAAAGTTCCTGCAGAAGAACCTAGCCCAGAGAGAGACACACAGGGAATTATAGAAAAGAAATTAATTGATCAAAAAGATGACTCTTCAGTATTGTCAAAAATGTCAGATTTAGATATACGGTCACAGATAACAGAAAGAGATTCTGGGACCGAAATTAAATCTGATCCTGAATTCGATCATTACTTATCTAGCCACGAACTAATACAAGATGTTTGTGATACAATTCATAAAAAAAAAACGGATATTGTAGATATACCAACAGGAAAAGAAATTAAAATTGCCGAATTAGAAACTGCTTCTGATATAGTAATCGATAGTAAAGTTGGTATCATTTCTGACACACTTGATAAAAAGCAAGTAGGTTTAGAAAAAGATATTCATAAAATTGAAAAAAGTAAATTTGTAGAAAAAATCGATGGTGAAGACAAAGACAAAAAAGGCAGCTTACGCAAAATAGTTGGTGAAGAACCGGATGAACAAGTGTCATGTCTGATTAAGTTACCTTTTGAAGTAGATGATCAGAAATTAAGATTAATAGTCGCAGATACAATTTTAAAAGAAGGCAAAATAGCCGTTATTGATGAAAAAGAATCACTTCAACATTTAGAAGAAGAGAAAGAAATAGAAACTATCACAGTGTTTGGAGAACCGTCTGCCGAAGATAATATAATAGAAACTATTCTCATGCATATGGTTACTGTAGGGGAACCTGAAGTTATCGAAACGACTGATGTTAAAGAGGTACAAGAAGGTAAAATAACTGTAAAAGTAATTACCATAGGGCGAATTGTTAAGACCCTATACGCTGATCAAAATGGTGTTACTAAAAAGTTAAAGACTGTGACTACAATCACTTCCACTGAAAACTATCCCGATGGTTCTACTCAGACTAATGTTGAAAGTAGTACTATGCTCACAGACATTGACTCTATGAGTATGAAAGACATACAAACAAGCTTGCAAGAATTTGAACAAATAGGATTCCCTCGAGAAAATATAATGATAGAAAGGTTAACATCTACTGATAAAGGCATTTTAATTAAGAGAACGGTCACAGTTACTACGGTGGTGAAAGATTTCTATAACTTTACCAGTAAAATAAAACGCATTATAACAACAGTTACAACGGATACTGAAGATGAACATCCAGATGGTTCGGTAAAGAAAAGAAAAAGCGAGAGAGTATCGGTTGTTGATAGGGATCATAAATCATTACAAGAAATAGAAGAATTTGAACTATTGCAGACAGAGGATACCTTAAAAACTCTTACACCTGAAAGCAATCCCGATGAAATGGTGACTACAAATACTGAAGAAATAATAGAAAACAACATAATTATAAAACGTACCTCGGTAACTCGAATTATAAAAACAAAATATTGTGATAACAATGGCACGTTTAGGAAACTAAAGACCTCTACAACTGTTTCGATTACTGACCAGTTCTCAGACGGGATTTCTCGTACTAATACCAGTACCAGTACTTCAGTGACGGATGCTGAAGTTAATGGTTTCCTTCACGTAAATGAAGACTATATAACCGCAGAGAAAACGCCAAGTCCAGACAAAGTGGAAGAATTAGAGCCAGTATTGACTAAACACGTAGACAAGGAACCTACTCCTGAAAAGGCTGTTCCAGAAGAGCCCCTCTCAGTGAAACCAGATGAGAAAACCCTAAGTCCGGATAAAGTGAAAGAAGTAGAACCAGTCGTGATTAAGCACGTGGCCACGGAACCTACTCCTGACAAAGATGTTCCAACAGAGCTCCTCACCTTGATACCTGACGAGAAAATTCCAAGACCACACAAAATGGAAGAAGTGGAGGCAATCGTCATCAAACACGTGACTAAAGAACTTATTCCTGAAAAGACCATACCGGAAGAGCCCCTTACAATAAAACCAGAAGAGAAAACGCCAAGTCCAGATAAAGTAGAAGAATTAGAGCCAGTATTGACTAAACACGTAGACAAGGAACCTACTTCTGAAAAGGATGTTCCAGAAGAGCCCCTCTCAGTGAAACCAGATGAGAAAACCCCAAGTCCGGATAAAGTGGAAGAAGTAGAGCCCGTCGTGATTAAACACGTGGAGAAGGAACCCTCTCCTGAAAAGGCTGTTTCAGAAGAGCCCCTCGCAGTGAAATCAGATGGCAAAACCCCAAGTCTGGATCATGAGGAAGAAGTAGAGCCAGTCGTGATTAAACACGTGGAAGAGGAACCTTCTCCTGTCAAGGATGTTCCAAAAGAACTCATCGCATTGACATCTGATGAGAAAACTCCAATTCCGGATAAAATAGAAGAAGTGGAGGCAATCGTCACCAAACACGTGACTAAAGAAATTATTCCTGAAAAGGCCACTCCAGAAGAACCCCTTACAGTAAAACCAGCAGAGAAAACGCCAAGTCCAGATAAAGTGGAAGAATTAGAGCCAGTATTGACTAAACACGTTAACAAGGAACCTACTCCTGAAAAGGATGTTCCAGAAGAGTCCTTCTCAGTGAAACCAGATGAGAAAACCCCAAGTCCGGATAAAGTGGAAGAAGTAGAGCCAGTCGTGATTAAACACGTGGAGAAGGAACCCTCTCCTGACAAGGATGTTCCAAAAGAACTCCTCGCATTGATATCTGATGAGAAATCTCCACTACCGGATCAAATTGAAGAAGTGGAGGCAATCGTCATCAAACACGTGACTAAAGAACTTATTCCTGAAAAGGCCATTCCAGGTGAACCCCTTACAGTAAAACCAGCAGAGAAAACGCCAAGGCCAGATAAAGTGGAAGAATTAGAGCCAGTATTGACTAAACACGTAGACAAAGAACCTACTCCTGAAAAGGCTGTTTCAGAAGAGCCCCTTGCAGTGAAACCAGATGAGAAAACTCCAAGTCTGGATAAAGAGGAAGAAGTAGAGCCAGTCGCGATTAAACTCGTGGAGAAGGAACCCTCTCCTGAAAAGGCTGTTTCAGAAGAGCCCCTCGCAGGGAAACCAGAGGAGAAAACACTAAGTCCGGATAAAATGGAAAAAGTAGAGCTAGTCGTGATTAAACACGTGGAAAAGGAACCTTCTCCTGACAAGGATGTTCCAAAAGAACTCCTCGCATTGACATCTGATAAGAAAACTGCAGTACCGGATCAAATTGAAGAAGTGGGGGCAATCGTCATCAAACACGTGACTAAAGAACTTATTCCTGAAAAGGCCATTCCAGATGAACCCCTTACAGTAAAACCAGCAGAGAAAACGCCAAGTCCAGATAAAGTGGAAGAATTAGAGCCAGTATTGACTAAACCCGTAGACAAGGAACCTACTCCTAAAAAGGCTGTTCCAGAAGAGCCCCTCTCAGTGAAACCAGATGAGAAAACCCCAAGTCCGGATAAAGTGGAAGAAGTAGAGCCAGTCGTGATTAAACACGTAGACAAAGAACCTACTCCTGAAAAAGCTGTTTCAAAAGAGCCCCTCGCAGTGATACCAGATGAGAAAACCCCAAGTCTGGATAAAGAGGAAGAAGTAGAGCCAGTCGTGATTAAACACGTGAAAAAGGAACCTTCTCCTGACAAGGATGGTCCAAAAGAATCCCTCACATTGACATCTGATGAGAAAACTCCACTTCCGGATCAAATAGAAGAAGTGGAGGCAATCGTCATCGAACACGTAACTAAAGAACTTATTCCTGAAAAGGCCATTCCAGAAGAACCCCTTACAGTAAAACCAGCAGAGAAAACGCCAAGTCCAGATAAAGTGGATGAATTAGAGCCAGTATTTACTAAACACGTAGACAAGAAACCTACTCCTAAAAAGGCTGTGCCAGAAGAGCCCCTCTCAGTGAAACCAGATGAGAAAACCCCAAGTCTGGATAAAGAGGAAGAAGTAGAGCCAGTCGTGATTAAACACGTGAAGAAGGAACCCTCTCCTGAAAAGGCTGTTTCAGAAGAGTCCCTGGCAGGGAAACCAGAGGAGAAAACACTAAGTCCAGATAAAATGGAAAAAGTAGAGCCAGTCGTGATTAAACACGTGGAAAAGGAACCTTCTCCTGACAAGGATGTTCCAAAAGAACTCCTCGCATTGACATCTGATGAGAAAACTGCAGTACCGGATCAAATTGAAGACGTGGAAGCAATCGTCATCAAACACGTGACTAAAGAACTTATTCCTGAAAAGGCCATTCCAGATGAACCCCTTACAGTAAAACCAACAGAGAAAACGCCAAGGCCAGATAAAGTGGAAGAATTAGAGCCAGTATTGACTAAACACGTAGACAAAGAACCTACTCCTGAAAAGGCTGTTTCAGAAAAGCCACTCGCAGGGAAACCAGAGGAGAAAACACTAAGTCCGGATAAAATGGAAGAATTAGAGCCAGTCGTGATGAAACACGTGGAAAAGGAACCTTCTCCTGACAAGGATGTTCCAAAAGAACTCCTCGCATTGACATCTGATGAGAAAACTGCAGTACCGGATCAAATTGAAGACGTGAAAGCAATCGTCATCAAACACGTGACTACAGAACTTATTCCTGAAAAGGCCATTCCAGAAGAACCCCTTACAGTAACACCAGCAGAGAAAATGCCAAGGCCAGATAAAGTGGAAGAATTAGAGCCAGTATTGACTAAACACGTAGACAAAGAACCTACTTCTGAAAAGGCTGTTTCAGAAAAGCCACTCGCAGTGGAACCAGATGAGAAAACCCCAAGTCTGGATAAAGAGGAAGAAGTAGAGCCAGTTGTGATTAAACACGTGGAGAAGGAACCATCTCCTGAAAAGGCTGTTTCAGAAGAGCCCCTCGCAGTGAAACCAGATGAGAAAACCCTAAGTCTGGATAAAGAGGAAGAAGTAGAGCCAGTCGTGATTAAACACGTGGAGAAGGAACCCTCTCCTGACAAGGATGTTCCAAAAGAACTCCTCGCATTGACATCTGATGAGAAAACTCCACTACCGGATGAAATTGAAGAAGTGGAGGCAATCGTCATCAAACACGTGGTTAAAGAACTTATTCCTGACAAGGCCATTCCAGAAGAACCCCTTACAGTAAAACCAGCAGAGAAAACGCCAAGGCCAGATAAAGTGGAAGAATTAGAGCCAGTATTGACTAAACACGTAGACAAAGAACCTACTCCTGAAAAGGCTGTTTCAGAAAAGCCACTCGCAGGGAAACCAGAGGAGAAAACACTAAGTCCGGATAAAATGGAAGTATTAGAACCAGTCGTGATTAAACACGTGGAAAAGGAACCTTCTCCTGACAAGGATGTTCCAAAAGAACTCCTCGCATTGACACCTGATGAGAAAACTGCAGTACCGGATCAAATAGAAGACGTGGAAGCAATCGTCATTAAACACGTGACTAAAGAACTTATTCCTGAAAAGGCCATTCCAGAAGAACCCCTTAGAGTAACACCAGCAGAGAAAATGCCAAGGCCAGATAAAGTGAAAGAATTAGAGCCAGTATTGACTAAACACGTAGACAAAGAACCTACTCCTGAAAAGGCTGTTTCAGAAAAGCCACTCGCAGGGAAACCAGAGGAGAAAACACTAAGTCCAGATAAAATGGAAGAATTAGAGCCAGTCGTGATTAAACACGTGGAGAAGGAACCATCTCCTGAAAAGGCTGTTTCAGCAGAGCCCCTCGCAGTGAAACCAGATGAGAAAACCCCAAGTCTGGATAAAGAGGAAGAAGTAGAGCCAGTCGTGATTAAACACGTGGAGAAGGAACCCTCTCCTGACAAGGATGTTCCAAAAGAACTCCTCGCATTGGCATCTGATGAGAAAACTCCACTACCGGATCAAATTGAAGAAGTGGAGGCAATCGTCATCAAACACGTGGCTAAAGAACTTATTCCTGAAAAGGCCATTCCAGAAGAACCCCTTCCAGTAACACCAGCAGAGAAAACGCCAAGGCCAGATAAAGTGGAAGAATTAGAGCCAGTATTGACTAAACACGTAGACAAAGAACCTACTCCTGAAAAGGCTGTTTCAGAAAAGCCACTCGCAGGGAAACCAGAGGAGAAAACACTAAGTCCGGATAAAATGGAAGAATTAGAGCCAGTCGTGATTAAACACGTGGAAAAGGAACCTTCTCCTGACAAGGACGTTCCAAAAGAACTCCTCGCATTGACATCTGATGAGAAAACTGCAGTACCGGATCAAATTGAAGACGTGGAAGCAATCGTCATCAAACACGTGACTAAAGAACTTATTCCTGAAAAGGCCATTCCAGATGCACCCCTTAAAGTAAAACCAACAGAGAAAACGCCAAGTCCAGATAAAGTGGAAGAATTAGAGCCAGTATTGACTAAACACGTAGACCAGGAAATTACTACTGAAAAGGCTGTTTCAGAAGAGCCCCTCGCTGTGAAACCAGATGAGAAAACCCCAAGTCTGGATAAAGAGGAAGAAGTAGAGCCAGTCGTGATTAAACACTTGGAGAAGGAACCATCTCCTGAAAAGGCTGTTCCAGGAGAGCCCCTCGCAGTGAAACCAGATGAGAAAACCCCAAGTCTGGATATAGAGGAAGAAGTAGAGCCAGTCGTGATTAAACACGTGGAGAAGGAACCTTCTCCTGAAAAGGCTATTTCAGAAGAGCCCCTCGCAGGGAAACCAGAGGAGAAAACACTAAGTCCGGATAAAATGGAAGAACTAGAGCCAGTCGTGATGAAACACGTGGAAAAGGAACCTTCTCCTGACAAGGATCATCCAAAAGAACTCCTCGCATTGACATCTGATGAGAAAACTGCAGTACCGGACCAAATTGAAGACGTGGAAGCAATCGTCATCAAACACGTGACTAAAGAACTTATTCCTGAAAAGGCCATTCCAGAAGAACCCCTTACAGTAACACCAGCAGACAAAATGCCAAGGCCAGATAAAGTGGAAGAATTAGAGCCAGTATTGACTAAAGACGTAGACAAAGAACCTACTCCTGAAAAGGCTGTTTCAGAAAAGCCCCTCGCAGTGGAACCAGATGCGAAAACCCCAAGTCTGGATAAAGAGGAAGAAGTAGAGCCAGTTGTGATTAAACACGTGGAGAAGGAACCATCTCCTGAAAAGGCTGTTTCAGAAGAACCCCTCGCAGTGAAACCAGATGAGAAAACCCCAAGTCTGGATAAAGAGGAAGAAGTAGAGCCAGTCGTGATTAAACACGTGGAGAAGGAACCCTCTCCTGACAAGGATGTTCCAAAAGAACTCCTCGCATTGACATCTGATGAGAAAACTCCACTACCGGATCAAATTGAAGAAGTGGAGGCAATCGTCATCAAACACGTGACTAAAGAACTTATTCCTGAAAAGGCCATTCCAGATGAACCCCTTACAGTAAAACCACCAGAGAAAACGCCAAGGCCAGATAAAGTGGAAGAATTAGAGCCAGTATTGACTAAACACGTAGACAAAGAACCTACTCCTGAAAAGGCTGTTTCACAAAAGCCACTCGCAGGGAAACGAGAAGAGAAAACACTAAGTCCGGATAAAATGGAAGAATTAGAGCCAGTCGTGATTAAACACGTGGAAAAGGAACCTTCTCCTGACAAGGATGTTCCAAAAGAACTCCTCGCATTGACATCTGATGAGAAAACTGCAGTACCGGACCAAATTGAAGACGTGGAAGCAATCGTCATCAAACACGTGACTAAAGAACTTATTCCTGAAAAGGCCATTCCAGAAGAACCCCTTACAGTAACACCAGCAGACAAAATGCCAAGGCCAGATAAAGTGGAAGAATTAGAGCCAGTATTGACTAAACACGTAGACAAAGAACCTACTCCTGAAAAGGCTGTTTCAGAAAAGCCCCTCGCAGTGAAACCAGATGAGAAAATGCCAAGTATGGATAAAGAGGAAGAAGTAGAGCCAGTCGTGATTAAACACGTGGAGAAGGAACCCTCTCCTGACAAGGATGTTCCAAAAGAACTCCTTGCATTGACATCTGATGAGAAAACTCCACTACCAGATCAAATTGAAGAATTGGAGGCAATCGTCATCAAACACGTGACTAAAGAACTTATTCCTGAAAAGGCCATTCCAGATGAACCCCTTACAGTAAAACCAGCAGAGAAAACGCCAACGCCAGATAAAGTGGAAGAATTAGAGCCAGTATTGACTAAACACGTAGACAAAGAACCTACTCCTGAAAAGGCTGTTTTAGAAAAGCCACTCGCAGAGAAACCAGAGGAGAAAACACTAAGTCCGGATAAAATGGAAGAATTAGAGCCAGTCGTGATTAAACACGTGGAAAAGGAACCTTCTCCTGACAAGGCTGTTTCAGAAGAGCCCCTCGCAGGGATACCAGAGGAGAAAACACTAAGTCCGGATAAAATGGAAGAATTAGAGCCAGTCGTGATTAAACACGTGGAAAAGGAACCTTCTCCTGACAAGGATGTTCCAAAAGAACTCCTCGCATTGACATCTGATGAGAAAACTGCATTACCGGATCAAATTGAAGATGTGGAAGCCATCGTCATCAAACACGTGACTAAAGAACTTATTCCTGAAAAGGCCATTCCAGAAGAACCCCTTACAGTAACACCAGCAGAGAAAACTGCAAGGCCAGATAAAGTGGAAGAATTAGAGCCAGTATTGACTAAACACGTAGACAAAGAACCTACTCCTGAAAAGTCTGTTTCAGAAAAGCCATTCGCAGGGAAACCAGAGGGGAAAACACTAAGTCCAGATAAAATGGAAGAATTAGAGCCAGTCGTGATTAAACACGTGGAAAAGGAACCTTCTCCTGACAAGGATATTCCAAAAGAACTCCTCGCATTGACATCTGATGAGAAAACTGCAGTACCGGATCAAATTGAAGACGTGGAAGCAATCGTCATCAAACACGTGACTAAAGAACTTATTCCTGAAATGGCCATTCCAGAAGAACCCCTTACAGTAACACCAGCAGAGAAAACGCCACGGCCAGATAAAGTGGAAGAATTAGAGCCAGTATTGACTAAACACCTAGACAAAGAACCTACTCCTGAAAAGGCTGTTTCAGAAAAGCCACTCGCAGGGAAACCAGAGGAGAAAACACTAAGTCCGGATAAAATGGAAGAATTAGAGCCAGTCGTGATGAAACACGTGGAAAAGGAACCTTCTCCTGACAAGGATATTCCAAAAGAACTCCTCGCATTGACATCTGATGAGAAAACTGCAGTACCGGATCAAATTGAAGACGTGGAAGCAATCGTCATCAAACACGTGACTAAAGAACTTATTCCTGAAATGGCCATTCCAGAAGAACCCCTTACAGTAACACCAGCAGAGAAAACGCCACGGCCAGATAAAGTGGAAGAATTAGAGCCAGTATTGACTAAACACCTAGACAAAGAACCTACTCCTGAAAAGGCTGTTTCAGAAAAGCCCCTCGCAGTGAAACCAGATGAGAAAACCCCAAGTCTGGATAAAGAAGAAGAAGTAGAGCCAGTCGTGATTAAACACGTGGAGAAGGAACCATCTCCTGAAAAGGCTGTTTCAGAAGAGCCCCTCGCTGTGAAACCAGATGAGAAGACCCCAAGTCTGGATAAAGAAGAAGAAGTAGAGCCAGTCGTGATTATACACGTGGAGAAGGAACCCTCTCCTGAAAAGGCTGTTTCAGAAGAGCCCCTCGCAGGGAAACCAGAGGAGAAAACACTAAGTCCGGATAAAATGGAAGAATTAGAGCCAGTCGTGATTAAACACGTGGAAAAGGAACCTTCTCCTGACAAGGATGTTCCAAAAGAACTCCTCGCATTGACATCTGATGAGAAAACTGCAGTACCGGATCAAGTTGAAGACGTGGAAGCAATCGTCATCAAACACGTGACTAAAGAAGTTATTCCTGAAAAGGATATTCCAGAAGAACCCCTTACAGTAACGCCAGCAGAGAAAACGCCAAGGCCAGATAAAGTGGAAGAATTAGAGCCAGTATTGACTAAACACGTAGACAGGGAACCTCCTCCTGAAAAAGCTGTTTCAGAAGAGCCCCTCGCAGTGAAACCAGATGAGAAAACCCCAAGTCCGGATAAAGAGGAAGAAGTAGAGCCAGTCGTGATTAAACGCGTGGAGAAGGAACCCTCTCCTGAAAAGGCTGTTTCTGAAGAGCCCCTCTCAGTGAAACCAGATGAGAAAACCCCAAGTCCGGATAAAGTGAAAGAAGTAGAGCCAGTCGTGATTAAACACGTGGAGAAGGAACCCTCTCCTGAAAAGGCTGTTTCAGAAGAGCGCCTCGCAGTGAAACCAGATGAGAAAGCTCCAAGTCCAGACAAAGTGGAAGAAATAGAGCCAGTATTGACTAAACACGTAGACAAGGAACCTACTACTGAAGAGGCTGTTTCAGGAGAGCCCCTCGCAGTGAAACCAGAGAAGAAAACACTAAGTCCGGTTAAAATGGAAGAAGTAGAGCCAGTCGTGATTAAACACGAGGAAAAGCAACCTTCTCCTGACAAGGCTGTTCCAAAAGAACTCCTCGCATTGACATCTGATGAGAGAACTCCACTACCGGATCAAATTAAAGAAGTGGAGGCAATCGTCATCAAACACGTGACTAAAGAACTTATTCCTGAAAAGGCCATTCCAGAAGAACCCCTTACAGTTAAACCAGCAGAGAAAACGCCAAGGCCAGATAAAGTGGAAGAATTAGAGCCAGTATTGACTAAACACGTAGACAAGGAACCTACTCCTGAAAAAGCTGTTTCAGAAGAGCCCCTCGCAGTGAAACCAGATAAGAAAACCCCAAGTCCGGATAAAGAGGAAGAAGTAGAGCCAGTTGTGATTAAACACGTGGAGAAGGAACCATCTCCTGAAAAGGCTGTTCCTGAAGAGCCCCTCGCTGTGAAACCAGATGAGAAAACCTCAAGTCTGGATAAAGAGGAAGAAGTAGAGCCAGTCTTGATTAAACACGTGGAGAAGGAACCCTCTCCTGACAAGGATGTTCCAAAAGAACTCATCGCATTGACATCTGATGAGAAAACTGCAGTACCGGATCAAGTTGAAGACGTGGAAGCAATCGTCATCAAACACGTGACTAAAGAAGTTATTCCTGAAAAGGCCATTCCAGAAGAACCCCTTACAGTAACGCCAGCAGAGAAAACGCCAAGGCCAGATAAAATGGAAGAATTAGAGCCAGTATTGGCTAAACACGTAGACCAGGAAATTACTACTGAAAAGGCTGTTTCAGAAGAGCCCCTCGCTGTGAAACCAGATGAGAAAACACTAAGTCCGGATAAAATGGAAGAATTAGAGCCAGTCGTGATTAAACACGTGGAGAAGGAACCCTCTCCTGAAAAGGCTGTTTCTGAAGAGCCCCTCGCAGGGAAACCAGAGGAGAAAACACTAAGTCCGGATAAAATGGAAGAAGTGGAGGCAATCGTCATCAAACACGTGACTAAAGAACTTATTCTTGAAAAGGCCATACCAGACGAACCCCTTACAGTTAAACCAGCAGAGAAAACGCCAAGGGCAGATAAAGTGGAAGAATTAGAGCCAGTATTGACTAAACACGTAGACAAAGAACCTACTACTGAAAAGGCTGTTTCAGAAGAGCTCCTCGCTGTGAAACCAGATGAGAAAACCCCAGGTACGGATAAAGTGGAAGAAGTAGAGCCAGTCGTGATTAAACACGTGGAAAAGGAACCTGCTCCTGAGGATGTTCAAAAGACTCCTCGGTGCATGAGAGAACCGGTAAATTGAGAGTGGAGGCATCGATACACGTGCTAAGCTTTTCTTGAAAGGCCATTCCAGAAGAACCCCTAAAAGTAAAAAACTGCAAGGCCAGATAAAGTGGAAGAATTAGAGCCAGTATTGACTAAACACGTGGACAAAGAACCTACTCCTGAAAAGTCTGTTTCAGAAAAGCCATTCGCAGGGAAACCAGAGGGGAAAACACTAAGTCCAGATAAAATGGAAGAATTAGAGCCAGTCGTGATTAAACACGTGGAAAAGGAACCTTCTCCTGACAAGGATGTTCCAAAAGAACTCCTCGCATTGACATCTGATGAGAAAACTGCAGTACCGGATCAAATTGAAGACGTGGAAGCAATCGTCATCAAACACGTGACTAAAGTACTTATTCCTGAAATGGCCATTCCAGAAGAACCCCTTACAGTAACACCAGCAGAGAAAACGCCACGGCCAGATAAAGTGGAAGAATTAGAGCCAGTATTGACTAAACACCTAAACAAAGAACCTACTCCTGAAAAGGCTGTTTCAGAAAAGCCCCTCGCAGTGAAACCAGATGAGAAAACCCCAAGTCTGGATAAAGAAGAAGAAGTAGAGCCAGTCGTGATTAAACACGTGGAGAAGGAACCATCTCCTGAAAAGGCTGTTTCAGAAGAGCCCCTCGCTGTGAAACCAGATGAGAAGACCCCAAGTCTGGATAAAGAAGAAGAAGTAGAGCCAGTCGTGATTATACACGTGGAGAAGGAAACCTCTCCTGAAAAGGCTGTTTCAGAAGAGCCCCTCGCAGGGAAACCAGAGGAGAAAACACTAAGTCCGGATAAAATGGAAGAATTAGAGCCAGTCGTGATTAAACAAGTGGAAAAGGAACCTTCTCCTGACAAGGATGTTCCAAAAGAACTCCTCGCATTGACATCTGATGAGAAAACTGCAGTACCGGATCAAGTTGAAGACGTGGAAGCAATCGTCATCAAACACGTGACTAAAGAAGTTATTCCTGAAAAGGTCATTCCAGAAGAACCCCTTACAGTAACGCCAGCAGAGAAAACGCCAAGGCCAGATAAAGTGGAAGAATTAGAGCCAGTATTGACTAAACACGTAGACAGGGAACCTCCTCCTGAAAAAGCTGATTCAGAAGAGCCCCTCGCAGTGAAACCAGATGAGAAAACCCCAAGTCCGGATAAAGAAGAAGAAGTAGAGCCAGTCGTGATTAAACACGTGGAGAAGGAACCCTCTCCTGAAAAGGCTGTTTCTGAAGAGCCCCTCTCAGTGAAACCAGATGAGAAAACCCCAAGTCCGGATAAAGTGAAAGAAGTAGAGCCAGTCGTGATTAAACACGTGGAGAAGGAACCCTCTCCTGAAAAGGCTGTTTCAGAAGAGCGCCTCGCAGTGAAACCAGATGAGAAAGCTCCAAGTCCAGACAAAGTGGAAGAAATAGAGCCAGTATTGACTAAACACGTAGACAAGGAACCTACTACTGAAGAGGCGTTTTCACGAGAGCCCCTCGCAGTGAAACCAGAGAAGAAAACACTAAGTCCGGTTAAAATGGAAGAAGTAGAGCCAGTCGTGATTAAACACGAGGAAAAGCAACCTTCTCCTGACAAGGCTGTTCCAAAAGAACTCCTCGCATTGACATCTGATGAGAGAACACCACTACCGGATCAAATTAAAGAAGTGGAGGCAATCGTCATCAAACACGTGACTAAAGAACTTATTCCTGAAAAGGCCATTCCAGAAGAACCCCTTACAGTTAAACCAGCAGAGAAAACGCCAAGGCCAGATAAAGTGGAAGAATTAGAGCCAGTATTGACTAAACACGTAGACAAGGAACCTACTCCTGAAAAAGCTGTTTCAGAAGAGCCCCTCGCAGTGAAACCAGATGAGAAAACCCCAAGTCCGGATAAAGAGGAAGAAGTAAAGCCAGTCGTGATTAAACACGTGGAGAAGGAACCCTCTCCTGAAAAGGCTGTTTCTGAAGAGCCCCTCGCTGTGAAACCAGATGAGAAAACCCCAAGTCTGGATAAAGAGGAAGAAGTAGAGCCAGTCGTGATTAAACACGTGGAGAAGGAACCCTCTCCTGACAAGGATGTTCCAAAAGAACTCATCGCATTGACATCTGATGAGAAAACTGCAGTACCGGATCAAGTTGAAGACGTGGAAGCAATCGTCATCAAACACGTGACTAAAGAAGTTATTCCTGAAAAGGCCATTCCAGAAAAACCCCTTACAGTAACGCCAGCAGAGAAAACGCCAAGGCCAGATAAAGTGGAAGAATTAGAGCCAGTATTGACTAAACACGTAGACAGGGAACCTACTCCTGAAAAAGCTGTTTCAGAAGAGCCCCTCGCAGTGAAACCAGATGAGAAAACCCCAAGTCCGGATAAAGAGGAAGAAGTAGAGCCAGTCGTGATTAAACACGTGGAGAAGGAACCCTCTCCTGAAAAGGCTGTTTCTGAAGAGCCCCTCTCAGTGAAACCAGATGAGAAAACCCCAAGTCCGGATAAAGTGAAAGAAGTAGAGCCAGTCGTGATTAAACACGTGGAGAAGGAACCCTCTCCTGAAAAGGCTGTTTCAGAAGAGCCCCTCGCAGGGAAACCAGAGGAGAAAACACTAAGTCCGGATAAAATGGAAGAATTAGAGCCAGTATTGGCTAAACACGTAGACCAGGAAATTACTACTGAAAAGGCTGTTTCAGAAGAGCCCCTCGCTGTGAAACCAGATGAGAAAACCCCAAGTCCGGATAAAGAGGAAGAAGTAGAGCCAGTCGTGATTAAACACGTGGAGAAGGAACCCTCTCCTGAAAAGGCTGTTTCTGAAGAGCCCCTCGCAGGGAAACCAGAGGAGAAAACACTAAGTCCGGATAAAATGGAAGAAGTGGAGGCAATCGTCATCAAACACGTGACTAAAGAACTTATTCTTGAAAAGGCCATACCAGACGAACCCCTTACAGTTAAACTAGCAGAGAAAACGCCAAGGCCAGATAAAGTGGAAGAATTAGAGCCAGTATTGACTAAACACGTAGACAAAGAACCTACTACTGAAAAGGCTGTTTCAGAAGAGCTCCTCGCTGTGAAACCAGATGAGAAAACCCCAGGTACGGATAAAGAGGAAGAAGTAGAGCCAGTCGTGATTAAACACGTGGAGAAGGAACCCTCTCCTGAAAAGGCTGTTTCTGAAGAGCCCCTCTCAGTGAAACCAGATGAGAAAACCCCAAGTCCGGATAAAGTGAAAGAAGTAGAGCCAGTCGTGATTAAACACGTGGAGAAGGAACCCTCTCCTGAAAAGGCTGTTTCAGAAGGCCCCTCGCAGGGAAACCAGAGGAGAAAACACAAAGTCCGGATAAAATGGAAGAATTAGAGCCAGTATTGGCTAAACACGTAGACCAGGAAATTACTACTGAAAAGGCTGTTTCAGAAGAGCCCCTCGCTGTGAAACCAGATGAGAAAACCCCAAGTCCGGATAAAGAGGAAGAAGTAGAGCCAGTCGTGATTAAACACGTGGAGAAGGAACCCTCTCCTGAAAAGGCTGTTTCTGAAGAGCCCCTCGCAGGGAAACCAGAGGAGAAAACACTAAGTCCGGATAAAATGGAAGAATTAGAGCCAGTATTGGCTAAACACGTAGACCAGGAAATTACTACTGAAAAGGCTGTTTCAGAAGAGCCCCTCGCTGTGAAACCAGATGAGAAAACCCCAAGTCCGGATAAAGAGGAAGAAGTAAAGCCAGTCGTGATTAAACACGTGGAGAAGGAACCCTCTCCTGAAAAGGCTGTTTCTGAAGAGCCCCTCGCTGTGAAACCAGATGAGAAAACCCCAAGTCTGGATAAAGAGGAAGAAGTAGAGCCAGTCGTGATTAAACACGTGGAGAAGGAACCCTCTCCTGACAAGGACGTTCCAAAAGAACTCATCGCATTGACATCTGATGAGAAAACTGCAGTACCGGATCAAGTTGAAGACGTGGAAGCAATCGTCATCAAACACGTGACTAAAGAAGTTATTCCTGAAAAGGCCATTCCAGAAGAACCCCTTACAGTAACGCCAGCAGAGAAAACGCCAAGGCCAGATAAAGTGGAAGAATTAGAGCCAGTATTGACTAAACACGTAGACAGGGAACCTACTCCTGAAAAAGCTGTTTCAGAAGAGCCCCTCGCAGTGAAACCAGATGAGAAAACCCCAAGTCCGGATAAAGAGGAAGAAGTAGAGCCAGTCGTGATTAAACACGTGGAGAAGGAACCCTCTCCTGAAAAGGCTGTTTCTGAAGAGCCCCTCTCAGTGAAACCAGATGAGAAAACCCCAAGTCCGGATAAAGAGGAAGAAGTAGAGCCAGTCGTGATTAAACACGTGGAGAAGGAACCCTCTCCTGAAAAGGCTGTTTCTGAAGAGCCCCTCGCAGGGAAACCAGAGGAGAAAACACTAAGTCCGGATAAAATGGAAGAATTAGAGCCAGTATTGGCTAAACACGTAGACCAGGAAATTACTACTGAAAAGGCTGTTTCAGAAGAGCCCCTCGCTGTGAAACCAGATGAGAAAACCCCAAGTCCGGATAAAGAGGAAGAAGTAGAGCCAGTCGTGATTAAACACGTGGAGAAGGAACCCTCTCCTGAAAAGGCTGTTTCTGAAGAGCCCCTCGCAGGGAAACCAGAGGAGAAAACACTAAGTCCGGATAAAATGGAAGAAGTGGAGGCAATCGTCATCAAACACGTGACTAAAGAACTTATTCTTGAAAAGGCCATACCAGACGAACCCCTTACAGTTAAACCAGCAGAGAAAACGCCAAGGCCAGATAAAGTGGAAGAATTAGAGCCAGTATTGACTAAACACGTAGACAAAGAACCTACTACTGAAAAGGCTGTTTCAGAAGAGCTCCTCGCTGTGAAACCAGATGAGAAAACCCCAGGTACGGATAAGGAGGAAGAAGTAGAGCCAGTCGTGATTAAACACGTGGAGAAGGAACCCTCTCCTGAAAAGGCTGTTTCTGAAGAGCCCCTCTCAGTGAAACCAGATGAGAAAACCCCAAGTCCGGATAAAGTGAAAGAAGTAGAGCCAGTCGTGATTAAACACGTGGAGAAGGAACCCTCTCCTGAAAAGGCTGTTTCAGAAGAGCCCCTCGCAGGGAAACCAGAGGAGAAAACACTAAGTCCGGATAAAATGGAAGAATTAGAGCCAGTATTGGCTAAACACGTAGACCAGGAAATTACTACTGAAAAGGCTGTTTCAGAAGAGCCCCTCGCTGTGAAACCAGATGAGAAAACCCCAAGTCCGGATAAAGAGGAAGAAGTAGAGCCAGTCGTGATTAAACACGTGGAGAAAGAACCCTCTCCTGAAAAGGCTGTTCCTGAAGAGCCCCTCGCAGGGAAACCAGAGGAGAAAACACTAAGTCCGGATAAAATGGAAGAATTAGAGCCAGTATTGGCTAAACACGTAGACCAGGAACTTACTCCTGAAAAGGCTGTTTCAGAAGAGCCCCTCGCTGTGAAACCAGATGAGAAAACCCCAAGTCCGGATAAAGAGGAAGAAGTAGAGCCAGTCGTGATTAAACACGTGGAGAAGGAACCCCTCTGAAAAGGCTGTTTCTGAAGAGCCCCTCGAGGGAAACCAGAGGAGAAAACACTAAGTCCGGATAAAATGGAAGAAGTGGAGGCAATCGTCATCAAACACGTGACTAAAGAACTTATTCTTGAAAAGGCCATACCAGACGAACCCCTTACAGTTAAACCAGCAGAGAAAACGCCAAGGCCAGATAAAGTGGAAGAATTAGAGCCAGTATTGACTAAACACGTAGACAAAGAACCTACTACTGAAAAGGCTGTTTCAGAAGAGCTCCTCGCTGTGAAACCAGATGAGAAAACCCCAGGTACGGATAAAGAGGAAGAAGTAGAGCCAGTCGTGATTAAACACGTGGAGAAGGAACCCTCTCCTGAAAAGGCTGTTTCTGAAGAGCCCCTCTCAGTGAAACCAGATGAGAAAACCCCAAGTCCGGATAAAGTGAAAGAAGTAGAGCCAGTCGTGATTAAACACGTGGAGAAGGAACCCTCTCCTGAAAAGGCTGTTTCAGAAGAGCCCCTCGCAGGGAAACCAGAGGAGAAAACACTAAGTCCGGATAAAATGGAAGAATTAGAGCCAGTATTGGCTAAACACGTAGACCAGGAAATTACTACTGAAAAGGCTGTTTCAGAAGAGCCCCTCGCTGTGAAACCAGATGAGAAAACCCCAAGTCCGGATAAAGAGGAAGAAGTAGAGCCAGTCGTGATTAAACACGTGGAGAAGGAACCCTCTCCTGAAAAGGCTGTTTCTGAAGAGCCCCTCGCAGGGAAACCAGAGGAGAAAACACTAAGTCCGGATAAAATGGAAGAAGTGGAGGCAATCGTCATCAAACACGTGACTAAAGAACTTATTCTTGAAAAGGCCATACCAGATGAACCCCTTACAGTTAAACCAGCAGAGAAAACGCCAAGGCCAGATAAAGTGGAAGAATTAGAGCCAGTATTGACTAAACACGTAGACAAAGAACCTACTACTGAAAAGGCTGTTTCAGAAGAGCTCCTCGCTGTGAAACCAGATGAGAAAACCCCAGGTACGGATAAAGTGGAAGAAGTAGAGCCAGTCGTGATTAAACACGTGGAAAAGGAACCTTCTCCTGACAAGGATGTTCCAAAAGAACTCCTCGCGTTGACATCTGACGAGAAAACTCCACTACCGGATCAAATTGAAGAAGTGGAGGCAATCGTCATCAAACACGTGACTAAAGAACTTATTCTTGAAAAGGTCATACCAGACGAACCCCTGACAGAAAAACTACCAGAGAAAATCCCAAGTCCGGATAAAGTGGAAGAAGTAGAGCCATTCCTGATTAAACACGTGAAGAAGGAACCCTCTCCTGAAAAGGCTGTTTCAGAAGAGCTCCTCGCTGTGAAATCAGATGAGAAAACCCCAGGTACGGATAAAGTGGAAGAAGTAGAGCCAGTCGTGATTAAACACGTAGACAAAGAACCTACTCCTGAAAAGGCTGTTCCAGAAGAGTCCCTCGCAGTGAAACCAGATGAGAAAACGCCAAGTCCGGATAAAGTGGAAGAAGTAGAGCCAGTATTGACTAAACACGTAGACAAGGAACTCACTACTGAAAAGGCTGTTTTAGCAGAACCTCTCGCTATGAAACCAGATGAAAAAACCCCAAGTCCGGATAAAGTGGAAGAAGTAGAGCCAGTCGTGATTAAACACGTAGACAAAGAACCTACTCCTGAAAAAGCTGTTCCAGAAGAGCCCCCCGCAGTGAAACCAGATGAGAAATCTCCAAGTCCAGATAAAGTGGAAGAATTAGAGCCAGTATTAACTAAACACGTAGACAAGGAACTTACTACTGAAAAGGCTGTTTCTGAAGAGCCTCTCGCTGTGAAACCAGATGAAAAAACCCCAAGTCCGGATAAAGTGGAAGAAGTAGAGCCAGTCGTGATTAAACACGTAGACAAAGAACCTACTCCTGAAAAAGCTGTTTCAGAAGAGCCCCTCGCAGTGAAACCAGATGAGAAAGCTCCAAGTCCAGGTAAAGAGGAAGAATTAGAGCCAGTGTTGACTAAACATGTAGACAAAGAACCTACTACTGTAAAGGCTGTTTCAGAAGAGCTCCTCGCTGTGAAACCAGATGAGAAAACCCCAGGTACGGATAAAGTGGAAGAAGTAGAGCCAGTCGTGATTAAACACGTAGACAAAGAACCTACTCCTGAAAAGGATGTTCCAGAAGAGTCCCTCGCAGTGAAACCAGATGAGAAAATGCCAAGTCCGGATAAAGTGGAAGAAGTAGAGCCAGTATTGACTAAACACGTAGACAAGGAACCTTCTCCTGACAAGGATGTTCCAAAAGAACTTCTCGCATTGACACCTGATGAGAAAACTCCGATTCCGGATAAAATAAAAGAAGTGGAGGCAATTGTCACTAAAGAACTTATTCCTGAAAAGGTCATTCCGCAAGAGCCCCTTACAGTAAAACCAGCAGAGAAAGCGTTAAGTCCAGATAAAGTGGAAGAACTAGAGCCAGTTGTGATTAAACACATGGAGAAGGAAGTCACTCCTGACAAGGCTATTCCAGAAGAGACCTTTATGGTAAAACCAGCACACCAAACGCCAAGTCCAGGTAAAGAGGAAGAATTAAAGCCAGTGTTGACTAAACATGTAGACAAAGAACCTACTACTGAAAAAGCTGTTTCAGAAGAGCTCCTCGCTGTGAAACCAGATGAGAAAACCCCAGGTACGGATAAAGTGGAAGAAGTAGAGCCAGTCGTGATTAAACACGTAGACAAAGAATCTACTCCTGAAAAGGCTGTTTCAGAAGAGCCCCTCGCTGTGAAACCAGATGAGAAAACCCCAAGTCCGGATAAATTTGAAGAAGTAGAGCCAGTCGCGATTAAACACATGGAGAAGGAACTTTCTCCCGGCAAGGCTGTTCCAGAAGAGACCCCCGCTGTGAAACCGGCAGAGAAAACGCCAAGTCCGGATAAAGTGGAAGAAGTAGAGCCAGTATTGACTAAACACGTAGACAAGGAACCCTCTCCTGAAAAGGCTGTTTCAGAAGAGCCCCTCGCAGTGAAACCAGATGAGCAAACCCCAAGTCCGGATAAAGTGGAGGGAGTAGAGCCAGTCGTGATTAAACACGTGGAAAAGGAACCTTCTCCTGACAAGGATGTTCCAAAAGAACTTCTCGCATTGACACCTGATGAGAAAACTCCAATTCCGGATAAAATAGAAGAAGTGGAGGCAATTGTCACTAAAGAACTTATTCCTGAAAAGGTCATTCCGCAAGAGCCCCTTACAGTAAAACCAGCAGAGAAAACGTTAAGTCCAGATAAAGTGGAAGAACTAGAGCCAGTCGTGATTAAACACATGGAAAAGGAAGTCACTCCTGACAAGGCTATTCCAGAAGAGACCTTGATGGTAAAACCAGCACAGAAAACGCCAAGTCCAGGTAAAGAGGAAGAATTAGAGCCAGTGTTGACTAAACATGTAGACAAAGAACCTACTACTGAAAAGGCTGTTTCAGAAGAGCTCCTCGCTGTGAAACCAGATAAGAAAACCCCAGGTACGGATAAAGTGGAAGAAGTAGAGCCAGTCGTGATTAAACACGTAGACAAAGAACCCACTCCTGAAAAGGCTGTTCCAGAAGAGTCCCTCGCAGTGAAACCAGATGAGAAAGCTCCAAGTCCTGATAAAGTGGAAGAATTAGAGCCAGTATTGACTAAACACGTAGACAAGGAACTTACTACTGAAAAGGCTGTTTCAGCAGAGCCCCTCGCTGTGAAACCAGATGAAAAAACCCCAAGTCCGGATAAAGTGGAAGAAGTAGAGCCAGTCGTGATTAAACACGTAGACAAAGAACCTACTCCTGAAAAGGCTGTTCCAGAAGAGTCCCTCGCAGTGAAACCAGATGAGAAAGCTCCAAGTCCAGATAAAGTGGAAGAATTAGAGCCAGTATTAACTAAACACGTAGACAAGGAACTTACTACTGAAAAGGCTGTTTCTGAAGAGCCTCTCGCTGTGAAACAGATGAAAAAACCCCAAGTCCGGATAAAGTGGAAGAAGTAGAGCCAGTCGTGATTAAACACGTAGACAAAGAACCTACTCCTGAAAAAGCTGTTTCAGAAGAGCCCCTCGCAGTGAAACCAGATGAGAAAGCTCCAAGTCCAGGTAAAGTGGAAGAATTAGAGCCAGTATTGACTAAACACGTAGACAAGGAACCTACTACTGAAAAGGCTGTTTCAGAAGAGCCCCTCGCTGTGAAACCAGATGAGAAAACCCCAGGTCCGGATAAAGTGGAAGAAGTAGAGCCAGTCGTGATTAAACACGTAGACAAAGAACCTACTCCTGAAAAGGCTGTTCCAGAAGAGTCCCTCGCAGTGAAACCAGATGAGAAAGTGCCAAGTCCGGATAAAGTGGAAGAATTAGAGCCAGTATTGACTAAACACGTAGACAAGGAACCTTCTCCTGACAAGGATGTTCAAAGCCGCGTGGGAAAATAAAAGAGGGGGCATTGTCACTAAAGCTTATCCTGAAAAGGTTTCGAAGAGCCCCTACAGTAAAACAGCAGAGAAAGCGTAAGTCAGATAAAGTGGAAGAACTAGAGCAGTGTGATTAAACACATGGAGAAGGAAGTCTCTGAAGGTTAGAGAGCGGCGAACGAAGAGGTAAGAGGAAGAATTAAGCCAGTGTTGACTAAACAGTAGACAAAGAACCTACTACTGAAAAGGCTGTTTCAGAAGAGCCTCCTCGCTGTGAAACCAGATGAGAAAACCCCAGGTCCGGATAAAGTGGAAGAAGTAGAGCCAGTCGTGATTAAACACGTAGACAAAGAACCTACTCCTGAAAAGGCTGTTTCAGAAGAGCCCCTCGCTGTGAAACCAGATGAGAAAACCCCAAGTCCGGATAAAGTGGAAGAAGTAGAGCCAGTCGCGATTAAACACATGGAGAAGGAACTTTCTCCTGGCAAGGCTGTTCCAGAAGAGCCCCCCGCTGTGAAACCGGCAGAGAAAACGCCAAGTCCGGATAAAGTGGAAGAATTAGAGCCAGTATTGACTAAACACGTAGACAAGGAACCTTCTCCTGAAAAGGCTGTTTCAGAAGAGCCCCTCGCAGTGAAACCAGATGAGAAAACCCCAAGTCCGGATAAAGTGGAGGGAGTAGAGCCAGTCGTGATTAAACACGTGGAAAAGGAACCTTCTCCTGAAAGGATGTTCCAAAAGAACTTCTCGATTGACACCTGATGAGAAAACTCCAATCCGGAGCCAGTGTGATTAAACACGTAGACAAAGAACCTACTCCTGAAAAGGCTGTTCCAGAAGAGCCCCTCGCAGTGAAACCAGATGAGAAAGCTCCAAGTCCAGATAAAGTGGAAGAATTAGAGCCAGTATTTACTAAACACGTAGACAAGGAACTTACTACTGAAAAGGCTGTTCCAGAAGAGTCCCTCGCAGTGAAACCAGCTGAGAAAACCCCAAGTCCGGATAAAGTGGAAGAAGTAGAGCCAGTCGTGATTAAACACATGGAGAAGGAACTTTCTCCTGGAAAGGCTGTTTCAGAAGAGCCCCCCGCTGTGAAACCGGTAGAGAAAACGCAAAGTACGGATAAAGTGGAAGAAGTAGAGCCAGTCCTGATTAAACACGTAGACAAAGAACCTACTCCTGAAAAGGCTGTTCCAGAAGAGTCCCTCGCAGTGAAACCAGATGAGAAAGCTCCAAGTCCAGATAAATTGGAAGAATTAGAGCCAGTATTGACTAAACACGTAGACATAGAACTTACTACTGAAAAGGCTGTTTCAGCAGAGCCCCTCGCAGTGAAACCAGATGAGAAAACCCCAAGTCCGGATAAAGTGGAAGAAGTAGAGCCAGTCGTGATTAAACACATGGAGAAGGAACTTTCTCCTGGCAAGGCTGTTTCAGAAGAGACCCCCGCTGTGAAACCGGCAGAGAAAACGCAAAGTCCGGATAAAGTGGAAGAAGTAGAGCCAGTACTGATTAAACACGTGGACAAAGAACCTACTCCTGAAAAGGCTGTTCCAGAAGAGTCCCTCGCAGTGAAACCAGATGAGAAAGCTTCAAGTCCAGGTAAATTGGAAGAATTAGAGCCAGTATTGAGTAAACACGTAGACATAGAACTTACTACTGAAAAGGCTGTTTCAGCAGAGCCCCTCACTGTGAAACCAGATGAGAAAACCCCAAGTCCGGATAAAGTGGAACAAGTAGATCCAGTCGTGATTAAACACGTAGACAAAGAACCTACTCCTGAAAAGGCTGTTCCAGAAGAGTCCCTCGCAGTGAAACCAGATGAGAAAACCCCAAGTCCGGATAAAGTGGAAGAAGTAGAGCCAGTCGTGATTAAACACACGGAGAAGGAACTTTCTCCTGCCAAGGCTGTTTCAGAAGAGACCCCCGCTGTGAAACCGGCAGAGAAAACGCAAAGTCCGGATAAAGTGGAAGAAGTAGAGCCAGTACTGATTAAATACGTAGACAAAGAACCTACTCCTGAAAAGGCTGTTCCAGAAGAGTCCCTCGCAGTGAAACCAGATGAGAAAGCTCCAAGTCCAGATAAAGTGGAAGAATTAGAGCCAGTATTGACTAAACACGTAGACAAAGAACCTACTCCTGAAAAGGCTGTTCCAGAAGAGTCCCTCGCAGTGAAACCAGATGAGAAAACCCCAAGTCCGGATAAAGTGGAAGAAGTAGAGCCAGTCGTGATTAAACACATGGAGAAGGAACTTTCTCCTGGCAAGGCTGTTTCAGAAGAGACCCCCGCTGTGAAACCGGCAGAGAAAACGCAAAGTCCGGATAAAGTGGAAGAAGTAGAGCCAGTACTGATTAAACACGTAGACAAAGAACCTACTCCTGAAAAGGCTGTTCCAGAAGAGTCCCTCGCAGTGAAACCAGATGAGAAAGCTCCAAGTCCAGATAAATTGGAAGAATTAGAGCCAGTATTGACTAAACACGTAGATATAGAACTTACTACTGAAAAGGCTGTTTCAGCAGAGCCCCTCGCTATGAAACCAGGTGAGAAAATCCCAAGTCCGGATAAAGTGGAACAAGTAGAGCCAGTCGTGATTAAACACGTAGACAAAGAACCTACTCCTGAAAAAGCTGTTCCAGAAGAGTCCCTCGCAGTGAAACCAGATAAGAAAGCTCCAAGTCCAGATAAATTGGAAGAATTAGAGCCAGTATTGACTAAACACGTAGACATAGAACTTACTACTGAAAAGGCTGTTTCAGTAGAGCCCCTCACTGTGAAACCAGATGAGAAAACCCCAAGTCCGGATAAAGTGGAACAAGTAGATCCAGTCGTGATTAAACACGTAGACAAAGAACCTACTCCTGAAAAGGCTGTTCCAGAAGAGTCCCTCGCAGTGAAACCAGATGAGAAAGCTCCAAGTCCAGATAAATTGGAAGAATTAGAGCCAGTATTGACTAAACACGTAGACATAGAACTTACTACTGAAAAGGCTGTTTCAGCAGAGCCCCTCGCTATGAAACCAGGTGAGAAAATCCCAAGTCCGGATAAAGTGGAACAAGTAGAGCCAGTCGTGATTAAACACGTAGACAAAGAACCTACTCCTGAAAAAGCTGTTCCAGAAGAGTCCCTCGGAGTGAAACCAGATGAGAAAACCCCAAGTCCGGATAAAGTGGAAGAAGTAGAGCCAGTCGTGATTAAACACATGGAGAAGGAACTTTCTCCTGGCAAGGCTGTTTCAGAAGAGACCCCCGCTGTGAAACCGGCAGAGAAAACGCAAAGTCCGGATAAAGTGGAAGAAGTAGAGCCAGTACTGATTAAACACGTGGACAAAGAACCTACTCCTGAAAAGGCTGTTCCAGAAGAGTCCCTCGCAGTGAAACCAGATGAGAAAGCTCCAAGTCCAGGTAAATTGGAAGAATTAGAGCCAGTATTGAGTAAACACGTAGACATAGAACTTAGTACTGAAAAGGCTGTTTCAGCAGAGCCCCTCACTGTGAAACCAGATGAGAAAACCCCAAGTCCGGATAAAGTGGAACAAGTAGATCCAGTCGTGATTAAACACGTAGACAAAGAACCTACTCCTGAAAAGGCTGTTCCAGAAGAGTCCCTCGAAGTGAAACCAGATGAGAAAACCCCAAGTCCGGATAAAGTGGAAAAAGTAGAGCCAGTCGTGATTAAACACACGGAGAAGGAACTTTCTCCTGGCAAGGCTGTTTCAGAAGAGACCCCCGCTGTGAAACCGGCAGAGAAAACGCAAAGTCCGGATAAAGTGGAAGAAGTAGAGCCAGTACTGATTAAACACGTAGACAAAGAACCTACTCCTGAAAAGGCTGTTCCAGAAGAGTCCCTCGCAGTGAAACCAGATGAGAAAGCTCCAAGTCCAGATAAATTGGAAGAATTAGAGCCAGTATTGACTAAACACGTAGATATAGAACTTACTACTGAAAAGGCTGTTTCAGCAGAGCCCCTCGCTATGAAACCAGGTGAGAAAATCCCAAGTCCGGATAATGTGGAACAAGTAGAGCCAGTCGTGATTAAACACGTAGACAAAGAACCTACTCCTGAAAAAGCTGTTCCAGAAGAGCCCCTCGCAGTGAAACCAGATGAGAAAGCTCCAAGTCCAGATAAAGTGGAAGAATTAGAGCCAGTATTTACTAAACACGTAGACAAGGAACTTACTACTGAAAAGGCTGTTCCAGAAGAGTCCCTCGCAGTGAAACCAGTTGAGAAAACCCCAAGTCCGGATAAAGTGGAAGAAGTAGAGCCGGTCGTGATTAAACACATGGAGAAGGAACTTTCTCCTGGCAAGGCTGTTTCAGAAGAGACCCCCGCTGTGAAACCGGTAGAGAAAACGCAAAGTACGGATAAAGTGGAAGAAGTAGAGCCAGTACTGATTAAACACGTAGACAAAGAACCTACTCCTGAAAAGGCTGTTCCAGAAGAGTCCCTCGCAGTGAAACCAGATGAGAAAGCTCCAAGTCCAGATAAATTGGAAGAATTAGAGCCAGTATTGACTAAACACGTAGACATAGAACTTACTACTGAAAAGGCTGTTTCAGCAGAGCCCCTCGCTATGAAACCAGGTGAGAAAATCCCAAGTCCGGATAAAGTGGAACAAGTAGAGCCAGTCGTGATTAAACACGTAGACAAAGAACCTACTCCTGAAAAAGCTGTTCCAGAAGAGTCCCTCGGAGTGAAACCAGATGAGAAAACCCCAAGTCCGGATAAAGTGGAAGAAGTAGAGCCAGTCGTGATTAAACACATGGAGAAGGAACTTTCTCCTGGCAAGGCTGTTTCAGAAGAGACCCCCGCTGTGAATCCGGCAGAGAAAACGCAAAGTCCAGATAAAGTGGAAGAAGTAGAGCCAGTACTGATTAAACACGTAGACAAAGAACCTACTCCTGAAAAGGCTGTTCCAGAAGAGTCCCTCGCAGTGAAACCAGATGAGAAAGCTCCAAGTCCAGATAAATTGGAAGAATTAGAGCCAGTATTGACTAAACACGTAGACATAGAACTTACTACTGAAAAGGCTGTTTCAGCAGAGCCCCTCACTGTGAAACCAGATGAGAAAACCCCAAGTCCGGATAAAGTGGAAGAAGTAGAGCCATTATTGACTAAACACGTAGACAAGGAACTTACATCTGACAAGCGCGCTCCAGAAGAGTCTCTCGAAGTCAAACGAAGTGAGAAAGCTCGAAGTCCAATAAAACTCGTTGAGAAAGAATCTATCATTACGATGGAACACGATGAAAGTGCTCCTAGTTCACACAAGGCAGAAAAAGAGAAATATGTCACCTTAAAGCCATTTGAACAAGAATCGAAGCCAGTGACATCTGAAGAACAAAATTCAATCTCGACTAAGCTTGATGAGAAAGCTCTTAGTCCGGATAAAACGGTGGAATTGGAGCTTGATGAAAATGCTCCTAGTTCAGACAAAGGAGAGAAAGAGCAACCTGTAACTACAAGGTCAATTGAAGACGTATCAAAGTCTGTGAAGCCAGAAGAACAAGAAGAACTCATATTGTCTATGCTTAATGACAAGGCTGCCACATTATTTAAAGAAGAAAACGAGGAACTCGCTACTGCAAAACTTATTGAACAGGAACGAAAGCTGGTGACACTAAATGAACAAAAATCCATATTATCTGAGCTTGATGAAAAACCTTGTAGCCCAGATAATGAGAAAAAAGTGGAAACTGTAATTACTAAGCCAATGGAACTAGAGCCAAAGCTAATGAAATCAAAAGAAAAAGAACCCGTCACAACTAATTATGATGAGAAAACTTCTAGTTCAATCAAACCTGTTGTAGAAAAGTCCATTGTAATTAAAACTGACAAAAAAGCTTCTAGTTTAGATAAAGCAGTACAGGATGAATCCATAAGAATAAAATCACCTACAGTAACTAAAAAGGAAATAGAAACCATTTCTAAGTATGATGAGAAAGATGTTGATGAACGTGAATGCATACCAGATAAATTAGAATATGATATTTCAGAGAAAAATATTTTAAAATTAAAAGATGTCGAGGAAGAGTCTTCCAAGTTCGAACAGAAATTGTCTACTTCGTTGGATAAAGGTGCTCTTTATGAGGATGGAGATTCGTTGAGCGAGTGCGGACATTTAGCTACTTATATTGAATCAAGGGATAAATCAAAAATTGGGTTGGAAGCTTCAAATGATTTACTTACAACAATATATGTGGAGACAGATAAAAAAGAAACAAGAAAGATTGAGGCGAATTTAGAAACAAAATTACAGGGACATGTAGCCGCTACACAACACGAAATACAGAAAAGGTCTATTTTATCTCAAGAACTAGAAAAATCTTCAATATCTACCATAGATAGCGGTATTTCAGAATCAGATATTACTCCACGAAGTATATTATATGAAAGCGGCTTCGAGGATGCATCTAAAGAAAGCCTAGAAGAAAAATGCAGTTATGAAACCAGTGAAAAATCGGCAATAAAACACTTGAAGTCACCCGTGCCTTTTGATGATGCATTGATAGGTCATTTAGATGACGCTAGTAGTGGTTTTATCGATTCCATTGATATAACTAAAAGCCAAAGAGTGGACTCTGATACTTGGACACCATATTTAAAAGAAGTAGAGTTTATTAAACCAGTGACAATAACATCTAAACGAAAGGAATTAGACCTGGACTCAGAAAAAGAAGATATTGCTATTTCTACAGCATCCGATTCTGGTGTATATAGCATACTTATGGATACTGAACATTTTAGTACTAGTACCGATGAACGATCTGTCAGTCAATCTACTAAAGAAAGTGCTGCTTATCTTATAGAGTCCATTAACAAAGCGTTCAGCTATGAACCTGTTCAGCAAGGTATCAAATCTGATAATTTAGATTTACTTATCACTCGGTCAGAAATTGACAGGGTGTCTACGCCACCAACGGTACCAGTAAGTCCCTTACCAAAAACTCCCAGTCATTTCCAAGATATTAAAGTAACTGAAGGTATTCAGAGTGAAGTCACATATGACAAATCTGATAACACTGAAGATACTATAACTAAAATTGTTCACGTGGGAGAAGATGTATTAACACAAAGAATTTCGACATCTTCAGAAAAAGTTCCCAAATCTTCTGTGGAAACTGATAGTGATATCCAAGTTTTAATGCACACTGTGGGTAAAATTAAAACTGAGACTGACACTGTTACTAAAATAATAAAAGAAGGTGAAAATGTTGTTACCCAAACGATTACAACTGTGACAACGAAGGAAATCATTTCAAGAGAAGACGGGACACCTCAAAATATTAAAACAACCATTGAAACAACTACTTTAAGTAAAGGTTCTGATGGTTCTACTACGACAACAAAAGATACACAAACTTTACTTTCCGAGTGTTCTTCTAGGCTTAGATCTACTTCACAAATGGATTTATATGCCAAAGATTTTAAACCAGAACGTAACATACTTGAAGCATCTGATGACAAGGCTTTGAGCACTTTCCAAATAAAAGGTTTAAGTGAAAAGGTTGAAATACCCATATCTCCATTTGTGAATAAAGATGTGGAAGTATTTACAAATGTAATAGACGACTCAGATATCGAGGACACTGTAATAGATACCGATGTTAAAAAGAAAATAATAAAAGAAGATAATATAGATATAGTAGAAACTGTCACGACCATAACTAAAAAGGAAACAATTAAATTAAATAAAAATAAGAAATTGCTTCGAACTACTGTCGAAACTAGTATCACAAAAGAGCGTCCAGGTGGCTCACAAGATGTTCAAAAGAACGTTGAAGTTAAAACCGAGGAATTAATTTTAGATTCCAGTAGCAACTTAGATAAAATTCTTAGTCAATTTACTATTTATGGTGAACCCGAAGAAAGTGTTACTACAAAAACCGAAGAAATAAAACAAGAGAGCTATATTATTAAGCGAACCATAGTCACCAGAGCTATTAAAACTAAATATGCGAACACAAAAAATATTCCGCTGAAACTAAAGACTGTATTAATTGTTACCACGACCGATGAATATCCAGATGGATCATCTCACACGAAGGTAGACTGTAGCACTATGTTAACAGATATTGAAATCGGTTCAATTGAAACTCCTGAACTTGAAGAATTCACAGAAGTGCAAGATAAAAGTATTGTGACTGATAAACAAGAAAAATATGTTATCATTAAAGACAAAAGTGTTTTGCAAAATGTAGAAACTACTACCACTAAAGAAATTTTATCAACAAAAGACAAGTCAAAGAAAAAGATAAAAATAACTGTCGAGACAGTAACAGAAACAATGTTACCTGATGGAATGACAGAAGTTACAAAAGATATTAAAGTATCAGTGTCAGACTATTTAACTGATATATTAATAGATGGAACAATTCAATCTACTACTGATTCAAGCACCTCCATAACCGACATCGATATTAACGACACAATGGAAGTTATTGAAAAGAGTGCTTCACAAAAAGAAACTCTTGTGGTTGAAGAAATACCTATACCAGCTGAGAGTCCTGAATCAGACGTAAAAGTTGAAATACCGAGCGAAGCGCGGCCTACAAAAGAAGCCAAATCAATTAAAATCGATTATATCGAAACACCGGAGGAGAAAGTTGAGCCACACAAGAAACCAAAACCTGATGAGGAATCTTTACAAATTAGTGAATTATCTCTTTCAGACGATAACAAGATCGATCAAGCTTTAAAAGATCTGATACCAGTTGGAGAACCCGAAATCACTGAAACTACACACATCGAAGAATTAAAGAAAAATGAAGTTATAATTCAAAGAGTTACTATAACAAGAAACGTTAAGACTAAATACGCAGATGAACAAGGTGTTCCACGCAAACTAAAGACAGTTACAATAATAACTACAACAGATAACTATCCAGACGGTTCAGCTCAGACGAAAGTCGAAAGTATGACCACATTATCTGATATTGATATTGATGGTGTAAGTGACACCGACGAAGACTTAGAAGGTTTCGTTCAAATAGGCGAACCTAAAAAAGACGCAACTGTAGTAAAGGAAATAATTAGTGAAAATAATGTATCTATTACGAGAAATACTACTGTCACTACAAGTGCGAGAGAATTTCATGACACGTTTAACAAGATAAAACGCACCAAAACAACGACCAAAACTGTCACGGAGGATATATATCCCGATGGATCTGTAGTCACAAAATCTAGTGTTAAAACATCCATTGTTGATGAAAGTCTTGTAAGTTTCAAAGACGATGACACGGAAATGAATGAAGTAGAGACTAATCTGCAGGAATTTACGCAAATCCAGGAACCTGAACAGACTGAGACTACAGACACCATGGAAGTTAAACAGAAAGATGTAGTTATAAAGAGGACTATCAGGACAAGAATAGCGAAAACGAAATATTGTGACAAAAATGGAACTCCGAAAAAAGTTAAAACTGTTACAACCATCATAACCGAAGATCTATACCCTGATGGAACAGTTCAAACTACTACTGATTCAAGCACCTCCATAACCGACGTCGAAATTAACGGCACAATGGAAGTTATCGAAAAGAGTGCTTCACAAAAGGAAACTCTTTTGATTGAAGAAATACCTATACCAGCTGAGAGTCCTGAATCAGACGTAATAGTTAAAATACCGAGCGAAGCGCAGCCTACAAAAGAAGCCAAATCAATTAAAATCGATTATATCGAAACACCGGAGGAGAAAGTTGAGCCACATAAGAAACCAAAACCTGATGAGGAATCTTTACAAATCAGTGAATTATCTCTTTCAGACGAAAACAAGATCGATCAAGCTTTAAAAGATCTGATACCAGTTGGAGAACCCGAAATCACCGAAACTACAAACACCGAAGAATTAAAGAAAAAAGAAGTTATAATTCAAAGAGTTACTATAACAAGAATTGTCAAGACTAAATACGCAGATGAAGAAAATGTTCCACGCAAACTAAAGACAGTTACAACAATAACTACTACAGATAACTATCCAGACGGTTCAGCTCAGACAAAAGTCGAAAGTATGACCACGTTATCTGATATTGATATTGATGGTGTAAGTGACACCGACGAAGACTTAGAAGGTTTCGTTCAAATTGGCGAACCTAAAGTAGACGCAACTGTAGTAAAGGAAATAATTAGTGAAAATAATGTATCTATTACGAGAAATATTACTGTCACTACAACTGCGAGAGAATTTCATGACACGTTTAACAAGATAAAACGCACCAAAACAACGACCAAAACTGTCACGGAGGATATATATCCCGATGGATCTGTAGTCACGAAATCTAGTGTTAAAACATCCATTGTTGATGAAAGTCTTGTAAGTTTTAAAGACGACGACACGGAAATTAATGAAGTAGAGAGTAATCTGCAGGAATATACGCAAATCCAGGAACCTGAACAGACTGAGACTACAGACACCATGGAAGTTAAACAGAAAGATGTAGTTATAAAGAGGACTATCAGGACAAGAATAGCGAAAACGAAATATTGTGACAAAAATGGAACTCCGAAAAAAGTTAAAACTGTTACAACCATCATAACCGAAGATCTATACCCTGATGGAACAGTTCAAACTACTACTGATTCAAGCACCTCCATAACCGACGTCGAAATTAACGGCACAATGGAAGTTATCGAAAAGAGTGCTTCACAAAAGGAAACTCTTTTGATTGAAGAAATACCTATACCAGCTGAGAGTCCTGAATCAGACGTAAAAGTTAAAATACCGAGCGAAGCGCAGCCTACAAAAGAAGCCAAATCAATTAAAATCGATTATATCGAAACACCGGAGGAGAAAGTTGAGCCACATAAGAAACCAAAACCTGATGAGGAATTTTTACAAATCAGTGAATTATCTCTTTCAGACGAAAACAAGATCGATCAAGCTTTAAAAGATCTGATACCAGTTGGAGAACCCGAAATCACCGAAACTACAAACACCGAAGAATTAAAGAAAAAAGAAGTTATAATTCAAAGAGTTACTATAACAAGAATTGTCAAGACTAAATACGCAGATGAAGAAAGTGTTCCACGCAAACTAAAGACAGTTACAACAATAACTACTACAGATAACTATCCAGACGGTTCAGCTCAGACAAAAGTCGAAAGTATGACCACGTTATCTGATATTGATATTGATGGTGTAAGTGACACCGACGAAGACTTAGAAGGTTTCGTTCAAATTGGCGAACCTAAAGTAGACGCAACTGTAGTAAAGGAAATAATTAGTGAAAATAATGTATCTATTACGAGAAATATTACTGTCACTACAAGTGCGAGAGAATTTCATGACACGTTTAACAAGATAAAACGCACCAAAACAACGACCAAAACTGTCACGGAGGATATATATCCCGATGGATCTGTAGTCACGAAATCTAGTGTTAAAACATCCATTGTTGATGAAAGTCTTGTAAGTTTTAAAGACAATGACACGGAAATTAATGAAGTAGAGAGTAATCTGCAGGAATATACGCAAATCCAGGAACCTGAACAGACTGAGACTACAGACACCATGGAAGTTAAACAGAAAGATGTAGTTATAAAGAGGACTATCAGGACAAGAATAGCGAAAACGAAATATTGTGACAAAAATGGAAGTCCGAAAAAAGTTAAAACTGTTACAACCATCATAACCGAAGATCTATACCCTGATGGAACAGTTCAAACTACTACTGATTCAAGCACCTCCATAACCGACGTCGAAATTAACGGCACAATGGAAGTTATCGAAAAGAGTGCTTCACAAAAGGAAACTCTTTTGGTTGAAGAAATACCTATACCAGCTGAGAGTCCTGAATCAGACGTAAAAGTTGAAATACCGAGCGAAGCGCAGCCTACAAAAGAAGCCAAATCAATTAAAATCGATTATATCGAAACACCGGAGGAGAAAGTTGAGCCACATAAGAAACCAAAACCTGATGAGGAATCTTTACAAATCAGTGAATTATCTCTTTCAGACGAAAACAAGATCGACCAAGCTTTAAAAGATCTGATACCAGTTGGAGAACCCGAAATCACCGAAACTACAAACACCGAAGAATTAAAGAAAAAAGAAGTTATAATTCAAAGAGTTACTATAATAAGAATTGTCAAGACTAAATACGCAGATGAAGAAAGTGTTCCACGCAAACTAAAGACAGTTACAACAATAACTACTACAGATAACTATCCAGACGGTTCAGCTCAGACAAAAGTCGAAAGTATGACCACGTTATCAGATATTGATATTGATGGTGTAACTGACACCGACGAAGATTTAGAAGGTTTTGTTCAAATTGGCGAACCTAAAGAAGAAGCAACTGTAGTAAAGGAAATAATTAGTGAAAATAATGTGTCTATTACGAGAAATATTACTGTTACTACAACTACCAGAGAATTTCATCACACGGTTAATAAGATAAAACGCACCAAAACAACGATCAAAACTGTCATGGAGGATATACATCCCGATGGATCAGTAGTCACGAAAACTAGTATCAAAACATCCATTGTTGATGAAAGTCTTGTAACTCCTGAAGGCGATGATACTGAAACGAGTCAAGTAGAAATTTATTTAAAGGAATTAACACCGATGGGTGAATCGGAACATACTGAAACTACAGACATCGTAGAAGTTAAAGAGAAAGATGGACTTATAAAGAGAACTATCGAGACAAGAATAGTGAAAACTAAATACTGTGACAAAGAAGGCACTCTGAGAAAAGTTAAGACTGTTACAACGATCACAACTAAAAATTTATATCCTGATGGAACAGTTCAAACTACTGTTGATACAAGCACCTCTTTAAGTGACATCGAAATTAACGGCATGAGTGAAGTCATTGAAAAGGACCTGTCAGAGGAAGAAATACCGATAGCAAAATCGGCTGAGCGTTCCAAAGTTAGTGTAAAAGTTGAAGCACCTAGCGAAATGCGAGCTAAAGAAGAAGCCAAGTCGATTAAAATTGAATACATAGAAACATCAGATGACAACATCATAGTTGATCCACATAAGGAACTAACACCAGATGAAGAATCTTCAGTCACAAGTGAACTATCTTTTACAGATGATAACAAGATTGATAGCGCTTTGAAAGATCTGATACCAGTTGGAGAACCTGAAATTACTGAAACCACAGATACTCAAGAAGTCGAAGAAAAAGAAATTACAATTCGAAGAGTTATCGTAACAAGAATTGTCAAAACTAAGTATGCAGATAAGCAAAGTGTTCTTCGTAAATTAAAGACAGTTACAACAATAACTACCACAGATATCTATCCCGATGGATTAGCACGAACTGAGGTCGAAACTGGCACATCACTTATTGATATTGAAGTAGATGGCTTAGATATTGTAGAAGAAAACCTTGAAGGATATAAAGAAATTGGGAAACCCATAGAAGATACAAACACGGCATATGAAATCATTACAGAGAAAGGAATTAGTATTAAGAGGCAGACTATAATAACAACAATTGTACAAACATTTTATAATACAATAAATAGAACAAAGCGCACCAAAACGACCACCAAAACTGTCATAAAAGATGAACATCCTGATGGATCTGTTATCACAAAAACGAGTGAAAGAGTCTCATTGATGGACGAATGCCTTGAAGTTTCTCATGAAAATGGGATTGATTTTGTAGAAAACGAGCAAGCTGATTCGGAAGAAGGTCAAGTTGAAATTACACTTAGAGACCTTGTTCCATATGGAGAGCCTGAAGTAACGGAAAATAGACAGACTGAAGAATTACAAGAGAAAGGAGTATTAATCAATAGAACTATTACGACGCGAATTATGAAAACTAAATACTCTGATAGGGACAGCATGCCTAAGAAATTAAAAGCTGTTACTACAGTGACTACAATTGATCGTTATCCAGACGGATCCGCTCGTACCACTGTTGACACCAGCACATCGGTTATTGACATAGAATTAGATGACCTGCCGCATACCCAAGATATGAAAGATTTCTCACAACTTGAGGATAAAACAGTAAGTGTCGATACTCAACAAAAAACTATAACACGGAATGGAAAGGAAGTTGAACAAATCATTACAACTACTACTACAAAGGAAATACCATCATCAACTGATGGTTCAAAGAAAAAAATTAAAACTACCATAGAAGTGCTTACAGAAACCAAATTACCAACTGGTGTAACAGAAGTTACAAAGGAGATAAAAGTATCCATAGCTGATTATGGATTAGAGACATTCGACGATAACCTCGCAGGATATACTAAAGTCGGAGAAGCAGATGAACAAGTAATTTCTGATACAGAAAATATTGTAGAAAATGATGTGTTGATAATTCGTAAAACTACTATAACAACCATCCGTCAAGAATTTGAAAACCTTACAATGAGGTCAAAGAAAATAAAAACTATTATTAAAACCATAATTGAAGACGAACATCCAGATGGCACTGTTATAACAAAGAAAAGTGAAAAAGTTTCTATTGCCGATATTTTTCTTAAAACGCCTACAAATGAAAATCTAGACAACATCGAACCCTCAGAATCTTATATTGACAATAATGAAATTGTTGAAAATACTACCGAAGATTGTGACGTTAGACACGAAGTCATTCAACAAGGCTCTATTACTATCAAACGTTCTATTACAACTAGAACAAAGAAAGAAACTTTGGCTAGTTCAGATAAAAATATCAAACGGGTTAGGACTACAGTAGAAACTACAACAATTGACGAATTTCCTGATGGCTCTACGGAAACGACTAAAGATGTAAAAATAACAATATCTGAATTCCAAAAGACATCTGGTAATGACTTGCAAGCTGCTCTTAGAAATTTGAGCGCAACAGGGAAAATTAAAACATCTGTAAATAAGAAGTCTAATATAATAACTGAACAAGGCGAAACTATAACTCAAACGATCATAACTTATATTACCAAAGAGGAGCTTAAAAACACCGAAACTAATGAAATCGCTGTCAAGACAATTATAGAAACAGTAACAGAAAAAGCAAAGAATGACGGCACAGTTGAAACAACAAAAGATGTAAAAACACAGATAACTTATTTGCCAATGGGCACTGGCCTTGATGATTGGTCTCCTGAAGAATTGGCGGAAATCGAAAAACAATCTGTAGCACAAGAAGAGAAGCCTATGCTAGAAGATTTATCATTAAAATCTAAAGATGTAATAAAACAGGATGCAAGATCAAAAAAAGCACATCAATCAATTGGTGAAACATCAACCAATACTGAGACGTTCACTAAAGTTATTAAACTAGGAGGTAATGACATTACTCAAACAATAACTGTAGTCACCACAAAAGAAGTTATTAGTCCAGAGAAGATCAAAATAACTGTGGAAACTACGACAGAAAGTGTCGACAGTCAGGGACAAGCTACTACTAGTAAAGAATCGAAAACAGGTATTTTTGATCTGACAGAAGAATATGACACAGGTGAAAGCGAAAAGTCATTTTCAAAATTATCATCTAAGACTGGTGACATGCGCAGTTCATCAGCGGCTAGTGATGATTTAGATCATCAGGGAATATCGTCACCTCCTTCGGACATAAGTTCTAGAGGATCTAAAGCCGCTACACATTTATGGGGAACAGAAAGCAGTGGAATGTACTACAGTGATGATGATGAACAAGGTAGTCCAAGTAGCACGAAATCCCAAATCTCACATTCACCAAGATCGAACCTGAGCTTCGAATTAGACGCCAAATCAACTCATCAACGGGAATCTAGCCAAGAACAATTGCACGAAAAACACTCTTCTGGACTCCATAAAGACGTCGTTGGCCAACTAACAGAGGACGATTCATATACGTCCTCTTCCCATTCTGAAGCTAAAACTGTGGTACATTCCCTAGGCAAGAATCTTGCTAAAATGAGTGAAGACTTCATAATTAACGAGAAAATAAAATCGGAACAAACAAGCAGTCTATCCGACGCAACTTTCTTGAAAGAGGCCGATGAGCATTTCGAAAAGGCCATCGAAGAACATAAGAAAGTAAGCGGGTCAGACGTGATATCTACGATCACAGCTAAATACGAACTGGACGAGCACTCACAGTCGAGCTCAAAGAAAACCACATCGACTGAAGAGAGTATGATTACGTTGAAAGACATCAGATCAGAATCTAAAAAAGTAACAGAAAGTTCATCACGTCACAGAAAGTCAACCAAGACTGAAACATCTGAACTGTCACTTGAAAAGTCCAAAGATCCAATTCAGTCTTGGGGTAAACCACTTGGACTACCCAGTCCCATTCTTCCAACTCAAGGAGATGCGAAGAATACCCCGAAAAAGCAAACACCTTCTTCAGTACTGAATAAGAACAAACTGAATCAAGAAAAAAGCAAAGAAGCAAAACGTGCGTTCGAGTCTCCAAGCAAGAAGAAGTCGCCGGCTCCAGTGTACATGGAGTTAACTTACGTGCCACACCATGGCAACTCCTATTATTCAGCTGTGGAGTTCTTCAAGCGGGTCCGTGCACGTTACTATGTGTTCTCTGGAACTGAACCATCGAAGGAAATTTACAACGCGCTCCTCGACGCCAAGAAAACTTGGGAAGATAAAGATTTAGGTATTTTTTTATTTTATTTAGGCAACTTTGTATTTCCATAGGATTATGAGTATTGTGCTTTAAATTTCGCGAAGGAAAACGTTGTTATGTAACCACTACTTGTATTTTGTGACAAAGTCATTTCTTAAAAAAAAAGGCGTGGAAGTCTAGTGCTTTTACCGGTGAAATAACATTCCGATGTCCGCAGGTTTCGATCAGAAATTTCCGGAATTCACGTACATTTACTAATTAAAATATTGGCAACACTACCGGCTTACGATGAAAACCTCGTGAGGAAATCTAGACTTGAGAAATGTTCTTTTATTGTATGTGGGAAAAAATAGAACCGTGGATTTCTTAGAGTAAATATCTTCCTTCGGGAAAATGGAAAATGACCCTGCAGTGAGACACTTAAAGACTGATGATAAAATCTTCTCTCTCTATTTCAGAGGTCACAATAATCCCAACGTACGATACCGATGTTCTGGGCTTCTGGGTAACTGAGAACGAAGAGGCACTGGAGAAATACAAAATTGACCTCTCCCCATCAGCTTCCCGCTGCACCATCAACCTGCAAGATCACGAAACGTCATGCGCGGCCTACAGACTCGAGTTCTAGGTGTCGGGTCTATTTGTATCCTTCTCATCGAAGAAATGAACCTCACGGAAGTGACGCAATGCTCGTAAACAGGGCTCCAAAGAAATGTTATTGTTGTAGAGAATATTTTGTCTGTGATAAAGTTTGATAGGTTTACGAGCATCGCCGCCGCGGAGGTCGCTACTTCGCATGAGACAGTTTGCAAATAGAAGTGTGTGATAAAAGAGAGCAAAGAACTGTTAAAGAGTTTGATTATATCTTAGTTCATAGTGATGTTACTGATCGATACAAATTTAATTACTGACGATGACAATCCACTTATAGTAAATTAAGCAAAACTCCTGAATTTACAAAGTGTTGGAACGTATCCAATTAGTATCATAACCTGACTGTCGACCTAATAACCGAAACGTCCATTTTTGTCTAAAAAACACGTTTTCTAGTCGGTCTCATTTAAAATAATACCGTATTAAATTATATTTTGATGGTGTTTTTTAAAATTGCATGTTTTACAATCAGGTAGTGCTTTTATATGCAGAATATTTTAGCGCGGCAAGTCCATTTTGTTTAGATGAAAAAAAAAGAATTACAATGCTCGTGCACTTTTCATGGAGGTAGAAAAATATATTAAAAATAGTTATTTTGCTATCGCGTTGTGAGATTTTTGGACGTGTGTCTCTTGTACGACTACGATTTTACTTGTAGGTAAAAACGGACGTTAAGTAACTTGAAAACTAATACGACTCTGTTACTGGACGTAATATTAAATAAAAAAATTAATTAATGTAATATAAAATTGATATTTCTTGAAGAGAGTTGTCACGAAGCGTTCGAGAGACGAGCGCACGAGATTTAGCATTACATTCACATACATTGTTAGTCGTGTCACATCACTTCGAGTCTGGAATGTCACAGATTACTCGACAATTAATCGATTCTTACGAATTCAAAGACATTTTTTGTTGTTCATAAATTATAATAGTAATACGAATAATTTCTTGAAAATGGGATATTTTAACGATTTTGAAAATTTCGTAAAATCCATAAAAATAACGGAAAATTTGCCTGCGTTTCCAGAAATATTTTTATGAATGTTACTAATTATCAAAATACTGTGTTATCGATTTTTTATTCAACCGGTCATAGGTATAAAGTAATCTATGCCGTTTGAGACGTAATATGAGCCTAACTCAATATAGAGCTTAACCGAAATAAAATAAATGTTGTAGTCGGATTAATACTACAATAAAATTTATCACTATATTTACATTTGTTTAAGTTAAGTTTGCTTGTTACGTCAAAGAAATTAATTATTAATATAATTATTATAGCTGTATTAGGTTTTTTTTCGAACGCGTGTTGCGAAGATATGCATTATTTTTATTTATTTCTCTCATTTTATTAAAATCGTTTTAAAATTTCCATCCGTTTGTTAAATTTGTTTTCATATTTCTAGTCCAAACTACCCAAATAATTTGGAGACGTTATCGTTTCTTATCGTTCCTATTCGATTGTTTGTTAAGATTTCTTTCGCATTATCATTTACGATATAAATATTATTATTATCCAAATTTTCTTGTAATTATAGATTAAAGAACTACTCCATTAGATGTTTATTTATTTGTTTAAAATTATAGATACATTAGTGCTGTGTGAGAGAATGTGAATCGTGAATCATCTTTAATCTTGGGTTATTACCCGTCCGCTCCAAACTATATTCCTTTATGTTATTTGCCAAACTATTATGAGAAACAAGTTGAAGATATGAGTCAATTAAGTTTAAGTCATCCATAGATTTAAGCAGTTCTTGTGTCACTCGATCATCGCTTCCTTTGCCAATCTAAAGGTAGACGAACGAAAAAAAGTTAAAATAGTTAAAAAATATATTTATTTCTTATTACCTTGAAGCACCAGCACAATTTATTTGACATGAAATAAAATCTACATATATGTTACATGTTAACTTTATGTATAACAATACGAGTGGATGAGGATTTATTTAATGATTTAACTTTACGCGTGTTATCGTAAATACAATGACATTTTTTGTGTTTTGTTGTGAACACAACGATATTTTAAACGCATTGTTGTGTACACAACGATATTTGAAATGCATTGTTGTGAACACAAGGATGTCTTAAAATATCGTTGAGAGCACAATGATAGGTATGCTTTAAGTAGATGGATTGGACTAAACAGGGATTGTGAACATCTGAGGGAGACGTTTGAGCCGATGTCGCCTTAATTTTTCGCTGAAAATTCGCATTTTTACCTAACAGCCTCGCTGACTACACAATCATTCGGCTCTGTAGCGTTTCTAGTACTTCATTGTGTCATTTGAACGGCTGTGTAACAATTTGTATTTATTTAATCATTCTCTATTATAAAGGTACATCGGCGAAGACAGTTGAGTTGTGCTTTGATATTTTCCATATGGTTTTTTGGTGTTTAGGTCTTGACCGTTCAGTCCCCGGACTGGATCGTCTCGACACGAAACTTACTATGTATAGCTAGACATCTAATTAATGCATATTGTTAGGAATTATTATTATTATTAAAAATGTTATTATAATTAAAAAAATGTATAAGCTTAGTGACCATCAATAGCTCTGAAAAATAAATCATTATTAAAACTATATAATCTTGTATGTATTTACCTCCTAATTTTCTACATTGAATAAGTATCTGACCATAAGTATTTAGTTATGGCAGTCACTGAGACACGAGTTTTTTTGAATATCCACTACGACTCATATATAAAGTGTTCTTTTTAACAAGGAATTTTTGAAGGAGGGAAGGTTTGAATTTAAATTTTAATGCATTTTAAAATGGCCTTCGTATTGGTTGGCCTAAATTGGTTCATATTTGTTGAATTTGATTATTGAAGTGAATAGTTGATGAAGAATGGTCTTTCCTGTACTTCTTTATTGAATTATTTTAAATTCGATAACCATAATAATTCAGCAGCTTTATAAATATTACATAACACTATGATGTATCAGAAGAATAGTTTTCAAGAGATCATGAATAATCATTGAGTTCATATTATAAATATGAAATTGTAGTTATATATTATTGAATTATAAATGAAGTCTAATTATGAAGGACTTCCTGAATAATTTGTTTAGGAGTAAGTATTGTACTTCCACTAAGACATAAGTACGTCGGATACTCCGACACGTGAAGAAAAAATAAATTTAACCAACTTCTGTTGTCCCGATATTTTCTCTCCTATATAACGAAATAATTCTTACATGAAACAAAGTTAATCCAAATTAAAAAGAAAGTCAATTTGGCTATATATTAATGAATCATGCTTGATTATAGACTAATAGGAGGATACTACGCATCGCTTGATAAAAATTTGACTATGACAAAATTGATTTCACAAATAGAGGAAGGTTTCCAGCTATCTTCTATGGTTTCAGATTTCTACATGGTATTTCAGTTAACAAAAGCACTCTGTATATCGATTTATGTCTTCTTTATTTTCACATACTGATGGAACTCAAGACTATTACCTCACCCTACCACCTTAAAAATTATATTATGTTTTATCTATACGTATAATAACAATGTAAAGCTAAAGTGACTGTACTTTTTCGATTATCGTGGAAAAAATTGTTGTCGATGTCTAGGAATAAGTAATAAAATACATTTCAATCATTTTTAGAAATGTCTGTCTGTCTGTCTGTCTGTTTGTATGAACACGCATCACTGCTAAAGTACTGGGTTCACAATAAAACCCCGCCAAGATAATCATAAAGCATATTTATCCAGAGTAACTTAGTATTTGGTTCATTGAAATCGGTAAACTCTATCAAAAGTAGTGTTACCCAAATGCAAGACCAAGACGAGTCTTGGCTTAGTCTTGGTCTTGCATCAATACACCTGGTCTTGGTCTTGGTCTTGGTCTTGCTGCAAGAAACTTGCAAGTCTTGCAATTATCTGTAAGCCTATATCTATTTATTAAATGCGTCAGGTTAGACCTTTTTTTTTTTATTTACGTGGGGAAATCCTTTATGGATACGCCACCCTCTCGGGGGAGAGAGTGGGTTATGTCCGACTCGCACGGACTAAAACCCCACGGTGTACCGTCCGCCGTATGGTAGGGGCGGCCAGGGATCGAACCTGCTGTCTTCCTGAGAAACCGCCCCTGCGGCAGCCTGGCGAGTGAACGCCAGGCTTCGTCCTACTATAGAGAGACTACTGGGTACACGACCAGTCGTCTCCCCTCGTCAGCCTCACCTGTGCAATGAGGAGATGGGTCCCCGACTCATCTCCTCAGGCTCGGCTCGGTGCGTTAGGTTAGACCTAAGAACAAGATGACTGATCAGTACATTTTGAGCTTATTACAAAGACATTAGAGTGTCTGTTATTTACCAAGTTGGCTTTTTTGATTTGGATGTCGTTCAAATCCCTCCAAAAAAAATCCCATGTTATTTAACCGTGCCTAAATGACGATACTTTTCCCATTCATTTAGCATGGGGTCTTTTTCACTTTTTAAAAATTGATTTGTTTTTTAAAAATTAATTTCTTCATTGTTTTATTGAATAATTTACAAAATATTATTAATTCTCCATCCTTGGGATGAAGGGCGTCAAATATTTAATTTGTATATTTTGATATAGGTTAAAATTTATTTTTAACGTTTTTTAATATTTACCAATTACTGGCTGTTTATTAAATACGTTAATGTTTTTTTACGCTCTTGATAATCGATTAGAAGACCAACTGAATTTTTCAAACTAAATTTTTTAATTTGTTTTATTCAAATAACAATTTTAATAATCAAACATGTAAGAAAAAACATTAAAATATTGGTCTTATCAAAATATACAAATTAAATTTTTAAGGTCTATATCAAAATTTCTCCATTCCAAGGAAGGAGAATTAATAATATTTGGTAAGTTATTCCATAGAACAAGCAAGATAAAAATTAATTTCTAAAAAGGGAATAAACCCTCTTTTAAATGAATGGGAAAATTAACGTCATTTAGGCACGGTTAAACGGCATCGGGTTTTTTATTTTATTTTAAATAACGGACACTTTATAGACATAGTAAAGGCCAATCAAATTAGACAAATTTATAATGAATAAGAATTTAAAGGAATATGTACAGGAATAAAAATTTACAATTCCTTCTAGTGCCTTCCCACGCTAGTAGACATTTCCTTATATCGGAAGTGTTTGTAATTACTTCGATTAGAACTATTTGAATCTACGTCACTCAGACCATATTGTAAACTTATTCATCTGAGGACAATTATAATGCTTTAGACTTGAAACTACGTATGAGTATAAATGAAATTGAAACTCCTACTTACAAGCACACTCCGTAAGACAGATAATGGAAAGTAAGGTATCTGTGATAAATATAATGATTTTTTGGAAAATTTAAAAATAGAAGTGTTACCAGCTGTTTTGTGCCTTCTTACCTAACAATAGCATGTACTACGTGTGTAGGCGTGTATACGTTACGTACCTCTTTTGATGAAATTTATCTAAATTCATTATTGCATTACACTTATCTATGCTGCTATTGTATTTATGTATCTAGTAGCTACATAGTGTACGTACGACAGGAGTCGATACATAATAAATGTTTGTAAGTACAGTTCAATATACAGATATAGCAATAATGTGTATTATTACTAGCTTTTGCTCTCGGCTTCGCTCGCCTTAATTAACCGATCTCACGACATTACAACTTTTTCCCTGATAAAAGATATTCTATATCTCTTTCCATACATCGTGCAACATGTAGACAACATTTCACGATCGGTTAAGTCGTTACGACGTGAAAGCGTAATAAACAAACGAACTCACGTTTATAATATTCGTTAGGATTTTCACTTCTGATAAAATTAACCTATATTTACTGTTAAATGAAACTTAGGCTGTTGTTTCATTTATGTACCTACTAGCTACATAATGTACATACATATAAATGTTTGTACAGTTCAATTGAAAGGTACAGTAATTATGTGTATTATTACTAGCTTTTGCTCGTGGCTTCGCTCGTCTTAAAATAGACTTGCCTAATCCCTCGACAATAGTAAAGATATCCTGTAACCTTATCTGTACTCCTCACAACGTGTAGACAAAAGTTTATGATGATCAGTTAAGTAATTAAAGCGTGAAAGCGTACCAAACAAAGAAACTCGTACACGCTTTTATAATATTAGTTAGCATGTTTACAATAAATGATTATAATTCTAAATAATATTCTTACAACTATAACATTCTTTGTGAGCGCAACACAATCTGTATACGTATTCACTCTGAGCACCTGAAAACTTATTTTATTATTTCGAACATCGGTGACAATCAAACAGTAGAGGAAGGGAGGGCAAGATGGAAGACTTAACTTTATGTTGTATAAAAAAATAAAACAACGTAATATAAAACTTTTATTTAAATCAGTCTTGAAAGAGATCTTATACAGTTATAAAATTTAACCATTAAAAATATATTAATAATAAGCATAATTTTTTTATGAGCATTTAAAAAAAATTACAAAAATTCCGTCTTGCCCTTACCCTGAGGCAAAATGGAAAGCTTGTTCGGGCAAGATGGAATGTACACTATATTTGACTACAGTTTACGCACATATAACTACATCTTCTGTATCGGTACACAATTCATGTGCACAATCGTTACATAGTGGACATTGTACCCAGTCCTCTGTGGGTGGTTCTCTACATAATACACAGACCACATTATTTTGTGAAGACTGTTCTAAATTTTGTAGATTTTTTTTTCTTTTTCTGTTTTTTCCCTTTTCCTTTGCATTTTCCTTTATTCTTCCAGGTTCCTATTTCCTTGCTTTGATGGTCCGACTGAATACTATCTTTGGTTTAGCTTTCATCTCATTTTTCATTTCGATAGCATTTTTGAATGGGGAACTAGTTAAGATTTCTGTCTTTTGACTTCTCACTTTCCGTTTCTTTATAATATAAGTAACTTTTGGTGATGGAAGAATTGTAATTGGAGAAATATTGTTTGAAGTGGATGGTTGATTCCAACTCTTATCAATAACACTGGGACGAGTTTCAAGCATACTATCTTCAGTCATTTCATTCTGTTTATCATTAAAATGAAGTTACTCTTCATCATTCTACTTTTCTTTACTATCGTTCACAGCGGGTGGTTGATCAGTATTGTAGTATCATATGTTTTTCAGTCCAAGAACCTCTATTGGTTTTTCTAATATACTTACTTGTTCACCATCTAAAAACAATAAAAAACAATAATATTAATTATAGAAATTCAAAACAAAAAACAAAACAAGTGCGCGGGCAAGATGGAAACTCTTCCAACTTGCCTAACTGCGCAATTTTCCATCTTGCCCATATGCCCCTTTAAAATAATAATATCAATACTTTAAAAATGCTTTATTATTTCTCTTATTTAAGTATCAATTCACACAATCTATTCCTAATATATCATTTATATAAATGCATAATAGTAATATTACTCACCTTGTTTAAATAATCGTAGGTATCACAAAACCCAGTATCTGCATAATATTTTGCTGCGAAAACAAGAAGTACGTGTATACTCTGTTAGGTGTCGCGAGCCGAACCGAGTTGTCGTTCGTAAATGTAAGATGGCTACCTGCTTCTGTGTGCGTGTGGACTCTGGCGCTTCATTGCGCGATTCTGGTTTGGTTGGTAGTTTCCATCTTGACTACTCCTTCCATCTTGCCCTCCCTTCCTATAGTGATGATACATTTGTCGCACAGTCTATCAATAAAGCGGCGTCTTTGTCAGTACATTATCAAAAAAACAATCACAATCGGCCACCGATCGCTTGTAAAACAAAATATCCCATAACATAAATAGTGAGTATACTGGATCTATTGTGTTACTCTTAAACTTTACTAAATAAACTATTATATTCTTTGAGACATGAATACATTTGTTTGTATGTAAATTTGTTGTTTATGACTAGACGGAAAGGATCATGATTGTGATACAGACACTAGAGCAAGTGTATCGATATCGGTATTGAAACCAAATTCTCAATAATGTTTAAATTTAACTTAGCTGCAAGACTGGAGGAGTCTTGCAAGCCCAGTCTTGTCTTGCGCAAGTCTTGCAGGGGTTAGTCGTAGTATTGGTCTTGCTAAAATTCGGTGTTCTTGGTCTTGGTATTGGTCTTGCAAAAACGCAAGAAGAAGACCAAGACTGCAAGAAATTTTGGGCAACACTAATCAAAAGTGATTGTAATTTTGCTGGTGACGCGGCGTAAGTACGAGAGAAAAGTAGAAATGTAAATGGACTTAATACATTCATATGACTTTATTAATCACTGTTTTTTTACATAAGATTCCACGCGGATGAAGTTGTGTGCACAGCTAGTTATAAGTGTGATTAATTTTAATGCGATATCATTAGAACTATTGAACGAAACTCGGTCATTTCTTTTTGCTAACTAATGTACAAAATATGTTAGGTTCTGAAGTAATGCAAATAATGTCTTATAAACGAATGGTTCAACTGGTATGATAAAAAAATGTGTTCATAATGATAACGTTTAACCTCGTCAATAACTTTTCTCATATATTAAAAAGGTAACAAAAGTAACATTGAAAATTATAGGCCGATCTCTAAATTATGTCTATTTGCCAAAATTCTCGAACGCTTGGTATATAATCAGTTATACTCTGCACTCAAATGCTCATTCAGTGACTATCACCATGGATTCCTTAGGAAACGGTCAACAACCTCCAATTTACTCCTCGCAAGTGACTATATCAGCAGAGATATGGATGAAGGCTCACAAGTGGACGTCATATACACTGACTACAGAAAATGTTTTGACCGTATAGATCACGTTGTGCTACTTAGGAAGCTGTACCTTGCCGGCATTCATGGTGATTTATTTCGGTGGTTCTCATCATACATTGAGAATCGTACTCAAGCAGTGGTCTTGTCTGGATTTAAGTCGAAGTGGATGTCTATACCCTCAGGAGTGCCCCAGGGATCTTTGTTTGGCCCGTTGTTATTTACAATATTTATCAATGATATTAATGAATGCTTCTCTCACTCGAAAATATTACTTTTTGCCGACGATATGAAAATATTAAAAACCATCAAAACAACAGAAAATATCACTGAGCTCCAATCTGACTTGGATCGATTTGATTCTTACTGTACTGCAAACAAACTCGACTTAAATATCTCTAAATGTTTTACTATATCCTATTCCAGTAAGCTTACTATTATCAGAAATGATTATAAGATAAGGACTCAAACAATATCACGTGTCACATCCATTAGAGATCTAGGTATCCAGTTCGATTCTCAACTACTGTTTGATCAACATATTGATAATATTATCAATAAATCTAACAATGCTATGGGATTTATAATGAGAACTGCCACTAAATTTAATAACCTGAAAGCCATAAAAATTCTATATTGCTTATTCGTACGTAGTAACCTGGAATATGCGTCGCAGGTTTGGAACCCGCAATATAACGTCTACATTAATAGAATTGAAAACATACAAAAGAGATTCTTGCGATATCTTGACTATAAGGCTAAATATTATTCAATAGACTACTATGATAGATGCAAACATTATCATTTCTTACCTTTAATAATCAGAAGGAATATTAACGATGTAACCTATTTGACAAATATAGCTAATGGTGCGGTAGACAACCCAGAGCTACTAACCAAAATCTATCTGCGCACCAACCAGCTAAATCTTAGACGGCGACCTCTTCTCGGCAGAGCGTCGGCTAATAGTAATTATCGACGTAATTCCTTTTTTTGCGTGCACCTGAAAAATTCAATAAACTTACCACCACGCTTGATATTGATTTGTTTGTACCAGCAGCACGACGATAAGATGTCTGATGGCGAAGCAATTTTTCGGCGAGTGATGGCTGAATATGTAGATACTCTCCTGCCTAAATAGTCATCATTCGTCGGATACACGTCAATCGGCTAAATGACTTGTGGCTACTTTTCCTTTTATAATGTTGTCCAACACCCCGCACTACTTCTTACCATTATTTTACAATGTAAAGAAAAGTTGTTATCGGTGGAGATTTGTAATTGGCAGTGTTTAGACCTAGTGTGTTTCATCTAATGTACAAGTGTAGCTGTAAATCTTCCAAAAATGAATAAAATAAAATAAAATCTTATAGGTTTTAATGTTGGATCACAATTTCATCTAATATTGGTATAAGATGGTATACACACTAAGCTTAGAGACAACTAGCTCTCGAATGCCGCTGCAGGAACACACCAACAGGTGTTTGGCGGTAAATTTTCAACTTAAGGGTGGTAGCTAGCCATTGAGCATAGAAGAAGCTCTAGCATAATGCACTATTCATTTTTCTATCAGTATATACACCAACTGTCGAAAGTGTAGACGTGTTGCCAAGCATCTACGGTATCTTCTGGTCAATGAAACGAAGTTCTTATGTAATAGCATAAAGTTACGTCCTAAAATCGGTCAGTGTACTAAGTAGTCACTGTAATATTGGTTACGAATTTTTAGGTAATTTACGGTACTAAGTTATCCTTCCCCGAAAATGTCTCTCATTCATTGTAGGAAGTGTGCCTGTTCCTAACGGTGGTTGACATATTGTATAGAAATTATTATAATGCGAATTTCAGAAATCACTGTATTCGTTATACTGTTATGAATATTTGCTATAATTATAATATATTGAAAATATACTATTACTAAAAATATCGAATTCAGACACATTAAGTAATTACTCATTAAAAGTTTCAGTCATCTATCCAAAAATAATTAAAAAAAGTACTTGATAAGAGACAATCAAACAAGCTAACTAGTTTACTAATAAACTCATAGATGTCACTAGTGATTCAAAAACTTATAAACTGCTTTGAATTATGCGGTGGATCACTATTATTTTAGTATGTATAACAAAGATTTATTTCTCGTAAAAAAATAAAACAAATTGATCTTTCATAAACATTTATTAACATCAATTTTTTAATACAACGACAAATATTAACAATACCGCGATTATAACATTTACATAACAATACATAGCAGTGTATGTACGTCCAATTTTGTATTACTAAATACGAATATAACAGATTTTCATGTAAGCCCATAATAAATATTAATTGAAAAAAATTTGCTCTGGTACGAAATCGATTAACGCTTCCACGTTCGTTCAAATAAATAAAAACCGAATAAATTTACAGTTAATCAAGCGATACAAATTACATAGTACCTACTTAAAACAACTAAAAGAAATCATATATCACCAAACATATTCCCTGATAATTTATGCCCCATGTTTTCTCTGGTTCATACCCCGATGGCCTTACGTTACTTCACTTTGAACTTTATGATTTTATCTTTGATTTGGTACGGGACTATGAATATTATAATGGAGTTACACAATAATATTTTCAAATATATATAGTATGTGGTTATATTCATCACTTAAAATCCTATAAATTAAACACAGAATACTTTTTATTATTTTGGTTATTCTTTTCTATTTTAAATACTATCTCCTTAAATTAAATTAGTATTAATGATATAAATTAATTAACCTTATTAAACTATAGTATAATTATTAATACTAATAATAAAATTAATTTATTATGCTAATATTTGGAATGATAATTAATCACATTGTTTTCAGTTTATTATGTAAATTTAAATAGAAAAATATTTTATCACAAGTGGTTTGTAAAACATTGCCTTTTTTTGTAGCACGGTAATATGACGTCAGTTTAACAGAGTGACACTGTGCTCCTTTATCATTATGTCCAATAAGACACAACCTTCATGTGCTATTTGAAAGATTTCTTGTTAAAAGTAAATTTTGTATCAAGATTTATGTTATAAAAACTGAAAACATTTTTAGTAACAGGTTAAATATATGTTGATATCTGGCATTGAGACTAGATTTTATGATAAAACATATATCCTAAACTTAATTCAGCATCGTACAACAATACATGAACTGTATTATAACTATATAACGCTTAGAAAGTTTTAGATTAATTTTTTAGAAATACTTATTAACGCAACGGAACGAAGAATAATTTGCTATAAGGTATACAACAAGGTATACTGCCTTAGTAGTCCCTTTGCATTTGGAGCAAGTTTGAAAAATCGTACAGACGAAATGTTGATGTATAATTTTTCAATATCTACGCAATTAATATAATTCTTGTAATCTTATAGTAAATTGATATGAAATATTTGTTTGATTTAAAAACTAATCTGAGGAGAGTAAATTGGAAGTGAGTACATAAGTCCATCCATAAATTATGTCACACGTTAAGCTTCGCGGACGTCGAGAGATGAATCATAAACTTAGTGACGTCATATACGTATAAAACTAAAGTATTAGAACTCTTTAATGAAAAACTTAAAAATATTATCAACTGTCACCGCATTATTTCAATGTTTAAATTTATTCGCAGCACATTTTGGAACGTGATGGACTTGTGATATTGCGCATCGGTCACTTTTAACATATAACGAAAAACTAGTATCACTTTAAAGTTTTCAATGTGTTCAAATACCATGTACACAAATGTATACGGTGTGTAACGTGGTTTATGGATGGCTCTACAACATAGGAACATAGAATAATAATGCTTTTACTTTATATCTCATTATTTGGAATAAGATCTAATTTGACAGATATGTATGTTTTCTTTAACACAATGCCCCAAAAATTCATATCACTTTATAGTACTGTCGTTTAGAGTAATAGTATTTTTCAACAACTTAATAATATAACATAATTTTAATTGACATTTAAATATATATGTCTATATAGCATGTACATGTGTAGTTTATATAGCATACATACTTAGATTTTTACGTACGCACCTCATAACACCTATATAATTTTACGACACAGATTATGTTTCTTTATTTCAACTCTGAAGAGAATGTTACAAGATAATTACTCTAGTGAAATTATGAATGTTAAAAAATGTAAGAATCTCATTAGAAAGGAAGATTTTAACGAAATATCGCAAAATACACCCAGATATTTGAGTATGTCCTATCTCGTTTACCCCTCAAAGAAATTATATTTCATTTCCCACTTCAATTCGCACCGAAATTATGACAGATTATTTCGAGCTGCTTTTGAAATATACACAGTATTAGAAAATTTGGTCAAAAATATTCGCATACATCGAAAGCTCAATACTCTAAAAAAGGTTTGAGAATTCGGTCGATTATTATCTGAATCTCATGTCGTCAGGTCTCCTGGTGAAGTAGGCGACCTTGTCCAAAGGCACCTTATATTCGTGCATCCATCGGTTACCTTTCCGCAGTGATCCGTCTATACCGTCAAGCCATAACCCAGCAGGGAGGTACACTGAAATTTTACCAAAATATTAAAGAACTATATTATTCGTCGGTTATCTACAGTTTATTTAGAGATAACATTAACATAGAGGTTTTGGCCGGAACTTGGAATGTTTATTGATTTTTATATTTTATTCACAATCCTATCGTATTTGACTCTATATTATATCTATATAATCCCCATGATGAAAATTATTCTAAATACGGAGTTTTTGACAGGATCTAGGAAGGTCATGTAATGGATTTTATATTTTATTCATAATCTTATTTGGCTCTATATTTTATTATATTGGTGGTGGTTTACGTAATACAGTTTAGTTATTGTGCACAAGTGAAGAGGATGTGAAATAATACCACGGTGCATGGGTTCTGACTTACCACAAAAACTCCCTACAAAGTTCTAACAAAAAGGCCATCATCTTGTTGGGTCATTGAAATGATCGCAAGGAACTTGTAATATTATCACCAGTAGGTAATGACAATGGCAGTAACAATCTACTAGAAGCTTGGTTTGTTACAAATACACCTTGTTACAAATATTCTCAAAATGCAATTCAAAGATTAGTTCAAATTACTGCAGCCAAATCATTACATATCTCCCTAAAATGACAAGATTCTATTGAAATAGCAGTATTCTGATTCGAAGCGATTTTTGTGTAGTGAGATAGGTAGCTACGAATTTCCGGTTGGTCAGAGGAATAGTTATCGTTTTATTTGTTGTAACATTAGTAAATGGCAACATTGTCAATTTCTAAAATTTTCATTCGATTGGTACCTTGAGTTATATTTATAAATAAAATGGTACGTCAGAACCTTGACAACTCTTGAAATAATACAAAAGAATTCCTAAGCCAAGAGTCATCAGATCTAACTATTATAATATTTTGTAATCTTTGGACTAGCTGAACCAAAGATTCTATAAGTAACTACGAGTATGTTAATATGCAAAAGCTATAGATATGTAGAAATTACTCACTCGCAACATATGTAAAGAAAGAAATATGAAATAACTGTGACAAGATAGAGATACATGTATTTAATCTAAAATAACTTATTTAAGCATACCTTCTCTTGTAGTTTCGCCTTGATTCAATACGGGAGCGACGACAAGCTCGTTTCCAATCGCAAATTCATCTTGAACTAGCAACGCTGGTTCTCCTCCCGCCACCAGCCACAAAGGCCGGATGAGAGGTAGTCCTTCCTCCAGAGCTTCACGTTTGTATTTCAGCAGGAGTGGAGTTACCTGGAGACAATAATCTAAATATATAAAAATCTAGTGTCATGATATTTGTACAAGATGAACTCCGAAACTGCTTAACCGATCCTCTTGAAACGTTGGCATTTATGTATAATTTAGTCCAACTTGGGAGATAGGATAATTTATAGATCAATATATAGATCAATGGCCTCAATACTTTTTAATTACAAATTAAATTATTGTCAAAGTTGTATATTGTTATTAATTGTAAGTTTAAATAGTCTCGAACAGATGGCGGTTTAAATTAGTTTATTGACAGTATTCAACATATAATAACTGAGCCACAGCAACGCATGTCCGGGTCAGCTAGCAAAATATAAAAATAATATCAAAATGCTAGTAGGTATCTGTAAGGAGATGGATCGCAACCACTTTTTTAGCTGTTGCGTTTAGTGATAAACGAGTTATTATTTATATACCTAGCAGTTGATACGCTCGAAGACCGGCATGATGATGAAGGATTGTAGATTACTCGGTGGTCGCCACTGTTTTTGAATTGCAATGTGCTGACGATAACGTATACCCTGCATATTTTGTTATATCATGCAACAGCTATACATAAATAAAAAAACATTTTTCTTAAAAATAGCGTTCTAAGTTCTTCTTCAGCTGAGGTCAAATACTGTAATATCCAAATAACTATTAACTGATGTTTCTTAAATGTAAACCTTCTTTAATATTACGAGATAATACTATTAATTTATCTTTTTCTTGAGGACTAAAAAGTAACGGTATTGAAATTAATAGTAAGCGAAGCTAAGAACAGTGCAATCCAAACACAACAGCGAAGACCGAAAGAACTACAGTCCATCCATTGTTATGCTAGCATTTCAAAATTTCTTAGCAATTGTATAGACATTAACGAACCTAAACATGTGACAAAGCACAAGAAAATGACGGTGTTAGGTATATCTCCAAATATATGATCGTTAGGGTCTAGTTCGGCACCATCCATTGACAGTATAGCCAAGTAAATGTAATATTATCAAATATGTAGGCCAGGATAAATCTTGACAGAAATTGATTATAAAATTACTAGTGGGCCCGGCAGACGTTGTCCCGCCGTGATTATAAAAAAAATCCTGAATAAATTATATACCAAAACGTTCCTCGTGAATCACTGTATCCACTGGTGAAAACCGCATAAAGATGCGTTCAGTAGTTTTTGAGTTTATCGCAAATAGACAGACAGACAGACGCGGTAGGGGACTTTGTTTTATACTATGTAATGATTTGTAATTCGAAAGATCAAATTTTTCCAAAAGCAAATTAATCTTCTTACACATTTTGGTCGCAATATATTTTAAGAACTTACAATACGTTCCTTTAGGTATCTTCTTAACTTACCAATTTTTGTCTCAAAAGAGTCAAATTCTTAGCGACCTCCAGCACCCTCTCGTCATTATATTTACTTGGAAGATGTGTGAATTTCATCACTGGTAAGAACGTAGCCATCTGCAGCCATCTCATGTACAATTCTTTATCTGGCAGCTCTATACCATTCTCTTGAGTTGAATTTGTTGGTTCTAACGATCCCTTAGATGAAGGTAAGAACTGCTCGCTTCCCGGCCAGTATATATCGCCACCAACAGCACCGGGCATTATAAAAGGGTACCCGTTAACTCCATAAGTTAACATAGTTGATATAACCCTGCGCATCGCTTCCCAAGTAGACTCAAACGGCGGTAAAGATACAAATATTGGTGGTTTAGGCAATGATATAGCGGACGAAACTCCAATTATACTTAAAGTTTTTTCAAATGTCTTCGTAAAAATCGTTTTATACTGATCGGGGTTCGTCAAAAATCTCTCACAACGATAATAATGAGGCATGTCGTAAGCTGTTCCAAGATCTAAATAGAAGGAATCGATATGATACTCATCAATTACACCTTGAAGTTTATCTAATAACCATGGCACAGATCTATTATTGGTTATGTCTATAACACCAGCACTTGCCAAGGATTTAAACCTAGATAATGCCGGTATACGCCTATCGCTATTCCTCTCGCTGATAAGTAGCCTTTTCTGAACGCATTCAGCGAAATTCTTGCTCTCTGTACTAATAAAGGGCTGGATAGTAAAAGCTACCTTAAAGCCCCGCCTATGAAGCTTATCAACTGTTATATTCAATGTTTCAAATCTACTTTTATCAACTGATAAATCGCCTATTTCATTCTGCCAATGTTCATTTATAAGAACATGGCCTTGCTTCAAGAAACCTAAATTAATCACGTCCTCGGTATATTTGGATATTGTTTCTGCGTTCAGTTCATGTTTAAATCTAGGAGCAATTTGCCAAACTGGTTCTGATATTAATGATTCTAACGTTTGCATATCCGCCGGTTTAAGACCATCCCACAGAGGAGAACTTCTGTGACTATGGATGGAGGAATGAAGAGATTTCATATCACTTGACGTGCATATATTATATTTCATTTCAGGGAATTCTGTTAGTTTGTTGGCAAAAGCAAAACCGTCGTGGGCTGCCTTCAAGCAAATATCCTTAGAACCTCTATTTACAGATACATGTAGTGGAGTTTCTTCGTCAACGATGATGGCAGCTCCTTTAGAGTTGATGAAATATCTGGTCAGAAGGTTTCCCCATTGCGACTTCTGCATATCACCGGTGATGAATGGAGTATAGTCGATTGAGCCAGAGTTCAGAGGCCACGTCAAGTTGCTGGACTGTCCCCCACCATACCAGTGGACTTTTGTATCGCTCCAGTCGAAGCAATCAATTGGCGTTACATCTGCAAAATGTAATAAAATTACAAATATGCTCAAGTCATTGTTGTGTAAGTACTATTAATAAACAAAATCTACTTTAATCATCTCAGTACATTGAATGTAAATTGACATCATTTTCTGGAAAGCAGAAATAATTTTATTAGATGTATTGAACACAAAATAAATTATAAACTGGATTCCCAATTACTATATTTACACGTTTTGCGTTTCACCACAATCTCACTTGATATTTATTGACAATGAGCCGCGATAACAAGCTAGTCTTGAAGGAGGACTGGATTTCAGATAAAGCTTTTGGAACACACTTATAGGTATTTCGCGGCATATTGTTAATAGCTAACCAGACCAGAATTAAAACAACCTCTATAATTGTGCAATGGTGTCATCACGATATTTGCCTCCACCGAAAGCTACTGCTCATCACAGGATTCAAAGCTACGATGATTAATCAGATATCCCAAGATGCCTACATTGAAGAATCATCTCTGAACCTCATTGTTTTCCATATATGCTTTCATTGTTTTTATATCTTTATATGAATGTCTTAATCTTACGTACAAAGACGCAACAATAACAAATTATTATCACTTTTTTTATAAACGATGTTGATTATTTATCATAATATGTTAACGAACTGTGCCAAGTGATAATATGGGGGCAATGAACAAATCCCACTATATCATAAGAAACATCGAGTTAGCCTTAGTAAGTAACCTTAATTCGACGCATCATATTGCAAAATGCAACATTATAGTTTTTTTTAGTACAGCAGTTTTTAAAACCAATGGCTTTACGACTGTCTTCTCAAAAAATATATTAATTTTATTCTTACCAGCCCTCAATGCTTTCCAATGAACGGAATAGCACGTGGTATTGTCGAAACCGGGGTCATGTGGCAAGGACTTGAGGTAAAATCGTAACGTATGCAGCCACTCTAGACACTCGGATCCGTCTTGGCGACGGTGTTCAGGCAGACAGGGGAACGCCTTCACTTTGCCTTGCAAATTGACAGCTGGAAATATAGTTACAAATGGTGCTGAAACTCTGTAGCACATGAAAGCTATAAAGTAATGGAACATTGTTTATGCTCCATGGTAATTAATCATGCTTAGTAATTTATGATTCATAATAATCACTATCATTCGATGTAATTTTAATATTATCAAAGTTTTCAGAAATTAACAAGCGCTTATATACTACTCAGGTGACGTTCTTATTAAAGGAAAATAACTGATCATCATTGCCCTGATTCATACCTTAAAAGATTTATATATTTTGATACGAGGCTAAAGAATATTACTGATTTCCTTTCCTTTCCTTTTCCGTAAGAATAATGTAACCTTGGACAAAATTATGGTGCTGTTTTATGTTATTGGAACTCTGCAATAAGACTACGTGGTACGTGGTGCTCTTCCCACGGTAAAAGCTATTAGTTAACAGCATTTATATAGACTAATCAGGAAAAGCTCCGTGTAAAAGCAGTAAGTAACGAATGTTCCAGCGACACTTTGTGCTCTTTCGAGACTGTTTAATTTGACAGTTTGATTTCATGAGCTTGTAAGTAATGTAGACAGTTATCTGCTTTTTTATGGTTTGTAGGTTTCAGTGTTTGACTACAATCTCACCTGATGTCAAATGACAATGTGGTCTACGATAGTAAACACGCTAAGCCTAGATGGCTGTCAAGTGCAGCTGACAGATTTTCAACTTGAGGTTGGGTAGCTAGCCAGGTGGACTTAGAAAAAGCCCTACCACTATGCAGGTAACCTTACCACCCTACCCTACCAACCTGTCACCTTCTTGTAGCAAAATTTGTTTAACACAAGAAGGGCATTGCAATATACATATTCCTGCCACAAGGCAGCAATGTTCGTAGTGCTGTGTTCTCCTGTGTGTAGTGCTGTGTGTGTTCATTTCATTCCTCATGAGTAGCAATCTATTAATAACTGAACTCATTTCGGATCATTCACCGAAAGGTAGAATGCACGGTTATTTGATGCTTCGTGTAATAAAAGAGATAGCTAAACCATCTATTATTGAAATGTATTGAATTGTAATGTATTATATTGAATTGTAGTGAAGTGTATTTTTCAAGACCAAAAATATCTCCTTAGTCAAATACGTACCTAAATTAGCCTTCAATATCTCGACGTCATCCTTATTATAAATTCTGATTAGTCGCGTCGGCTCGTTGAACTGAACGTTTTGGAAGTAAGCTTTAGTGAGAGCCTGCTGATGGTATAGCACATAAGCGAAACCCACGAAGAAGACAATGGCCAGGAACATCAACCCCACGAACGCACGAAGTTTGTAATCCGTGGGTTTCTTGCGGATTTTTTGTGGTAAGCCCTTGAAATATGTAACAGACATAATAACAGTAACAATAAATTAAGAATGTTCATGTAATTAAAACTATATGGTAATGCCAATATATAAGAGTCCTTTTTTTACATGGGGAAATATATAAGAGTCCCACTGCTGGGGCAAAAACCTCTTCCAGAAGGAACGTACAGGCGTATCAATCACCACAGATTTGAAGCATAGAGAAATTGACAGTTATGTGGAAATATAAGTTATTACAAATTTAATTTGGTAAGTATAAGCGAATTTGAAAAATTTTGGTGATACATATTGGGGTTCAGACCTGCAGATATCGAATCGATATTCGAAACAGCTCAATCGCTATAACACCTGAGAATATGAAGAGTGTAAAATAGAAAATGAAGTAATAAAAGTAGCTTCAAATAAAATAACTATAGCAGGTATATTATATACAGGTACAATTAGTCGAAATTACTGAGAACATTACTTAAATAAATGTCAATGATTTAAAATATTTAAAATAACATTTCCCAACACTAAACACCGCCAAAATAATTTTACATCGAATAATCATAATGGTATTTATTATACACTGAAGGTAAGTTACATAAAACATCATATGAGTTTAATATTGGAAGTTCTTTTATAAATTTAAGTATTTTACTGTATTTTTATACGTTACGCAATTTGAAATCGCTATAGGAAGTGAATTGACTTATGCAAAAGTGCTTCGTTAAAGAAAGCAGATATACATTTGATACGTAAATATGTTACTTAATTTGCTTTATAAATACATAATTATAAAACAAAATCCTTTGCCACGTCTGATTGCCTGTTCGCGAAAGACTCAAAAACTACTGACCAGATTTTCATGCGGTTTTCACCAGTAAATAAAGTGATTCTTGAAGAAGGTTTTGGTATAATTTGTCAAGGTTTTTATTATTATCAGGGCGGGATAACATCCTTACTATTCTAGTATTTTATAAATCCATTTAGTTGTTTACAATTGTGGATAATACAACAGCCAACAGTCTCATTAATAATATAATAACAATAATAAGAAGGAGCATACTAGACTGAAAACCTAAAACGCTTTATCACATCGATACAACTTACGCTATTAATAATAATGAAAAATTAAATTATGTAATAAACATTTGAAAAAGAAAACTAGATAGAACAAGAATAGATGGAAAAGTGAAAATGAATTCATCTATAAAAACTAAAATTAAGGTATGGAAAAGAAAACAAGATGGCGAATATAATTAAGAATATTAAAATATAATTTACTGAATGTTGTTAAAATAGTTATAGATGTAAAATGTATTTAATAGTCCTTTTGAATTTAAAAGCTCGATGGTCAGATATGTCTGATGAGATTTATCAAATTTACCTGCAATTTTTCCTTCAACAGGCTGGCCAACGAATTAACAGAAGTCACAGAGTTGCTCGGAGAGTATTCGTCATCGTCCATGCTGAACTCTGATCTGCCCAACCTCCGAGGGAAGCCAGACTTGCGCCTAGGAGATCGAAGTGGTGTTCTGAAATACAACAATTAGTCAAAAATACAAAAAATATAGTCAATTTTATTTTGACCGATTAAGGTCAAAATAAAATTGAACATCTCATCTCTGGAGTGCTTATCGTCTGTGATGCAGGGATTATTTTCGTAGTTTCTTGCACCTCCACCAAATGCAGGCTGTAAAAAGCAGACATAAGTAAAGTGCTCTCTGACTGTACCTTCAGTCTACAAGGCAATTTTAATGAGGTTTAATTCGTCTTCTTCCCCAGGTTTTCGATTCATCCGCCTGGAACACATTCAAGATATTTTTAAGGTTTTTTTTCTGTAAATTTTTATCGCGTTTATATAACTCTGTAATTAATCAATTAATTTGGTTCTTTAACGTTCTAACAAGGTTTTATTCCTTGGGTCCAATGAGCCAATTTATAGATTTTTTTGTCTTTGAGAGTTCTTAGATATCAATGTATGTATAAAGATATATCTCAATGTGAATTCCATTCCACACTCCATTGTATTTTGTTGAGAATCCCACACAGTTATCTGGAGACGGTAAGACCGGTACTCGGATGTCTCGCATAGCATAGACTAATTTCCTCATTAACACGCCGTTAGACTGTTTGCAGTTTCAACATAATATGCGCCTTATTTCTTTTCTTTATTTATTTTTCAATAATCCGGCTGTTGCATTTAATATCCACTAGGTATAGCAAACACAAAATCAAGTATTTTTATATTTAGACGTTAATTTATAATAATAAATGCCACTACTTTAAATCCCGTAAATTAAAATTGCATATAAGTACAATCTAAAAATCTTAACAATTCTATATGTAAATAAATATAATTAAAACTTACATTAAATTATTATCACGATATACTAAATTGACCTCCTTAGCAATGATAATTTGTTGAAAAAAGCAAAGTAATTGACTTATGATATGTTTACACTATTGTGGTACGATTGACGACTTCGCGCGTCAACGCAAAGGGAACACTGACTCCACTGACCGTTTGGACGCGTTCGGATTGTGCAATTCGTTCGCTTGACTAACGTGCCCTCTTTCTTTTCTTTTCTGTTATATCTTTGACAACCAATCTTCCATATTATTACTGCCATTGTCGAGTAGTATTACAAGTCTCATATGATAATTTCACACACACAAAAATAATCATCATAATCAGTCCAGCCGTTTAGGAGGACTTCATTCACATACACACGGACAGAAGAATCATATACCTAGGTATATAAAGATGTCATAACCATAATATTGCTATGAAGTTAGCCGTTGTATATTATATCACATAATCGAGCGGGGCCATATGAACCGATACTTGAATGGGTTATAACCACCAGGCAGATGGTTACAAACCAGTGATAGTGACTCTTTTTTAGCTTTTCGCGCTTCATGATCTTTCAGTGTACTTGCAGGTGGTTTTCCTAGTTCTGGGTAGTAATGTGGTACAAAATATTAGATTAATCCATTTGTTTATTGACAAGACGTATGTATTCATCTTTAAAGTTACTATTTGGTTGCGCAAAACTTATTAAAAGTATGATACCTGAGCCTCCGATTAACGGAAAATATATTTGTTCTGATCTCGAAATAACTTTATCTCATTACTAGTTTTTGCTCGTGGCTTCTCTCGTTTTAGTATAGATCTAGAACTAGGTAAATAGAATATAGGTGGTAGAGTCACGCTTGTACGTGGTAGAGCCACGCTGAAGCTATTACTGGTGTCAGCATGAATGGGTCGGCTCGCCCGGGGTACTACCACCCGACCCACAGAAACACTCACGTGAAATAATAGTGCTTAAATTATTGCGTTTCGTTCGGTCAGTGAGAGATACGGAAGCCCACCTCCTTTAAAAGGCCGGCAACGCACTTGCGACTTCCCTGGTGTTGCGAGTGTCTATGGACGGCGGTGATCACTTACCATCAGATGACCTGCCTGCTTTCGCATGCCTCCTATAATATATGAAAAAAAAATGTGAGCCTCTCGAATTCAAACGTGTATTTCGTGTCTGACCAGTAGGGTAATTTAAACTAACCCGGTTCAAACATAATTCATTTCAGCCCGGTTCATTTCAGCATATGAAAGGGAGTATACATAGGGATCCATAGTAGTTGCCGTTCAGTAAAGATAATATAAAATTTTCATATTTTTCCCATTGCTTCACCAACATACTGAATTATTGTAAAATACAAAAAGATCGCACATTTTTCAAGCGTACATACTATCTACAAGGCTTAGAAAATATCTCGCACGCCAACCCAATGTCCTTACTCACACTGTGATCAACATGTATCGATGCAACTTTCTTTATGAGTTTAAAACTCCGAGTGCATATCATTACGCTTTAGTCAAAGAGAGTTAGCAGAGAACATGATAAATTGAAAAGTTACTTAGCGTTTGATTTGTATATCCTTTGTATTGAAAAAGTTGGTTGAATAATTTCGACAAAGGTTTTTCGAATGAATTCGAAAATTAAACATCTTTGACTTTTATCGTTTACTAGCTTTTGTTCGCGGTTGCACTCACCGTAATGTAAATTTAAGCTATACCTAGGTAACAAAACATTTTTTCTAAATAAAACGTACCTGATTCTACGATAATCGGTTGAAGAAATAACGCGTGAGAGCGTAACAAACTCATTGTCATATTTATATATTAGTTAGGATTTGTCAGAGAGATTTAACTAACGCCTATGAACGAGGTCAGTTTATATAACATTTACGCTGTTCCTATATTTAGGTCGATTCAACAATTAATTATTAAACATCATGCAAAATTACTATCTTGTGTATAGCACGTTGTATCTAAAATCAACGGCGACCATCACAAAATCTAGGATCCATCGACATTCGTTGCCGTCTTCGAATCACGAAGTACGACATCTGAAAAGAGTCACTACGGTATAAACAGATGCGCGGTGTTGACGAATACAGATCGTCACTCTGACGCGACTGAATCCCGGAAAGTGACTCGCCTAAACGTGACACAATGTCGGGCTTTACACCTCATGTAAAGCCGATAGGAAAAAAAACGTCGTCCCTACAACCCAACAACAAACTATATATTGATTTATTCATCACTACATATTATAAAACAAAGTCCTTTGTCACGACTCTCTGTCTGTCTGTATGTTGGCAATAAACTCAAAAACTACTGAACGGATTTTCATGCTATTTTCACCAGTAGATAAAGTGATTCATGAGGAAGGTTTAGGTACATAATTTATCAAGGTTTTTTTATCAGTGCAGTAACTGTTTTGAATTATTATAACATAAATATTTATTATTATTTAATATTTAACCTTTTGTTCTCGCTTATCAATCTCGCTTACGTTTGTAGTTTGTGTGTTTGTTTGTTTATGATAACCTCAATGTTACCTCTAGTACATGATTCCTTGTATAAGTAATATATTTTCTTTTATTTTTTATTTTATTTTCTATCATTGACTAAAATTTGTCAAATATTTAAGAGCTATTAGAATTTTTTTGTTTGTTTTTTTTATATATATCATAGGAGGCAAACGAACAGGTGGGTCACCTGATGTTAAGTGATCACCACCGTCCATAGACCCTTGTAACACCAGAAAAGTCACAAGTGGGGCAGTGGGAGGTTATGGAGGTGGTCGTCCGGCACTCTCACTGACCGAACGAAACGCAACAATGCAAGCACTGTTACTTGACGTCGGCGTATCTGTGGGTTGGGTGGTAGTACCCCGGACGAGCCGACCCATCCGTGCTGGAACCAGTAATAGCTTTAGCGTGGCTCTTTTAAATACCAGTTTAAATTTGCTTTTGTTTCTTCACTTATGGTCATTAATACAAAAAAATAAATTCCCACACTGTAATATCTCTTTTTTTAAGGATTTAAGGTTTTTTTTTTTAAAACTTATTTTGGAAATTATGAAGCTGTTAATTTTTTTCTTAAGAGGTATTATAAGCTCCCAAAATATATTTTTAGTGAATTCTTAGACAGTTTTCTATTTTTGACATAACATTTTTATTTCTCATCTCTTATTGAGTTTGACATGTGAGTATTTCAAGATTTTGACATTTTATTACAACCTACATACTCTGGAAGTATTACTTTTAGTAAGTCGTATAAAGATTTTGCTAATATCCACTTCGTTTCTTCTTCCGCGACGTATAAATTGAGCAGAAATCAATTTCTGACGAATAATATTGTAAAATCGTGCATTCATTTGTCACTTTTTTGTGGACTTAACAACTTGATAGATATTAACATGTGAAGCGTATTTTAAATAATCTTTATCATGGGAATTATATAGATTATATAATACTGAAATGTGATGTTTACAGATAAAAAATCCTATGTAACAATACTCAAAAGAATAACTTGTTTCTTAATACCAAAAGAAATCAGCGCTTTAATGATTGAGTTTTTTGTTTTTCTACAATAAACGTATTGGTTCATTCTTTTTATTTAATCATTTTGAAGGTTTATTGATATTTTATTTAAATTAAACGGATTTTTGACTTTTGATTACACTAAGATACTATTTCTCATACCATTCAATACCACATTGTTCTAGGTCGTTTGGACATATAACTCCCATAAGTCCCCAGTCATAACGTTATATCTCTTCAATCATAGACTAATCTCATGATCCGTCTAACACACTTTCCTACTTTACATATCCGTTTTACAACCATAAATAAGCAATTGACACAGTTCGCGATGCGTTTACGAACGTGTACGATATAGCAACAATGATAAATGTTAGCCTAACAATATAATATACCTTCTTTTCTATTACCGTTATCTATCTATATATATAAACTATTGACTGCCCGTGACTTCGTCTGTAGAAATCAATATCATACGATATCTTCGTGCAACAGTAACGATTTCTGCAGCCCACGCCGAGATAGTTCACAGATGGATTTTTCCAACTTACTTCACACAAATTTCTTATATTCTGGTATCTTAAAATATGATAAATTAACATATTTTAATAAGAGACTCGAAAAAAAAATCGTTTTTTTGGGCCACCGTTATGTTCATAACGTAGCCTATGTAACAAATATCCACTCACTCTCACAAGATGTCTCGTTTAGTGTTAATAAGATTTATAGGATATACTAGCATCTGCCTGCGATTTCGTATACATTGACACAATCATATAGATAACATTACACAAAAAGGGAAAAATTAGAAGAACAAAAAAAGTAAGAAATAGAGTATGTTTCAAAATGTTGTAACAATTTCAAAATGTTATTTGTTAATGAAGATTTAGAGAAAAGAGCTAGGACGACTCTGTTAGTACAAACTTATTATACGGCACAGATCTGTTAAACGCTGTTCCAATATTAAATTGTTACCTTCAAAATACTGTTCTGTTATCAAAAGACAAACTGATGAACATAATATATCTTATCATATTGCTCTCTTGGCATATCTAAAGAAAATGGGTGGTTTTATAAATCAAGGTGAACTTTTTTTCGGATAGTATTGAAAATTTTCGGAATTTTTTTCAATTAGGTTAATAAAATTGCATTTTTAATCTTAACTTAAAGATTGGACAATGGAAATGCTAATAGATACAAGATAGACAAGATATCCAACTATATATTTCAATTAATTTGCGTATTAGACTACGGAATACATCTTTACATATAATAAGAATGTAAATCTAACGTGTCGGTACTTTTTAAATTTTTATGAAAAAAGTTGTTGCAGGTGTCTTGGAATGAGTAATAAAATACATTCCAATCGTTTTTAGAAATGTCTGTCTGTCTATTTGTTTGAACACGCAACATTGGTAAAGTACTGCGTTCATGATAAAATCATAAAGCATATCCTGGAGTAACATGTAGTCTTGGTTTCATTAAAATCGGTTCACTCTATCAAAAGTTATTGTAATTTTAATGACAGCGTTAAGTACGAGAGAAAAGTAGATAAGTAAATGGACTCAATACATTGAGACGATTTTATTAGTCACTGTTTTATATAAGATTCCACGCGGATGGAGTCGCGGACACAGCTATAAATACAATCATTCAAATGATACACATATTAACGTTGGCTGCTTGACAAGCGCCTTTCACGTTACTCCACTCCGCGTCAGCGCGCCCGCTGTAATGCGACATGCAATAGATGGACGAAAAAAATTGAGGCCATGAAAAAAAATTATATTTTATTTTTGATAACTACACTATATCAACATAAGCTATAGTCGCAGCTCCATATGCGTTTTTAAAATGGATAACTTTAAAATTTCTCCATGAGAAGAATAGAACTCAGGTGCATCAACTTTCTCAAGGTATTTATCATTTTTCATATAACAATATTGGAGCTATTGACAACTAGCCGCACGCCCTGGCATCGAACTAGTGTAATAATAAAAAAAACTGAAACCAAATCTTTACCTTACAATAAGACGATGTAAATAAATAAGATGGCAAAGGGAACAATTGACCGTCAACCTGTCAATATTTCCGATGATATCCCTACCTACCTATTTGCCCGAATACAAGTTTAAACGCCATGTCAAGCGGGTTTTGGTGTGAAAAAACTTGAGTGGATCAATATGTGAACGATGGTGATGTCTGAAATTGACTCCTCTCTGTGCATCCACTAAAAACGGTTGTAACTTGTAATGTATCGTAAATATATATATATGTTAAAAAGATAAACCCGAACGAGTTTCTTACCGGTTTTTCTCAATGACTGGGTGGTTTTCCGAACCGGTGGTAATTTTGATATTCATAATCGCCTCATTAGAGCCTAAATTGAATAAAGTATTTTTGATTTGATTTATTTTCTATCTCACTCCCTTTTTATATGAAGATATTTTATCCCAAATTTTCCAATACTTCGTATGATTTTTCAAAGATATTTTTTTACACACACAAAAAAAAATAGTCAATTAAGTGTAGTTGGGTTGAAATGATTCGCTTACATACGTATGACAATTGATTTTTATTTATATAGATAATAAAATACTAGCAGCCAACCGCGACTTTGTTTGCCTTTGTATCGTTATAAACGATGATACAATACATATCTTTTGCATTACTCTAAGGTTTTAAGCAGTGTACAACCAGATAGCTCTGATATGAGATTTCCAATTCATTTCTCACTTATCCTCATATTTCGACCAATTAAAAAAATGTCGATATAAAATATAGCCTACTAGCTGAACGGCCATGCGTTGCTGTGGCTCATTTATTGAAAAGGAAATTTAAAATTAAAACGTGATGCCATCTATAAGATATATGCAACAGTCAGTCCTACAGTTTTCTTTCAAGAAAGTCATTTAAAGCGCCATCTGTTCGACACTGATGAAACGTAGAATTCATAACATTAATCAAAAGAAACTCTACGTTGGTTCAGTCTATGGCAAGCTAATGCATAATATGATAGCCAATCTGAATTAAGAATTTGAATGCTTCGAACTTAAAACTAAGGATAAACAAAACGGTTTTCTATGAGTGAAAACTGTAAATCCTTTAGCTGTATGCGCTAAACCACGTAACTTTAAACTCTCACCAAGTTTAAAATACTAGAGGACCGACGACTATTGATAAGTTAAACTAATCCTCTTGGTCAATGCATGAGCGGAAATTCTCAGAGGGTGTAAGTAACACAACATACAGGACACTAATGGAGATGTTACAAGCAACTTCTTTATTATAATAACTTTACTGCGATCCTTAAAGAAAACAATTCTTGTAAACTTGAACAATAAGACATCACCTCATAATAATTTGTATCAATCTCTCATGAAATAGCAAAGCTACTTTTTCTTCACTATGAACCTAATTTAACACAAACATATCACAAAAGAAATATTTGGCTAGTCATAAACAGTAATCAAAAATCAAAATTAAAGATACTTTGTTTAGGTCCGGAGAAAGCGCTTATGAACGGTAAAACTAGCACCGGTTCCAAAAACAACCCAGTCATCGAGAAGAATCGGCATGAACTCGATCTGGTTTATCTTTTTGTGAGACATATTTTTACAAACACAGATAGATGCATTCGTTTTTGGTGGATGCACTGAGAGGGGTGTCACTACTAGACGTCACTATAGTTCACATACTGATCTACCCTATAACTTTTAGACATTAAAAGCCGCTTAACATGGTGTTTGAACTCAGTAATATGAGCGATTGTTGCTATATTGCATTTATAGGATTCTTTTGATTCCTGTTTTAGTACTCTTCGCAGAGTTATGTGGAGTAAGAAATATATAAAGAAATAAACAAATCTAGTAGTAAAACTATATATTGGAAGTCGTGGTGGTCTAATGGTTTGACCAGTGGAATATTATTCCGATGTCCGCAGGGTTCGAACCTCGGTGTGTACAATCGAATTTTTCGGAATTCGCGTAGGTTTACTAATTTAAAACTGTAACACTATCGGCTGGCGGTGAAGGAAAACATCGTGAGGAAACCTGTATCTGAGAAATGTTCTTCTACTCGGAGTTTGAAATCGCTAATAGGTCGTGAGCTGGCGTGGTGATTATACCCATATCTTCCTTCGGGAAAAGGTCAGTAGCCCTGCAGTGGGTCTCTTACATGCTGGTGATAATAATAATATATTTGATACGACGACAACAATTGAACCATTTACTGAATATGGATTGAATAAGCATCAGTATAATACCGTTCACATGGAAATGTACACTGCAAGAAGTTGCGAGTATTGACACAGTGAATACAACACTGCAGAATATAATGCAGTGCGAGTGAATATTTCGCAATGCAACGGGTCAACGGACTAGCCCGTTTCCTTATTAAAGACCCTTGTGCATTCCCTCGCACAGTCCTTCGCAACGAATGTGCTGGAGTCTCTCAAGATGTGCGTTAGTGTAATGGAAATCATTGTAAATACTTAAGAGACAAAACTGCACAATTAAGATTAGTTACACATTATCCAGAAATCAACTTAAGCAAAACAACATTGTTCCGAATAATAGGGGTTTTTTTTCACTTTACTTTTGGCAACCAATCTCACAGATTACTACTGTCATTATCAAGCAGGTTTATATTGATAATTTTAATGTTCTAACAAGATTGTGGTTCCCTTGTTTAGAACCTTCCATGGGAGTTTTTGTGGTTTTGTGTAAGTTTTGTGGTTCTAACAAAATAGAGGCAATTTTTGTGACATCCCAGAATTAACGTCCCATTTTCTGTTCAACTTTACTTATGCACAATAACTAAGCTATGTTATACGAAGTGTTACCAATATTAAACAACGTAGATTCAAGTTTGCAAATATAAAAAATTGTCTTCATAACAGGCTAAGTTCTCGCCAAATTGTCCAATTGATGTGGTAAATAAACTAATAAAGAAGTATTCTCTAAAAAGATGGAAAGAAATGACTTACTTGTTTCGGTCATCGTCAGAGAGTACTTCGTTAGCGTCATCGGCTGTGTTGTCTCCATCGCTGAATCCGGACGCTGAGCTCTGATGATGTTCAGGTATCTGTCAAGAGAAAATGAACATTAGATAAGATAAAGCTTTACCAAGCAACGAGGTCGGATTGTGAAAAAATACTGCTCAGGACAGGACAAGTAAATTATATTTAAAAATTGCAAAGAAAAACTGTCGTATGCTTTGAAATAGAATGCATCTTGATTTGTTTTTATCCTTATATTTTTTTTGCTTTATAACAGGAGACTGTTTAAAATAGTGTAAAAATAACATATAAAATAATAATATCAAAACAAATACTAATAAACAACAAAGAGAACCTTGGTTAAAGTTTGTTCTAAAACTTTTAAAAGTATGGGAACGATACTTTTAAATGTAAAATAAACACATCTAGGTTCCATGAACAAAACTGAAGGGGCGCTTTTCAAGGTTAATCATTACATAACTACTTATATTCGGAACACCGCACGGTTGAACAAAGCTTAGCGGAGCGCGGGCCAAGGTGCGGGGCGCGTGCCGTAGTGCGTGGCACGGCGTAATTCACCGCATCGCGTTTATTACACCAGGTCGTATTTACGTAAATCGTGAATATAACTTTTGCGTTTCTCGATATAATTCAGTCAAATATTAAACAACTATTTCTTAAATTGTTCTAGAACCAGAAACAGCTACTCAGTAAGCCCTGATAATATTGCGACTCTTTAGCCATTCAGCCTGTATATTTATTTGTATAAATTTGAATTCCTGGCTACGAAAAAGACATATGAAATAACATGTGCCTGAGATAGAAAGTTGAATTGAAATGAAGTAGAATAAGATTAGAATGAGTATGAAAACAGCACCAGTAACAGAGAAGTAATGGTATAGTATCAAGGTATGGACATGTCTATGTGAATATTTCTTTGTATAAGTCTGAATTGTTGGCTACGAAAGAGACATATGAAAGAAGGTAACACGTGGCAGAGGTGAGAGAGATGAATTGAATTTAACTAGAACGGATAAGATTAGGAATTAGTATATCAGGAAGAGTAATGAAAATAGCACCAGTGATAGACATGTCGCATAGTAATAGGTTAGCGTAGTATGAACATGCCATGAGGTATGAAGAAACTTATATAACCGGAAGAGTGTTAAGGTGTCGGAGGAGAGTGGTTTCCTTTCGAATGAATCTTTTGGATTTTATACTCCCAACTAGCGGGCTCGGCAGACATTGACCCGCCCTGATTATAAAAAAAAATCCTTGACAAATTATATACCAAAACTTTCCTCATGAATCACTTTATCTACTGGTGAAAACCGCAAGAAAATCCGTTGAGTAGTTTTTGAGTTTATCGCGAACAGACAGACAGACAGACAGACGCGGTAGAGGACTTTGTTTTATACTATGTAATGATGATTAAAGTATCAATTTATAAAAACAAAATGTATACGGAATGGTTAAAAAAATAAAGAGAGACAAAAAGTGACTGATCTATATGAATAGAATAAACAAAAGTATTGCACATAATGGTAATAAAAAAATAGTTACCCGAAACTAACGTGAATATATGAAGGGAATTATTCAATGTGTTGGAAACGTAAAATGTCTACAAGGCTAAGGAAAAAAGTGGCGTCAACTACATTGCTCTTTACTCCAATTGGGAAATATGATGTTTTTCTGCAGACTCTTGGTCCGGCCTTTTTTTCTACTATTGTTAATTATATTATTCTTGCCAAAAATCGTTTCAAATGTGAACAACTATTGTTATGGGAAATACGTTATGTTTCTTATATTATGATTTTTATCTGTGAAGATTACTTAAAATATATTATTCACCATTTATGATTATTATAAATCACTAGGTTTTGTTACACTGATTTTAAACATGGATTAATAGTTAATATAAAAATTTAATTATTTTAATTTTATACAATATAACTATTGTATAACACTCATACGTATAAAAATTAACGACTACATTCGGTTACGAATGTATAAACACTAAACATTATCTGACAGCACGTTGTAAGAGTAAACATTAGAATGTTTGTGAATTTAATCACAAGACATATAGTAATAAATTCCTGTTACCGCTTTATGGTGAGCAGATAAATTAACAAAAATCTTTGATACAGTACCCGGCTTTTAATTTTTCACGTCGGAAAAAAGACCGAGATAGCAAGTTCTGTTTCGTATAACGTTATCTTTGTCTATCGCATTCATTGCGCTGTGTGACAGCGAGAACACTATACAAAACCGAAGCAAGCCGACCTTAGCCAGTAGTCGCACTCTTCTTTCCGACGCGTCAAATCAGATGTCCGGTACTGTATGTTAGATTTTATACACAACCGGCATGATTTCAATACTACATATAAATACATATTAGCCATCTTGTCTTTTAGGCATAGGGAGTGAATCAATAAAATCTCAAAGCAAGTTACCGATTTACCAGACAATAACTTCAAGCACCATGTTGAGTAAGTTTTATATTCAAAACGTCTTAGGGTGGATTATTGTGGGAACGAGAATTATGTCCGGAAATGACACCTCTTTGTGTACATCTACTGAAGTATGAACTTATGTAAGTTTAATAGGAAGTTTTTCCTTTTATACTTTATTGGCTTTAGCATTTGACCAGAATCTCATCTGATACTAAACAACGACGTGATTTAAGATGACAAACACAACAAACCTAGAGAGGATAGGTTCTCAAGTGCAGCTGCCGGAACACACCAGCAGGTGTTTGGTGACAGATTTTTTACTTGCTTGAGGGCGGCAGCTAACTAGACGGACTTAGAAAGAACCCTATCACCATGCTATGGTTTGATCACGATGTTTTCCTTCACCGGACGCTCTGATTCAGGTCTTAGGATTCGAACCTACGTCCATCGACGCCGTGTCTGAACACGCTATCATCTAAACCATTATCGCTTCAAGTGTAAGGACATGCTTCGAGCTTCTTGCCGATTCTTCTCGATGACTAGGTTGTTTGTCCGAACCGGTGGTAGTTTTAACGTGCATAAATGCCTTCTCAGGGTCTAAATTGAATAAAATATTTATCATTTTGAACAACATATTGATAGCAAAAATGGTTTAGAATAGGAATTTTTGTGAAGTAACTGAAGCTCAAGGTAAAACGTGTACACTTCTCTATAATGTTACTCGTACAAGGATTTTGGGGTCATCTCGAAGGATGTATCTGTGTCGTTTTGCTAAGAATTGATTAAGATATATAATTTGAATTTGCTATTTTAAAGCTGAAACTGAACCATTTCTGCCATCGCTTTCTTCTTCGGAAATACGTAATTGACAGAATTATTTACATAACTAATACAGTTTTTGTCCTATTTGTAGCTTTATTTCAGAATACGTCACGAGCTAAACTGACCTCTAAATAAATATATTAACACTCGAAAAAGAAGAAAAGACAAGAAAATTATTTTGCAATTAATTTACTTGGAATTATTTAACTAACGATGGCCCCTAACTTTTTCTGTGTTCGTATAATTATGTATGATGTCACCACATATTATTTCCCTGCAACTCTAATAGTTTATGTAGTGCATGCCAAGATCCCTCTCAAAAAGCATGATTTTGTACAACTTTGTTGATTCACATAAATCACGTTATTTTGGCCAATTCAATTTTAGAAGCGCATCACCGCTTTGGGCACGTCATGCCATTTCTACGATTTGGTCTAAAGAATATTATAACTATGGGTGAACCATGGTATATAGGATTCCGTTTTCATAATCTGATATCGTAAAGAACACCAACAGAGGAAGTATACAATTTGAAGTGATGATGGCTTAATTGTCAGAGTGTTCGAATATCGCGTCGATTGCATAAAAAAATAGTGACTAATAAAATCATCTGAATTTATTAAGTCCATTTACTTATCTACTTTTCTCTCGTACTTAAGTCGCGACATCATTAAAATTACAATAACTCTTGGTAGAGTGGACCGACTTTAATTAAATCAAGACTAAATGTTACCCGAGGATATGCTGCACTATAGCAGTGATACGTGTTCAAACAAACAGACAGGCAGACAGATATTTCTAAAAATGATTGAAATGTATTTATTACTTATTCCAAGACACCTGCAACATTTTTTTTCTTCAAAATCTAAAAAATACAGGCACGTTAGATTTACATTCTTATTATATGTATAGACATATCAATAATTCTGACCTTAGTTAATGGGATACACTCAAAATCGGTTCTTTTGTGAAATTTCATTGCACAGCACAACACAATGAAATGATATATACAAAACAAATGCAATTAAATTTCACTACATTATTGTTTTATAAAATTTTACACGTGAAGCAATTTTAATATAAAATTTAAAAAATCACGTAAACATCTATTCATATTTAGGAAATAGTGTTAAATCAAAATCATAATCAAACCGAACGAACATTGCAACTGTTGAGAACACTCCTAAATTCAATTAGTCAGTTAATTAACTCCTACAACGAAATGAATTCATTGAGAATGTCATAAATACCGGAAAAGAGACAGTGCGTTTTTAGTGTGAAATAACAGCATAGTTTTCAAAACCGATTAAATATTTTAATTGTAGTACTAACTACTACAGGGCTATCTCATGTACACAGATAAAACACAGCACTCTTGAACAGATTGATGTAGGAAATAATTAAGAAAAAAACTGTGGTGTGTGGTTTTATGAAACCACGATGCAAGTGAAACTTTTTTTCGGATTAGGCATTTAACTGAATTTTTTGGAGAATTATTCGATTTCGGGTATTAAATTCTTTCAAATTTTTTCAATCTTAACTTAATAATTGGAAAATGGGAATGACAATGGGAAATCAATAGTAGACAAGATATCCAAATATACATTTTAATTGAAATCTGCGGAATACATAATAAATACAATCATTCAGATGATAGACGCATGTTAAAAACTGAGCACAATATTTAATATTTATTTACATCATTGAACCATTTTCAATTGAGTCTTGAGCGCCGCCATGTTAACATGGGCTGCCCTGCCGAGCGCCTTTCACTTTACCCCTACTCCGCGGCCGCACAACGGCTGTAATACGACATGCGATAGATGGACGAAGAAATATGAGGCGATGTGATGTGATATATGGTACATATCAATAATATGTCACTTGTCAATGTTGTTACATTTATTTTATTATATAAAAAAATGTTAGCTAAACAAAGGTGACAGGATTTTTTCCTAAAACATAAACCATGGTAGAGGCACACTGAAGCTATTACTGGTTTCAGCATGAATGTATAGGCTCGCCTGGGGTAGTGCCCCTCTCACAGAAAACCGATACGAAGTAACAGTGCTTGCATTGTTGCCCACCTCCCCTCCTTGCCCTCTCCTCTCTCGCTCCTCCTTTCCCCCAAACACAGGATGGCAACGCACTTGCGACTTCCCTGGTGTTGTTGGTGTCTATGGACTGTGGTGATCATTTAACATCAGGTGACCCACCAGTTCGTTTGCCTCCTATGACATAACAAAAAACTAGATAATAGTTACATTGCATTGTAGAAGATAAATCTCAATTAGAGTTCTGTCAGTACGTGTGTTGTTTCGATATTTGATAAAATTAGTTTTCTAAACACTGTTGAGTCTTAAAGTTGGGTTCAGGTTTTTGAATCTACGATTAAAATAATTAGTTGAGAAGTTTGCAGTTACTATACTATGTTATATTTATACTAATATGATAAAGAGAGTTAAAGTTTTGTATTCGAGGAATCCTTGGTACTACTGATCCGATTTTGAAAATTCTTTCATTGTTAGAAAGGTATATTATCCCAAGTTTATCTCAGTGAAAAAAGTGGTTTATATGTCAAAAGTAAAATAAATTTGACAAGATCAAGTTTGGAAGCCGATTTCACGTATACTTTACAAATTCGTATAAAACAAACAACTAAATCAAAATGGAAATTTAATGTAGATAAAGTTTGGTTTTTATAGTATGTTAAGTGATGAAGTTACAAGGGGTACTGGGAAGACATTTATTGGCAATATATGTAAGTTAGTTTTGATCTTCATTGGAAACTTTAGGTAATGGTGCGAACAGGTTCTAGGCTTATTTGAAAAGATTTCTTACATACCAACTGGTTATATATTTGAGTGAATCCCTGGATAGTTTGGATTCACAGTTAAAAGTGATAGATATCGCTGCAATCCTGTCTTAGAGATTTTTTTAAGATCATTTGATATATGATCAAAATATTCGGTGCAAAAGAAGTTGTATGGGTGTTTCTAATAAAGTAGTCAATTAAACAAAGTAGGCTCTTGTTGCTGGGCAAGGTACGTATCATGTTATCGCGACTCCAATTTAGAAGGTGTAGCAGCACATTTATAATGTGTTACAAGGCGTAACACTAGCAGTTGTTACAAGCTTAAAGCCTAAAAACGTCAAAACCATGTCAACCGAAAACAATCTTAATTAGACAGAGATAATCAAACGATTTTGATCCTATTGACGATAAGAATAAATGTGTTTTTGTTTCGCACCAGTATTGTGATAATACTGTAATAGTTATAACACTTGAGGTTTGTATGAAAATTGTAAAGTGAAGGAGCTGTTTTAGATATCTTATATGTGTGGGTGTCGAATGCGTTTAACAAGAAATGTCTGATGCTTGTCTACTTTCAAGTTAGCGTTTTATTAGTATTTTTTTAACTAGCTTATTAGTTTATTTTTTATCATGTTCTGTACCTTTTAGTGACAATATATCTATCTATACAAATTAAATGTTAAAGCTCTATCATTGTATTCGCGCCACGCAATAACTACTGGATAAATTTCGATCAATTTTTTCTGGTTTCATAGCTTAGAAACTTGGTCCTATATTAATCCTATTATTATTATTTTAATCTTATTAAAGTTTCAAGAAACTACGAGGTTTATAAGCACTACAGAAACTAAAGAAATTTTGTAAGCAATTTTTCGTAATTCGCACAAATCTCGGGTGGTTGCTAACCCTAAGCCTACTAATATCTTTTATGCATATAATAAGAATGTAAATATAAAGTGTCTGTACTTTTTCGATTTTCGTGGAAAAAATTATTGCAGGTGTCTAGAAATAAGTAATAGAATACATTTCAATAATTTTAAGAAATGTCGAAAGTACTGGGTTCACAATAAAGCCTCAATACCATCATATCAATAAAATCATAATGCTTATCCTCGAGAGTAACTTAGTCTTTGTTTCATTAAAATCGGTCCACTCTATCACAAGTTATTGTAATTTGAACGACTGCTCGAGGAAAGTACGAGATAAAAGTAGTAATCTACGAGTATGTATACTAATATTGTAAAGCTAACTTGTTTGGTTGAACGCGCTAATCTCAAGAGTTACTGGTTCGTTTTTAAAAAGTATTTCAGTGCTTATTTCAGCTTATTTATCGAGGAAGGCTATAGGCTGTAAATGACGCTAAGACCAATAGGAGCGGAGCACTAATGAAGAATATTTCAAATACGGGGTTTTTTTTCTTTTGGAGTCGCGTGTTAGCGTTAGCTCAAAGTAAAATAGTAGTCCGGTGAAGCTGTTTAGACCTTGCTAGGTCAATAGCGTAGTCAGTTCGAAAAAAAAAAAACTCAAAGTAACTATTCCACGCGGACAAAGTCACGGGCAGAAACTAGTTATAAATAAGAATGTGAGTTGTTTTCTATTTGTTTGTAAAACAAATACACTTACTACTTAATTTACTACTTAAGTACTCAGTCAATTATCATGAAATTTCACATAGATATTGTCAGGTATAGAAAAAAGGACATGTGATACCTTTTATCTAGAAAAAAGTACTATTCTTGAGTCATTTAACATCAAATGAGATTGTGCTCAAACACTAAAACCTATAAAAAAATCTAGCATTAACACAAGCGAACCCGCGGCAAAAAGCTAGTATTTATATATATATAACTACTAGTCTAAATAATACTAGATAATAGTCAAGCTTATTAGGTTCCCATACCATATCGTTGTCAAAGTAAATAAATAGTTTTAACTCATTCGCTTATTAGCGTTCCCACGTACTTACTCTTTATTAGTTTGGTCGTTAGAGAGACTTTGATTATAGTTTTCTAATCTGTTAGAAATGTTTGATATAATAGTTATCTAATTAGAATTATTCAAGTTTAATTTTAGACTCGTAATATACAGGAATATTTCTTACTGTTAACAATATAGTTTTATTCAACATTATTCTCACTACATTTTATAAAACAAAGTCCTCCACCGCGTTTGTCTGCCTGTTCGCGATAAACTCAACTGCTACTGAGTGAATTTTCAAGCAGTTTTCATTAATAGATAGAGCGATTCAGGAGGAAGGCTTAGGTATATAATTTGTCAAGATTTTATATGAATTGTTTGAAGTGCAACGATAATTGTCGGACGTATCGGAAAAAGTCCAGCCGTCTGGGGGCTTTCGTCGAACACGCTGCCTAATCCCTTTGAGATATAACAAAACAACAGATAAAAACGACGCAGTAGCGGATATCAACTAGTTAAATTAAAAATAATATTGTTATTGGTTTAGACGTTGTACTTTATTTGGCGCGTGTGGGGAAAATTAGTGATGGTATGAGTGAAAATGAATGATTACAAGCACCGCGACACCTAAAAGCTTTTTTTTTCGAACTGTCTACGCTATTGGCCTAGTAAGGCCTTAACAGCTTCACCGGACTACTCACCTAAAAGCGACACCAAGAAGTTGGTTGGTAATTGTCTGTAACTGTTTGTCAAGAACTGATAACTATATTCAAGGTAGTTATTCAAATATATATGAATCTACAATACGTAGTTTATATTATAGGAGATAAATAAATATATTGATACATAAAATATACATATATATTTGTGTGTGATTTTAAATTATACTAGCGGGCCCGGCGGACGATGTCCCGCCCTGATAATAAAAAAAACCTTGACAAATTATATACCAAAACGTTCCTCATGAATTACTTTATCCACTGGTGAAAACCGCGTGAAGATCCGTTCTGTAGTTTTTGAGTTTATCGCGAACAGACAGACAGACAGACGCGGTAGGGGACTTTGTTTTATACTATGTAATGATATGGTGATAAATGATAATTTATTGTAAGTGATAAGTGTTTTTTTATTATAAACATTTTTTAAATGGGTTTATAGATTTGAGGTTAACTGTTGGCATGTATTAATTTTATTTGTTTATATTATAAACTAGCTGTACCCGCAGCTCCGCACGCGTACTTTTTTTTAATGAATTATAAAAATATAAAATTGTGAGACCATGTACAATTATAGAAATACTCTGTAAAAACAATTGTAAGTACGTCACGCACGCCACTTACAGTAACATATACATATACGTCACATAGATAAATACTAACAGTGTATCAAATGAGGTTTATCACCAGCAATATATTTAGAACCTTAACCCACAATGTAACTACCTCAGTGCTCACTTACACTGTATAAGGAACTAATGAAACAATGACTTGCAGTTTTTAATATTTGACAATTTAAATAGTGCTCTTTGAATTCAATACAATATTCTTATATGTTACTATGGTTGAGTTATGTAAACGAAAGCACGATAAATAAAATAAAATGTCTGCCAAAATGAACAAAAAGACAATATATTTCTGAATACATACATAGATACAGATATATGAATTTCGATTATATTTATTCTGGAGTCCAGTACAGCGCGCTTCTTATACACATGTTTACAGTGAACAACATATTTGTGCTAAATTTCATGCGGACGAAGTCGCGGGTAACAGCTAGTCTAAAATAGAATAATCTAAAGTACTTCCTACAAAGTCAGTTATCTGCCAATGAAAGTCCCGTGAAAAATGGTCCAACCGTTTTGGAGATAGCACTGTGGGTGAAGCCACGGTTAACAGCTATTCTAAATTAAAATAGACTTAATTACTTTGTATAATGTCCGCTATCTGCAGGTGAAAGTCCCGTAAAAATTGATCTAACCGTTTTGGAGATAGCACTGCAGGCGAAGCCACGGTAACCGGCTAGTCTACATTAAAATAGACTAAATTACTTGCTATGATGTCCGCTATCTGCCGGTGAAAGTCCTGTGAAAATAGGTCCAGCCGTTTTGGAGATAGCATTGTGGACCAAGCCGTGGTTAACAGCTAGTGTAATTTAGAGTAGCCTAAGTAACCCATTCTAATTTTAGCTATCTGCCAGTTAAACTCTCGTTAAAATCGGTCCAGCCGTTTCGGAAATTACCCGGAACAAACAGACAGATAGAACGACAAAAATTTAAAAAAATGCATTTTTGTTATCAGTAGCGTGTATACTTTCATACCCAATCAGTAAAAACACTATGTTGATATTACATACAGATAATTCTTTTTTATTATATGTATAGATATAGAAGATTATGATTTGATCAATACTTTATTCTACTTCTTTTTGTTATCTTACTTGGTTCTGTATACAGATATATAGAAAATTAATTTTAAAACTGTTAAAAGTTAATTACCATCTATTAATTAAAACAATATCAATTGCACTTAATGTATTTTTTAAAGTAAAGAAGTATAAGTTCTATATACTTAAAGACGTGTATAATATATGTACATACATACATTTTTTTAATTTTCATTTTATATGATTTTATATACTCTATTCCGCCATCTGTTGAGTAATACTAGAACATAAAGCAAACCAGTCGTCATGTAGCAATTTATTAATTTGTTGGGTCAGCAATGAAATAAATAATGTCTATTTAACAGCCTAGATGGCGCTGTTATCAATAAATTATAAAGAAGCTAATTATTAAGATTTTACTTAATAATATTATAAAAAAGTATAATATAATATTAAAAATAAATCCGAGATAAGAGTATCAAAATATTTTAACTTATTCGACGTATGCGGTAACTATAGGATCGCTTTTTTCGTACCAATATTGGTTTTATGGGTGGATTAGATCGGTGTTTTTTTTTCATTTGTTACAATGAATCTCACTAATCAGAAGGATCGAGTGTATATAAACATTATTTTTTTAATTTCACCATATCATAGTGTTTAACAAAGAGATTTATATAGCTATTTCCATAGTAAAATGCTAGATTCAATATCTTTGAATTTTAACTAGCTTCTTCCAATTAACTTTTTCGTCACACACAAACGCAAAGCATTAGGCGATAGACAACAAAACATGTATTCCCTTTCTCCTGTGTTCCTAATCATATTTTATATACTTGTCTCATAATCGACTCATAATAGAGAAATTGTGCTATCTCAACTAATGTACGTTGGATAGAATCATGTACGCTGTTGGATTTCCAAATACAGCGTACAAACTTTGGGATACTGGCTAATTGCGTCAGCTTATAATCAAGTGTTACGATAAACTACTTACTTGAAAGTTATTGAACGAATACAGGGACCGATAAACCAGTGCTTTGATATAAAACCTAACCTTAGAATCCAAGTAATTGTTAATACTGCTGGAGCTGTCGGAATTGGAGGCTATACTGTCCTCGCTGCAGAGTGATCCGTCATTACAAGCTTCTTCGCTAGACTTGCTCACGTCAGAATCCGATTCTATCCATAGCGGTGAACGATACTTAAACTTATGCGCGAACTCGTTTAACTTGTGTTCATAATTCATTATTTATTGAAAACTACGATGTACAATAATGATTTTAATTATAATATTTTGTTTTTATTACATGTTAGCTGCTAGTGAGATGCATCGACGACTGTACAGTTAAGACCATAGGCACATAATAGAGAGGCATTAAGGACACGGTAGTGGGAGGTGCAAATTGACACCGCTATTTTGATTTACGAACTTATGTCAAAATTTACTTACGCCTAGCTAAATAAATGTAATCATCTATACTATAATAAAACTGTAGCAAGGTCAAATCTGTACATTAAATATTTTTTGAAAATTTTTATCGGGGTAGACTTTGTTATCGATATAGAAGCCAAAAATAATCTTTTTACAATTTTTGTCTGTCTGTCTGTCTGTCTGTCTGTCTGTCTGTCTGTCTGTCTGTCTGTCCCTGTGAACACGCATCACTCTGAAAGTACTGAACCGATTTTGACGAAACTTGGCACAGTGATAACTAATATTACGAGATTACATCTAGGATACTTTTTATCTCATAAAACGCAAGGGATTCTCCAGGATCTGCCTGTTTGTCTGTCCCTTTGAACACGTACCACTCTGAAAGTACTGAACCAATTTTGACGAAATTTGGCACAGTGATAACTAATATTACAAGGTTACATCTAGAATACTTTTTATCTCATAAAACGCAAGGGATTCTCCAGGATAACGGACGAAAGTCAAAAATTTGTAGTTAATGAAATTTTTGACGGATTTTGGTAAATTTTCATTGTGCTATATATAGCAGACAGATTAGCTAAAAAGATAAGCTATATTTCCCTAAGCTACTAAAAAAAAAATACCAAAAAAAAAGATCGCCGGAATTCGAACCGTCGGCTCCGGCGGACCATAAAATGTCCAATACGTTATAACTGAGCTACGGCTATATGACATTTCTATGCGTAATTATCGACCTCATATGAAGAAAATATCTGTAAGCGAAACTGTCACTTATATGTTGTTACATTTATTTTATTGTATAAAAAATATTTGCTAAACAAAGGTGACCAGATTTTTTCCTAAAACATAAACCTAGATAATAGTTACATTGCATTGTAGAAGATGAATCTCAACTAGAGTTCTATCAGTACGTGTGTTGTTTCGATATTTGATAAAATTAGTTTTCTAAATGTTGTTGAGTCTTGAAGTAGTTGGGTTCAGGTTTGTGAATCTAAGATTAAAATAAATCAGTTGAGGTGTATGCAGTTATTTTTTTTTTCTCGAACTGACCACGGTATTGACCTAGCAAGGTCTTAGCAGCTTCACCGGACTACTGTTTGCAGTTACTATGTTGTATTTATACTAATATTATAATGAGTGGTAAAGTTTTGTTTTCGAGGAATGCTTGGTACCTACTACTGGTCCGATTTCAAAAATTCTTTCACTGTTAGAAAGGTATATTATCCCAAGTTCAGTATCTCAGTAAAAAAGGTGGTTTGTATGTCAAAAGTAAAATAAATGTGACCAAATTAAAATTGAATGCAGATTTCACGTATACTTTACAAATTCTTATAAAACAAACAACTAAAACAAAATGGAAATTTAATGTAGATGAAGTTCAACTTTTACACTATGTTACGTGATGAAGTTACAAGGGGTACTGGGAAGACATTTATCGGCAATATATGTAAGTTAGTTTTGATCTTCACTTTGATGACACTACTTTAGGTAATGCTGCGAACAGATTCTAGGCTTATTTTAAAAGATTTCTCACATACCAACTGGGTATATGTTTGAGTGAGTCCCTGGATAGTTTGGATTCACGATTGGAAGTGCTGGATAACGCTGCAATAGGGTTGTAGGTTTTTTAAGATTATTTGCGTTTAAAAATACAATTGACACCGGTGATAACCGATTTGGTGCAGACGAAGTTGCACGGGTCAGCTAGTTAGAAATAAAACTGAAGATAAATCACGATCTTCGTAAAATAGGATTTCGTCTCGTGTCATACGTTCATGTGACAGAACGAAATAGATAATGTTAACGTTATCTATCGCGAACTAATAACCATCCACGACTTCATCTGCGTTTGTATACTTATAAATCTTTGGAATTATAGACAGGTTCACGAAGTTGCATCCAAGGCAACATCCCAAGCCGAGGTTCGACCATCCTGGCACCCTTGAGCTCGTTGGCAAGCGGCGCAGTGCCTTAAGGGCTCGCCTTATTCCGGTGAAGCTGTAAAGGCCTGTAAGACCAATAGTGTAGTCAGCTCGAAAAAAAGCTAAAATTGCTGTAAGATGGAAGATTTTTATATTCTGGTCAATTTAAGTAGTATGTCTGTAAAAAATAGACTATATAATATTCTGATGCACAATGAACTATATTAAAGATATCAAAATACGATCATAGAAGAAACTTTTTGAGGATGATTGGATGTTTGTTCCTTTTCACGCAGAAACTACTGAAATGATTTTGATTAACACTATGTACGAAAATTGCATAAATCGTTAGAGTTACTCGAAGATTATATATTGCATCGTCATTTATAATATAATAAGATACACAAACGCAGATAAATATGTAAATCTATATCTATGCTTAATATCATAAAGGTAAAGAGTTTGTTTGCTTGAACGCGCTAATATCAGGAACTACCGGTACGGTTTGCAAAATTCTTTTAATGTTAGGTAGCTCATTTATCGAAGATAGGTTATAACTATATCATCATATAAGACCAATAAGAGCAAACCATCAAGCGAAAATATTTCAAAATCGCTGTTAACGCACGTATTATTTAAAAATATATTCACCTTCTACGTAAACGAAGTCGCGAGCTAAAGTTATCGTTAGCCCAAAGTAACTATTTCACTCGGACGAAGTCGCGGGCAGAAGCTAGTACGTGTATAAATAGAGACACTCTATTCCTTTAAATTCTACACTAATGGATTTGTTTCTAATGATTTTACTTATGGGAGGGCTTTGATATTTTGATCGGCAACGTTTTTATATGACGTAAGTGGTGGGAGTACCTAAACACTGTGTCGGGTAAAGTGTTGAAAACACTAGTTCTCGTCCGATCACCGAAGTTAAGCAACTTCGGGCGCGGTCAGTACTTGGATGGGTGACCGCTTGGAAACACCACGTGACGTTGGCTTTTTTTATTTTTCATACAAAATGTTTCCATATAATACAAAAATTTCACTTCTATCGTATGTCTTTATGACACACTCTGTTTTTTTTTCTTTTTATATGAGAAAACAATTTAGATTCCTATTTTAAATCTAAGATGTCTCAAGTTGATACTCCCCAAGGCGGGATGTCACCTAACAATATAAGTATGTCAGGACCTAAGAACGTTTCATTGACACTGTCCACTATTATTTATATAACTAGCGATTACTCGCGACTTAGCACGTCGTTTATATGACCGTACCGTTAAAATATGCACACTCGTATTTTATACGTTTTATAAACATATACTGATATTGTTATAGATTTTTTTTAATTAAGAAAATTACGGAGAATATTTATGCTTTATTGATATAATTTCTATCAGAATCAGTTGAGACTAAATTAAAATGTATTTTCCTTAATTTTTTGTTACTATTTTGAATAGTATTGTTAATTATTTTTATGCCGTAATAAAATAAATCAAGTTCAAAAATACTTTATTAAATTTAGGCCCTAAGAAGGCTCTTATGAACGTCAAAACTACCATCGGTTCGGACAAACAACTCACTCATCGAGAAGAACCAACAAGAAACTCCATCTGGTATTTTTTAAACTCTCAGAAATCCACAGATCTATGTTTGCTCCCATAGGGTGGTACTACAAGGACATTTCTTAGGTAAAGGTTTCCTCACGATGTTTTCCTTCACCTTCAGCCGACAGTGTTAACAATTTAAATTAGTAAATCTACGCGATTTCCGAAAACTTCATTGGTACAGATCAAGGTTCGAACCTGAAGACATCGGATTTTGATATATGTACATTACGCTATAACTGCTTATTAAAATAAATTATAACAGCAACAAAGAAATACAAAAGCAAACGAAGACACTTTTTTTTTCGAACTGACTACGCTATTGTCCTAGCAAGGCCTTAACAGCTACCGGACTACAATAATATCAAACGTGATATCGGTTAAGGTAATAAGATATACTTACATTCAAATGGTTTTTCTTATTATTTTCTCCATCAAAGGTTTTCAAGCCGTGTGGAACTGACACCGATCCCCTTTTCAACGGATTCCTATAAATCACAGGACTTTCAGCGCTAATTGAAGCAACTTCATCGCTTTTATCAACACTCTGAACTATATCACCGTCTTTAACATCTGTATTGTCTTCTAAACCTGCAAATTTTACTTCAGGGGTCTGTGATCGGATACTATGTGTGTTATCATCATTTGGTTCGGTATGTTTTGAAGAAGTAGCATCGTCATCTATAAATTTGATATCATTTGGAGTAGAGTTTGCTTCTGATATCAAGCGCTTTGTCTCTACCGGCATCTCAACATAATCACGAGGATACGATGGTATATCCAGACGCAAGTCTGGCTTTTTCCTTATCCTCATTTTAATTTACTTCTTCGTCGTACACTATAGCCGCTTAATCCTCTGAAATTATCTATCCGAGATAACTTATCTTTTTAATTCAAGGATGCTGTAAAATTTCCTCCTAAATCATTCGATCTTTCGATTTAATGTCGCTGCTTTATCTTGATGAATCTTTAGTTTTGTTTTCATTCAGACAGTTTTTTCACTATCACATAATAACACTACTCATGTAAATTCTATTATACACTGAATTATATGTGTAATATGTAGGTTGTTTTTAATGAACTGAAATTTTTATACAAAATATTCCTATTCCTGCATTTTATCAATTCTTTGCCAATCGTCAGCCGTTATGCTATCATGTATTTAGTCGCAAAGATAGTCATACAAATCCATATGTTGATTTTCTTATCTCTTACAAAGATAATATCGTTTCTTTTTGTTACTTGCCCAAATATTACCATTTAAAAGACTCAGCGGCAAGTATTCCTTTATGATTTTAATTAGAGCGAGGCTAACGAACTTATGATCCGATAATTTAATGTCTATCCATCTTTCATGAAGACCGATGTTATCTAAATTACAATATTGCTGTTCTCTTAAAACGGTATTGTTAAGTGTTCTGCGTCACACTTCAGTGTATCTTCTGTTTGTCATATTAAAATGAGTGTTAACTTGCAAGGTTCATAAAAGCCCAAATTTTAAGTGGTTTATCAATTATATGTCCACAGGTTCGAACCCCGGCATGTACGAACATACTTTTCGGAATTCAGATACATTAATAAATTGGTAAACTATCGGTTGAGGGTAGAGAAAAACATCGCGAGAAAACCTGAAGCTGAGAAATGTTCTTGTAGTACTACTGTATGTGGGAAAACATAGAAACGTGGGTTACTCAGAGTTTGAAATCATCGATACGTTGTGAGCTGGCGTGGTAATTATGCCCATACCTTCGTTCGGGAAGAGGCCTTTGACTCTGTAGTGTGTCTCTTATAGACTGATGGTGATGGTGATTTATTTAAAGTAAATTTCATTGATCTTCTTTAGTTATCAAATAGTCTCTAAGTAAATCAACAGCGGGTGTGTAGAAACAAAAAAAATTAAACCAAATCTTTCCTTTACACTGCGACCATGTCTATACTGATAATAACAATAAAAATCTAACGTGTACGTACTTTTTAGATTTTTGTGAAAAAAAAAATTGTTGCCGGTGTCTTGAAATAAGTAATAAAATACATTTCAATGATTTTTAAAAATGTCTGTTTGTTTCAGCACGCATCACTGCTAAAATACTGCGGTCACGATAAAAAAGAAAATAAAAAAACATATCCTCGAGTAACATTTAGTCTTGGTTTTGTTTCAAATCGGTTCACGTTATCAAAAGTTATTGTAATTTTAATGACGACGCGACTTAAGTACGAGACAAAAGTAGATAAGTAAATACACTTAATACGTTCAGATGGTTTTATTAGCCACTGTTTTTTTACATTAGGTACCACGCGGACGAAGTCGCGGGCACAGTTAGTAATTAAATAGAATAACAACTGAACAACGGCAAATTCTGTCAACATTTCTCTCACTTTTTATATGGATGACCTAACACCCGATCGCAGCGACATCTAGCATTTCCAATTGTGAATCCAAACTATCCAGAGACTCACTCTAACATATACCCAGTTGGTATGTAAGAAATCTTTTCAAATAAGCCTAGAATCTGTTCGCAGCATTACCTAAAGTGTCCAATGAAGATCAAATCTAACTTACATATATTGCCAATAAATGTCTTCCCAGTATCCCTTGTAACTTCATCACTTAACATACTGTAAAAATTAAACTTTATCCACATTGTTTTAGTTGTTTGTTTTATAAGAATTTGTAAAGTACACGTGAAATCTGCATTCAATCTTAATTTTGTCAAATTTATTTTACTTTTGACATATGAACCACCTTTTTCACTGAGATACTGAACTTGGGATAATATACCTTTCTAACAGAGAAAGAATTTTTGAAATCGGATCAGTAGTACCAAGCATTCCTCGAAAACAAAACTTTACCTCTCTTTATAATATTAGTATAAATAAAACATAGTATGGTAACTGCAAACACCTCAACTGATTATTTTAATCGTAGATTCACAAACCTGAACCCAACTACTTCAAGACTCAACAATATTTAGAAAACTAATTTTATCAAATATCGATACAACACACGTACTGATAGAACTCTAATTGAGATTCATCTTCTACTGTGCAATGTAACTATTATGTAGGTTTATGTTTTAGGAAAAAATCTTGTCACCTTTGTTTAGCAAACATTTTTTATACAATAAAATAAATGCAACAACATATAAGTGACAGTTTCGTTTACACATATTTTTCATATTATGTAGTTGATAATTACGCATAGAAATATCATGTAGCCGTAGCTCAGTTATAACGTACTGAACATTATGTGGTCCGATAGATAGATAACAAAATTAGCCAAATAGGTACAACCGTTTTGAAATGATACGCTTACATACAACGGATACAATTTAATTTAGATATACTAACTGACCCGACCACGCGTTGCTGTGGCATAAACTGGAGTTGAAAAAGAAATTCAAAATTAAAACGTGGCGCCATCTATGTCATATCTATAACAGTCGATTTTACAGTTTTCTGTCTCTTGAAAGCGTCATCTATTCGAGGCCGAGGAAACTTACAATTACTAACAATAAACAACATTGACAATCATTTAATTTGTAATTAAAAATATTGCAGCCATTCATCGAAATAAAAACTATCCTATCTCTCAAGTTGGACCAAATTATACATAAATGCTAACGTTTCATGAAGATCGGTTGAGTAGTTTCGGAGTTCATTGTGGATAAACATGGATTTTTATATATTTAAGATATAGGAGTCTTTATTGTTTTGATTTCTTTTCTAACAACACTACCTAATGCCTTAATTTATAAATAAATATGTAGATGCTTAAAAGTAACAAAAGGGAGTAAGAACTCACGTGATCCTGTGGATTGTTCAAGTACTGTTGCTTCATAACTTCCATCTCGAGGTTTGGCAATGTCGGCATCGATATGCTGTTCCTCCGCAAGTTTGCCTTTCTATACTCCACATCTTTTTCATTCTGTATCAATTCTTTTGATTCCTCAGCTCCATATGCCTTTGATGTACTTGGTGTTTCGCTTAGATCTGTCGATTGTGTACTTGGACTAATAAGTTCAACTGGCTTACATTTATCCGGTTCTAAAGTTATGTACAGTGTACCTTCCGGTGTGTTAACAACTATTGTATCATTTTCAGGTGAGGAGTGGACTTGTCCTAAATCTTTTGCGTGTAATGGTCCATCTCTTTCTATCTGAATGGTGTCTGTATTACCTTTCTCTAGATCTTTAAGACGGCTCGGTCGTACAGGTTCATCTGATTTAACAAAATCTGTATCAACTACTTCATCTGCGAAGGGTATCGCATCGTTTTGTTTTATTTCTGGAGAGTTTAGACCTTTTATAGTATTATTTGTTTGGTTCGTGTGGCTGTCCATTTTATGTTGTCATATTTATTACCTGCAACAAAAGAGTTATTGTGGTTATTATGTTTTTTTATCGAAGTATTAGTTATATTTTGTTGTTGCTGTGACTCTTCTTATGATTTCATAGATTTTTCTTGAATATTTTTAAAGTTATACTTTTTTCCATAGCCTCCAATTATTTCGTCCATCTATCGCATTACAGCCCGCCGACAAAGTGAAAGCGCTCGGCAGAGCAGCCAAACCCAGTATGGCGATACCCATGGCACAATTCAAAATTATTCAATGATTTAAATAAATACTGTGCTCAGTTTTTAACATGTGTATATCGTCTGAATGATTATATTTATTATGTATTATGTACTCTAATACGCAGATTGATATGAAAATGTATAGTTGGACATCTTGTGTACTATTGATTTCCCATTATTATTAACGTTTTCTAATTGTTAAGATTAAATAATTTTCCGAAAATTTTCAGTTAAATCATCCGAAAAAAAGTATCATTTACATCGTGGTTTCATAAAACCACCCTTTTTTATTCGGGGTTCTTTTTGTATTTCAAGATGAATGATTAAAAATATTAAATACAGATTTCAGTAAAACTATGTTCAAAATCAACACAACTTCGCATCGTTCAAACCGTTCAAACTATGTTCAAACAGTTTGTTGTACTGGTTAATCAAAATATTTCATTTGTTACAGCGATACCTTTTATTTCCTACAAATTCCTTACCTTATTACCATCTATGTATTTTTGAGTGGTTTCGATGTACTTATCACTAGCTTTATTTGCAATGAAAAAAACAACTTTCTTATTTGTCAACGATAAACGAGTTTATGCCTCATTAAAAGCAAACATGCGACTATACGAGACAAATATGACATGTAGAAACATTTTGCACAATACAATGACGTTAAATCAAAAGCTATTAGAATGTACCATATATAGTACCTCTGATTCATTTGTCATTCGAACGTAATGTAAATTATCCTCCTGTGTTATTTATTCATACACTGTAACATAACTATATTGTCTTTTACAAAATTGAAGACTAAATTTTGCCTGTTTATGTGATCGATGCCATCCCGACATGGAAGTCTTTCGCCTGCTGGATAGTTTTATATAATACTAGCGGTGCCCGCGACGTCTTCCACGTGGAACCTGATGTATAAAACAGTGACTAATAAAATCATCTGAATATATGATGTCTAATCACTATCTACCCTTCTCTCATACTTAAGTCGCGTCTTCGTTAAAATAACAATAACTTTTGATACTAAATGTTACTCGAAGATATGCTTTTAGCATGAACGCAGTACTTTATCAGAATTCAAACAAACAGACATACATTTCTAAAAATATTTTAATTAAGATGTATTTTATTACTTATATGTAGACACCTACAACATTTTGTTTTACAAAAATCTAAAAAGTACAAAATTACGTAAGATTTACATTCTTATTGTATGTATAAACTAGCAATTTCTCGCGGATATATGTATATATAGAAAAATAACTGACGGACTGACGGGAAAATGACGGATCTTCATACAACATTTCATCCCTTTATTCATCACCTTAGGGTTGAATTACTTCGCTTATTATCTCAATTGTTTTGTTATATCTCAACGGATTTAGTTAGCTTTTACCGACACTTCCAACAATTACCGTATTTCAACCAATTTACAAAAAATCTTGACAAATTATACACCTAAGCCTTCCTCGTGAATCACTCTATCTATTAATATAAAACGCATGAAAATTCGTTTTAAAGTTTTTGAGCTTATTGCGAACAGACGAGGCGGAGGAGGACTTTGTTTTATAATATGTGGTGATATTCGACGATATTGCTTTTTAAATATACAGGTTTTAAAACAAAGTGTCCGTTTTTTATTCGATTTATCTTCGAAACGGTTCAAATGATTTTTCACAGTAAAACCTTGGTTACATATTTCACACTTTTCTTTGGGATTTTCGCAGCAATTATTAAAATCTAAAAAATAAATAAATAAATACATATTAAAATCAATTCGAGAAAGTAAATATACAAATGAAAATTGTAATTATAAGTGTAAAATAAATATATAAATAAAATAAACATACAGAATCCTTTCGCACCCGCGTACTGTAAGGCTGTGTACACACCGAGTCACGAGGCCGTTAACACAAAACTGTTTGTTATGCGATTATCGTGCGATTTACTTCTCAAACAGCGACGCTTTTATGTGACGTCATTATAAACGACGGTGAAAAAAAATGGGTAAAGAAATATTTGCTCACACTTTGTCTTACTATACTCGCTGTGTCTGATTCTTAGAACTTGTTTATTATTTGTTGTTATTCATATTTATTACGCTAAATAATTAAATTAAAAATATACTATTTATAATATGGGGCCTCGCGAATCATTAGACTAAGTTTCAGGAAGTCGGTATCTTAACTCTACCCTCCCAATACATTCTTAATAATCTAATGTATGTCTGCAAAAACCTAGATAAGCTTGATTTAGTAAAAGACCAATATAATTTAATTACTAGAAACAACAACAAATTGGTCATTCCATGTCTCAGACTTAATAACACCAATAACAGTTTTTTAGGTAGGTTTTATAACAAAGTCCCAAAGCACAATACCGATTTGCCGGGTAGTGTGTTCAAGCACCATGTTAAGCAGGTTTATATATCTAAAGGTTATTTTATACGTTGGATCAATATGTGAACGATGGTGATGTCTGAAAATGATGCACTTCTTTGTTCATTCACCGAAAACGAATATAAGTATCTATGTTAGTAAAAATATGTATCATGAAAAGATAAACCAGATCGAGTTTCTTACCAGTTCGTCTCAATGAATGGGTTGTTTACCGAATCGGTGGTAGCTTTGACGTTCATAAGTGCCTTCTCAGGACCTAAATTAAATAAAGTATTTTTGTTTTTGATTTTCAATAGTAGGTTTATAAAGTAATGGATATTGTGTAAATATTATCCTTGTTCAGATATCAATCATCAAGTCAATCAAACAGGGACAATTGGGGAAATGACAATCATTTGACAATATTGCAAAGCGTGGCCCGGTTGCTCTGATAAGTCTGGGTGTACCAGAGCAGCGGTCATGTTTTGCTCTTGGCTTCCTTCAATCATATTTACTTCTATTATCGTCGCACGTCATCTCGCAGAAGGAGGTGGCAGAGAGGGTTCGTGAGGATGACCCTCTAAGCGGCCCTCTCCGTCAACGGAGGACCGGAGGGAGGAGGCGGCGATTTGCCCGCATCTTCCCGCCACCGTAGCCGGACCTGAGGGGATGGGCCGGGGCCCCATCTCCTCATTGCACATGTCCGGCGGACGAGGGGAGGCAGCTGGTGTGTACCCAGCCTGTCTCCATATTCGGAAGGAGCCCGGTGGACACCACCCGCCGAGCGGACCGTTGGGGCGGCTATCCAAGGGGACTAGCATAGTTCGATCCCTTGCCGCCCTGACAATACGGTCGGACGGTACACCGCGGAGTTTTAGTCCGTGCGAGTCGGACATAACCCACTCTCTCGAGAGAGAGAGTGGTTTACCCATAAGAGATATCCCCACATTAATAAAAAAAAAAGTAACTTTCACCATAAACCAATAGTAAATCTCAATAAACACGAATTCCAAAGACACGATAGTATATACTGATGCTGCAGCTGGTGGGTAACGGTTTGTTATTCCGTCCACTATATAGAACATCATATACCGACTATAATGACTTGATGACTTTCGATTTGAAGGTATATACACAAATGATGATGATGATATAGACTCTTATGGTTAGGCACTGATTACTGTGAATATAAAAAAACGAGGTAGTATATGTATATGTATAGTATAAGGACTACCGACAGAAGTGAAAACTCAATACTATAGAATAACTGTGTTCTCTTTTGAATGTTAGATTAATTATAGTGTGAATTATTTAAATTGAATAATTTGTAAATTTAAATTATTATCATTAGGCCGGTTTTTCACATCTGTTGGCACTCCGAATAATAATTTTATACAGTTCATTAATTAATCAAATATATATATAGGTTCCAAAATTTCAATATTAAGCCCCTATATTTTGCGTCGCCAGTCTGACGCAAGCCGCGCAAGAGCGATACAATCGGTCATGCATGTCATGACGCGAAATTATAAATGTATCTCCTGCCGAAACACCGTTCAACGTGTCGAAAGAAGTTTTTACTTCAATTAAAATAGTCATATATATATACCTATAACTTTTAGAGTTTTCAAAATGATCATTCGACTAACTATTTCTCAAACAAAAGTCGTTTACTATTATCGATATTTGAAGTTATGCTGCCGTTTATTATGTACCTACTTCATAGTATGAACATACACTAATTAGTAAAGCGACAGGGTAGACACTATGACTATTTTTGTCTGAACTTTGATAAACATCCGCAAGTAGTAAATAAAACTGAAGGTCAAGAGCATTCACAATCAACGTGCAATACCCATGATGTCTACCGATATAGAATCTTAATTAGGTAAAACGGTCGTATATTTTTTAATCTAGACACGTTTAGGTCTAAAGAATATATTAGCTTTAGTCGTGGTTTCTGTCTAATTGCATTATAACGTCGATTTGAATATAGACCTGATTATAAAAATTAAATTAATTGCAAGCATAGTTATTGGAATATCAGTGTTTCTTGGGAGAGTATTTCCTAGGTTTTGCTTAAACTTTCAGCCATTTTAAAAGTTGCATATCACCGCCTGAATATATATTTCTACTACAAAGCAAAAATACTCACGCTATCGAAAAGTGTAACCTCCTTATAAGCCATTGGCCACTTAACATCAGATGGACTGCATTCCTTGTCTGCTACTTTATAACAGAAATCTTTCAAGTTGAAAAGACAAACGTCTCTCAGTGTAGGTATTCCAATAGTTATAGGTATTGAACAATCTCCGCCAGTTCTAGATGTACCATTTTCGCCCGAATCGAGTTTACCATCAGAGAATGTATGAAGTAATGATGGCTTAATGCTTTGAGGTAGCTTCGTATCCTATAAAGGCTTTCGGTGAAGGAAACCATAGGGACGAATCGATAACATAGAGCTTTGGTAATACCCTTCTAAAACACTCCTTATACCCTTTTGCATGATGGTAGGGTTTTCTCTGAGTACGTTGCCCGGCTACCATCCTCAATCCTCAATTCTGAAGTTGAAAATATGTCTTCAAGCACCTATTGAAGTGTTCCGGCAACTATACGTGAGAGCCGATCAGTCCCCTCTAGCTTTAGCGTGTTTACCATTTTAGACCACGTTGTAATTTAACATCAGAAGAGATTATGGTGAAAAGATAAAATAATGTACCTATAGAAAAAAATCTTTACAGTAAAAAATAGCTGCCAAGCACCTAAAGTGTATTCCGACAACCACCCTTAAGAGCCCGGATCTCTAGGCTTAGTGTGTCACCATCTTAGGTTGGAGAGTCGTCAAAAAAAATTAATTCATTGACAAACTTAAAAAAATTTAATCTAATTTTATTGATACTATAAAAACTGTGCAACATAAAAATTAACGGTATTAAATACATGAGTAGAATTGTTTCAATGCCGATAGCGTCCACCTCCTGGGTTAGCAGAAAGTCCTGCGTGTTACTAGGTAAGGATACAATGAAATAAACATTTAAAATATTAAGAAGATTTGGTAATTTTTAAATGTTGTCAAACTAAACGTTTTCCTTCTCATGTCTTATGGAAACGTGTTTGACAACTAACAAGCTTATAGCAAAATATATTATTGAATGATAATAATATAAAACGCTAAGGTCAAATGAAATGGCGCTTGTCGAAATTACCTACCTCATCTTATAACGTAAATTATATGAACATACATGAAATCGTATAGATATAAAAATAGGAATGTTAAAAGAATTGCGAATTACCTGTTGTATAAACACTGCGAGTCTTTTTTCTTTGTCTACTTTATCATAAAGTAAACGAATATAGTCACGAAGACCAATATTAATGTCCCGTACAGTAAATAATCCAGATACGAGATAATCCAGCAGCGCTTCGAGTACTCGCCCGGTATGTCATCTTCCGATATCATAGTATTTACTGTACTAATTCGATCGTCTGTGTTTATGCTCGACACGTACTATGGAATTACATCGCGCATATCTACACCCGCTAATTGAAAACTGAGAAATCTCCTTTTCCCATTTTAACAAGTAAGATGCTCCGTGAAAGAGCGACGCAGGTATAATCAATTGTGTTTATTACACGTTAATATGCAACATATTTTAATCGATTATGTATTTTTGTAAGTGAAAACTTCTTTAGACGTTCTAAACTGCGTTTTTTTTGGCAGGAGATAAATTTATAATTTCGCATCATGACATGCTAGTATACATGACCATAAGCGCATCATAAGATTGATTGATTATTAATTTGTTTAAAAAAGTATATGTAATTATTATTTGGAGTGCCAATAGATATGAAAGAGAGGCTAATGATAATATTTACAAATTATGAAATTTAAATAATCCACACAATAATTAATTCAAAAGAAAATACAGTTTAAATTCTATTGTTTTGAATTTACATTTCTGTCGGCAGTTATTAAGCTATTACGATTTTCTTTTCTGCAGATTCTTGGTCCGCACCTTTTTTTTGCTTTCGTTTAATTTATTATTTATACCAAAGTCGTTATAATTGTAAGCAATTATTGTTATTACTTAAATTAATTAATATAAATCGGAATTTTGTACTGAAACTATTGTCTTTATGGCGGCTTCGTTTTGATCTTTTATAGGCCTTTTTAAATTATAATCCACAATGTACCGCGCCGGAGCGTCCAACGCCCTATGAATGAACTTACTAATTTCGTCGTCGTAACGTGGGTATAATAGACACCTGGTATTATCGTATTATGTTGATAAAAACTTCTCGGTAATGTTCTATGGCCAGATCCTAGTTTCAACGAACTGGCGGTAAAGCGCCTTGTTCTTTCAAGAATATTATCTTATTTATCTTCATTAATAATGCATTGTCTCTATTTTTTTATTAATTGAAATTTTCTCACTAGCATTTGATTTATATAGCTCTTAACTATAGTCAATTTTATCACGACTGCTTAGGTCCTTTTGAAAACCGTAATAATATGCAGCCTATATAACACTTTGAGAATTCCTTTATTCGTATGTGAAAATTATTTCAAACAAAACTATAAGAATTAAAATATTATATATATATATATATATATATACAGATTTAGCCTAGTTTTTGTTACACAATTTACCTTACATTTTATTAAGTTTATGCACTGTTTACTGCGAGAATTTATCGTTAAAATTTTCCTGTGTAACTTTTTCCTCAATAATGACAATACTCGTAGATTGCTACTGATTTATTAAAGAATTTGGGTTCATACACATATTAAAGAGGATACATGCTAAACTTGGAAAGAAAGCTGGTTCCCAAATTCGGCTGCATAGTTGTAAACGAAATTCCAAATCAAAAATACTTTATTTAATTTATGCTTAGAAAAGACGCTCGTGAACGTCAAATCTAGCACTGGTTCGAACAAGGAAATCAGTCATCGAGAAGAACCAGCAACAAACTCGATCTGGTTTATCGTTCCACCAATTTTCTATACAAATAATAAGAATGTAAATCTAATGTTACTGTATTTTTTAGATTTTTGTAAAAAAAAATGTTGCAGGTGTCTAGGAATACAATTATATTTCAATCATTTCTAGAAATGTCTGTCTGTTTGTATGAACACGCAACACTGCTAAAATGCTGCCTTCATGATTTATTTTATTTATTTTGAAGAAAATCGTAAAGCATATCGCCGAGTAACATTTAGTCTTTGTTTCATTAAAATGGGTTCGGTCTATCAAAGGTTATTGTAGTTTTAATAACGACGCGACTTAAGTGAAACAGAAAAGTAGATAGTACTAAAATTAATACATTCAAATGACTTTATTAGTCACTGTTTTGTACATTAGGTTCCACGCGGACAAAATCGCGGGCACCGCTTGTCATACATATTTTTACTAACATACATAGCACGTTTTTGGCGGATGCTAGAGGGTCGTCATTTACAGACAATGACGTTTGAACTTAGTATTCGGGAAATCGGTACAAATGTGCTTTGGGACTCTCTTGTAAAACCTTACAATATTACCTACCTAAAAAACTGTTACTGGTCTTACTAATCCTGAAACATGGAATGACCAATGTTTCACTGTTTCTAGTGTTTAAGTTATGTTGGTTTTTTATTAATTTCAGATTTTTTATTTTTTTAAAATACATTATTAAAGATATACATTAGATTATCAAGAATGTATTAAGAGGGCCGAGTTACGATACCGAATTCTTGAAACTTAGCCTTTAATCATTCGCGAGGCCTATATTTTAAACTACTCGTACTGCCTGTTTTTGTTAATAAGTAGGTGCTTTAGTAATACGTTTTAAAAACTTTCTTTTAACGGCCATTAGAAATGGAGTAGCAACTTAGCGATTTTATTTTATTTCTATAACAACGTAATATTAAAAAGTTTGTAATTATATCTTTTAATCATAATTTTTTATATCTATATTTGCACTGCCTAAAATAATCGGATTTTTATTCTTTATTTACTTTTATTTATATTCAAGCATTCATCCAGGCATTCATATTTTTGTATTTTTACATATAGAATTAGCCTGTCATTTTGTTTAACTTACAAGCGGTGTATTTATAAATCTGTCTCTGATAACTACATTAAGTATTCGTAGATTCAATTAATCAATTATTACTTAAAAGGATACCTTTGGTAATATCTAAAAACGATATACAGTAAAACTTGGATAAGTAGGATCTGAAGAAACCTGTATTTTTTATCACTTACAGAGCTTTTCATTTAACCAGTTTCCCAAATAGGCAGGTTAACATGATAGTTGTCTTATTTATAGAGGGAAGGAATTAGCCTGTTTGTAAAAAATCTAAGAAATCAAGTCTCAGTTACAAATATTTGAAAATTTCTATTAACAAAGGTATTTCAATGCGCAGGTGTCGGGACGTCATTGTAATTATCAATAAGAGAGATTTCTCACATATCCAGAGCCCACTTATTCAGGTTTCACTATAATACATAAAATCTATAGTTAGGGTGCGATTTTTTTAATGCCGATCCATAAATGCCATCGTTATTTACATATATGATCATTATTGTCATGCATACGAGCGTTCGACTAAGTGACCGTTTATTATTGTATAAGCATCCTATCATTACGACTTCACATTACGTGGACATCTAGTGATATTAAACTTAATGGCTTCAGTTACAATAGCGCTTGAAAATTGTTTTATTTTTAACTCTTAGTATATTGTTTAAAACCGAAAACTCCATTTTAACTGATCGTATAAATTTCAAATAGAATATATCCATTTGTGTTTACGTCTTCTACAAAAATAAATTCAAATGTCTTTATGTATTGTCAAAATAACGGCTCTTTTCTATACGATATCATCATTATCTTTTTACCCTTATCCCACCTAAGTAGGGTCAGCAGAACATGTTTTCCTCTTTCACTCTCCCCTATCAGATGTCATCTCAGTATTCACACCTTTTACACACATATCAATTTTACTCAATCCATCCATACCTTTTTCGGTCTTCCTCTACTCGTATATCCATCCGCCATCATACTCAAAACTTTACTATTTACAAGGTTTTCATCTGTCCTCATGACCAACCTAACCTATTACTCCTCAACTTCTCTGTCACCGATGCTATTTTCAAACTTCCCCTGACATACTTATCCTCAACCTTAGCCATTTATTTGATACTAGCAGTGCCCGCGGCGTCGACCGCGTGGAATCGTATGTAAAAAACAGTGGTTAATAAAGTCATCCGAACGTATCATTTACTTATCTACTTTTCTCTCGTACTTACGCTGCGTCGTCATTAAAATTACAATAACTTTTGATAGAGTGGACCTATTTTAATGAAACAAAGACTAAGTTACTCTCGAAGATATGCTTTATGGTTTGCTTACTTTGTGACTTTATTGTGAATACGGTACTTTAGCAGTGATACGTGTTCATAAAAACAGACAGACAAAGAGAGACAGACAGAGAGACAGACATGTCTAAAAATGATTGAGATATCTATTACTTATTCTTAGACACTTGCAATAATTTTTTTCACGAAAATCGAAAAAGTACAGAAAGGTTAGATTTACATTCTTATTATATGTATAAAAGATGTGTAAAAAAAAACAATTTTTAAATGTTTTAAGTGTTTGTTCCGGCTAATATTCGAAACGGTTGGACCGATTTAGACAGTACTTTCACTATCAGATAGATAATATAAGAATTAACGTGGGCTGCTTTTATTTTAGAAGAAAGAATGGGGTTGCAAATATAAGAAACCAAAAAAAGTGCAGAATAGTTTACTTTTTTGGCCTCTATGAAATTCATTTCATTGTCGATGTTTAATGCAACATTTTGCAAAATAACATCTCTGACATAAAAAAGACCGAGAAAACGTATTCACCATGAGAGGGAAAAAATAGAATTATTTTATAAACCAAGAGTGAGATGACTGCGATAGATTGGGATAGACATGACAAGCGTGCAATGTCATTGTACAATATTAGGAAAAGACAAGGTGCAGTGAATTAAAGGCGCTTTTTTTCGTGTAATTTGTTGCACTCACAATATTCAAGTACTAGTATGTCGTTATTATTATAAGTGTGTTACGTGCTGGCACGCATCACGCAGGAAGTAGCCTACTTAACCAGACCAAGACTCTATAACATATCTTGATTAACCGTCAGTAATTTTGCACACATGTGCTGTAGTTAGTGTTACCAGGTTCGCAGTTAAAATTTGCAAGAAATCTACACATATACATCACATATAAAAAACTCTAACGAGGCCAAATCTGGAAATTAAATATTTTTTGAAAATTATAATCGGGTTAGACTTTATTATCGATATAGAAACCAAAAATAATGCTTTTACAATTTTTGTCTGTCTGTCCCTGTGAACACGTATCACTATGAAAGTACTGAATCAATTTTGACGAAACTTGACACAGCGATAACTATTATTACAAGGTTACGTCTAGGATATTTTTATCCCATAAAACGCAATGGGTTTTCCAGGATAACGGACGAAAGTCAAAAATTTGTAATTAATGAAAATCTTGACGGATTTTGGTAAATTTTCTTTGTGCTATAATAATATAGCAGATGGATTAGCTAAAAAATTAACCTATATTTCATCTGCCTATGCTACTTAAAAAGAATAGATAACAAAAGAAATTATCGTTGGAATAGTACGTTATAATTGAGCTATGACTACATGATATTTCTATGCCCAATTATCAACCACATATGAAAAATATGTGAAACGAAACTGTCACTTATATGTTGTTACATTTATTTTATTGTACAAAATAAATGTTTGCTAAACAAAGATGACAAGATTTTTTCCTAAAACACAAACCTAGATAATAGTTACATTGCATTGTAGAAAAGGAATCTCAATTAGAGTTCTGTCAGTATGTGTGTTGTATCGATATTTAATAAAATTAGTTTTCTAAATATTGTTGAGTTTTGAAGTAGTTGGGTTCAGGTTTGTGAATCTACCGATAAAAATAATTAGTTTAGGTGTTTGCAGGTATATTATCCCAAGTTCAGTATCTCAGTCAAAAAGGTGGTTTGTATGTCAAAAGTAAAATAAATTTGACAAAATTAAGTTTTTATGCAGATTTCAGGTATACTTTACAAATTCTTATAAAACAAACAACTAAATCAAAATGGAAATTTAATGTAGATAAAGTTTAGTTTTTACAGTATGTTAAGTGATGAAGTTACAAGTAGTACTGGGAAGACATTTATCGACAATATATGTTGGTTAGATTTTATCTTAATTGGACACTTTAGGTAATGCTGCGAATGGGTTCTAGGCTTATTTTAAAAGATTTCAGACATACCAACTGGGTATATGTTTGACTGAGTCCCTGGATAGTTTGGATTCACAATTGTAAGTGCTAGATGTCGCTGCAATCGGGTTTTAGGTGTTTTTAAGATTATTTGCGTTTAAAAATACAATTGAAACCGGTAATAACCGATTTGGTGCAGATGAAGTTGCACGGGACAGCTAGTTGAAACATAAAAAATAATAATAATATTTTCTAAAATATAGAAACGGTTTTCTATACTTGATTTTTGTCTAATACTCGCTGAATAGACAAAATAACTGTGGAAATATGTAAAAATAGCGTTTTTTTTTCATTATCCAACCTTGTCCACTATTTAGTCGTTTCTATTGGTTGAAAATGTGTGGTTTGGTATTCGGAGAGTGATGTTTGAGCGAGGGTTGAGGATTTGTGAAATAATTTAATAAATATAATAAGTGTTTCGTTGGGACTTTTCGGCGGGATCTTAGAATGCCATTTAGTTTGTAATATTGTCTCTATACTTTATAATATTGGTGTTTTTTTATGTAATATAGTTTGGTTACTGTGCACAAGTTAAGTGGATCGGAAATAATATCACGGAGCATGGACTCTGACTCGCCACAAAAATTCCCTGGAAAGTTCTAACAAGAGGGCCACCATTTTGTTGCATTGTTGCATTTAGCATAGAAATGATCGCAAGAAACTTGTAATATCATTCGCTTCTGCGCTTTAATCTGATACGACAAAATTGTGCTAGAATTTGTAAGAGAAAGTCTTGTACTGAGTTTTTCAGAGAGGTGAATGATGATGAGAAGCGATGATGGCTTTTCTTCCGGATTTATTTCGACTCTTGTAATATATTTTGATTAAATATATTGATTAAAATTAAATAAATATTATGGATAGATAAAGCGAGACGTCTGGGTTTTTGCGAAGCCACTGGCAACATCAACAGTGGGTCGAGATGACAAGATTGTACAAGCGCATACTCCGTGTATTCGAATGCTAATACAGACCTCGGAGGTGCAAAACACAATGCGTTCTATTCACAGGAGTATAGTGTTATAGCGCAAATATATCGTTTATATGAATGTTAAGTTAAATTACTATGCTATTGTAATATGTGTCAATAAATTAATTAAGGACAAGAAATCTATATCCTATTCAATTCTCTTCTGATAAAATACTTGGAAGCGATGCACTTCATTCTTCCTTTTTCTATTTTATGACTACGTGGAAGGTATTTCTTAAGTGATCATGTATGTAACATTTTACAGTTTCCTAATATGTACGATGTAAATATTTTTATAAGCAATGTTAGGTCGTCCGCATTACTTCTATGCCGCCTCTAATCACTAAATATTATAAATCAAAGTCCTCTAAACCAGTAGATAAAGTGATTCATAAGGAAGGTTTATATACATAACTTGTCGAGGTTTTGTGTAAATTGGTTGAAATATAATGATGATTGTTGAAAATAGCGGTAAAAGTCAAGTCGCCTGGGAGTTTTCATCGAAAATTATGCCTATTCCCTTTGAGATATAACAAAACAATGCATGGTGGAACATTACTCTTTTATAGATCAGAACTACAAAAAACTCTATGACAGCATATACCTATCTGTTAAGGATAGCCCACTATACTCATTATATCTTCTAAAATATAGTAAAATACTGAACTCCTCCTAAACGGTTGGACCGATTTTGATAACATTTTTGTATGCGTTCTGGTGGATTCGAGAAGGGTTTAGATTCACAACTGGATCCGTTATGGCACTGCGGTCTGATTCTAGCTTTTTTTTATTATCAGGGTGGGACAAAGCCCGCCGGGCCTGCTAGTAGATATATAAATAAATATGAGAACAATTCCACTCGTGCACATTTAATTCCGGACTAAGCGTAACTGTAGACAGACATTTAACCCCCAGATATAGAATTAACAATTATGACCATCGCATGTATTTCCGTAATGTGTTTAAGGTTATTATTATAGAGTAAATCCATATGTGAATGATGTTGCCGTGTGGAAATGACGCCCCTCTCTGCGCATCCTCCAAAAACGAAACTATGTTTGTAAAAATATGTATAATGAAAAGATAATCCAGATCGAATTTCTTGCCGGTTCTTCTCGATGACTGGGTTGTTTTCAGAACCAGCGATAGCTTTAACGGTCATAAAGGCCTACTCAGGGACTAGATTGAAGAAAGTATTTTTGATTTTGATTGATATGTGAAGATCGAACCCGTGACCTCTTAGTTTACATCCGTTGCGCCATGAGGCTTGTGCATTATATGAATCAAAACAAACAGTTTTGGATTTATAGGTAGAATAGCGGGCCCGGCAGACGTTGTCCCACCCTGATTATAAAAAAATCCTTGACATTATATACCAAAACCTTCCTCGTGAATCACTTTATCCACTAGTGAAAACCGCATGGAAATCCGTTCAGTAAATTTGAGTTTATCACGAACAGACAGACAGACAGACGCGGTAGGGGACTTTGTTTTATACTATGTAATGATGATTAGTGAACATTTATATTGCTTTAACAATTTTTTTTTGTTATTGCAGTCTTTTTATTGAATACTACTTTTGCTCGCGGATTTGCTCGCTTTAATGTAGATCTTTAAAATCAAATCAGTCCATATTACTCGCTTTCTATATCTAAGTATCTATAGTAAGTATTTATTCTAAGTAAGTAAGTAAATAGATTTTTAAAATCTTATTATTTGAGTTTATCCATTACACACAAAAAATTTAACTTTATCTCTTTACAAAGTTTAGATTAGAATCTTTTCCTAACAGTAGTAGTAGTGTGCTAACATAGACATTAAATCAATTAGATCATTGCATGAAAAAAAAATAACCCGTTTGAAATATTTAACAGAGATATGATAAGTCAACCTTCTTAGATACCCGCAAAGATATTCTTATAAATCTACTTACAGTGTTTAATAAGAGATAAGGTTTATTGAAATATATACACTAAAAATTGTTCAAAACAATGTTTCATTGTCCTTATAAACTGTAATAATGTATTGTTTAGTGCGATATCAAAAGGGAATCAGCATTTATCTATATCACGGTTTAATAGAATTCCATGAAATCGTGTCAAGTTCTGATAAGAAATTACGTAAGATTTATTATCAAGGCTTCTTAGATATATGTCATTTGGTTTCTCTCTTACTGGGGTTTAACAAACAGGTGAGCAGTTTTACACATGTTAAATGTTTGCTATAATTCAAAGAAATATAAAATAATATAATAAAGGTCAAATAAGACCGCAGACGTACAAATATAGATTTAAATTTTGACTATAATTTCACATGAGGTTAAGGTGACATGCTAAGAACTGGTTTTCAAATGCCGGAACAAATCTGTCGACTGCTATAGCGAAGGATTCTCAACTTAACAATGTTAGCTACAAACTTCTCATCTGAAGATCATCGCTGAACTCATGTAGGTGTATCCTAATAGCAGCATTTAAGCCGAAGTCAGTCACCCTCTAGGCTTAACATCTTTACCATCTTACACTATATCTTCATTTGGAATCTGGTTAGGTTATGAGCTAACGTTAAAATCTATAAAGTATAACTAGCGTTGACAGAAACATTAGAGAAAGTATTCATCATCATCAGCCTGTAAGAGAGCGATTGCCTTTTACCATAGGAAGGTATGGGCATAATCACCACGCCAGCCTACGACGTATTGGCGACTTCAAACTGAGATATCCACAGTTCTGTTTCCCCACATATAGTAGTATTACTTCAGGTTTCCTCACGATGTTTTCCTTCACCGTCAGCCGATTGTGTTACCAATTTAAATTAGTAAATGTACGCGAACTCAGAAAAATTCGTTGGTACAGGTCGGGGTTCAAACCTGTAGACATCGAAATAATATTCCACCGGTAAAACCACTACACCACCACGAATTTATTTAGTATTACCACCATATAACACACTAGACTGGAGAAATGGTTAGATTTGAATTATATTTAGGGTTATTTGTATATTTGAACTGGTTACCACTTTTAATTATTTGAGAATAAATCACTAGACACCTATCCTTATGCACTCTTAGTTTATTTATTTTCCTTGCAGGCTCGTGGTCCGCACCTTTTTTCTGACATTAGTTTAACTCTAGTGCAGCTTAGATATAATATTAAAGTGAGAAAAATAAGATATTATCGTACTTAATTAGTTACAGGTAATTATTAATGTTTCTTTTATATCATCATTATTATTTTATTTTTTTAATTCCTAACTCGAATTTGTTGAAAGCACTCTTCGTTATAATGTAGAAATAGCTTTCACAGTAAGATTAATGTATGAATACATTTGAGGATTTTAACACAGATATCGTTTTTTTTTATAGCACAATATAATCCATTAACAATAGCGATCATGAAGAGATGGACAATTTATCAACAGTCGATGCTGTTATGCGAACCCTTCAATCCGTAGGTAAATGGATATACCAGGTTTACTCCAAAACGCGGCAAATAAAAAGGGACTCAATACACCATATCAATAATAATAATAATAATGAGAAACACAATAATTGACTTCAGTGTTCACGCCGTATTTATAAAAGTAACTTACAAGAACGATTAAGGAAAAAAAAACTAAGGTAAAATTAAATGTGACAATAAAAAATATTATGCAATTAACTATAAATATCCCTTCCTTTAAGTATAAAAAACATTATAATTTTTTAACGTACCACAAAATCACGTATAATATATATATTATTATAATATGATGCTTACAACGCAACACTATAGTACCAGCGCAGACCGACATGCGCGAGATTCGTTCGACGGACGCCGCGCTTACAACTGGCGCATTATCTTCTAATTTACCCGAATGTTGGCATACTCTGTAATAACATCACGCTGTGGTTACTCCATTTACGTTCAGACGGGATTCGGACAGTTGCTGCATCATCGCAATCATCAAGCTTTAACCCGGCACGGAAGGGCAGAAATATTTCCCATTTTTTTATAGACTCAGGGTATGACTACACGCTCTCTTGATGTTAACTGATACCACGAACGAAGATAATATCACATGGTCTCAGTCGTGTATTAGGAAATGTATCCTAGGTATATAATGTGCACATCATGAATTAAGCAACAACTGTTTTTTTAGGAATGCTCAGCGTCCTGGAATCACATAGAAGCTTAGCTAGACAAAAGTATAGTAAGTGATATATACTAAAATTACCCGTTATCAGTATATTTTTCTTGGGATCGTATCGCTTTGACACCTTGAGTTTTTACTGCAGAAGCCGTAATCGTACTAACACATGGAATTTAAGCGGGTATACTACGGCACCGTGTTGATACAAAATTTTACTAATGATCTTGGTGAAACATTTTTCATAAATTTAATAAAATAACTTAAATCTTTGAGGCGCACTGTTGCCAAGTTAAAATTTTAATTACTCCGAGCATCAAGTATATATATTGTAAAAATTAAAGATGTCAGAAGAAGTCGTTTACCACACTATAGCATTTTTAGAGTTAATGAAATCGCTGCTGGTTTAAACATTATTAACTCATTAAAGCAATTGTATGATTTCCGTCGGCGCGGAGTTTGGTCGCCGGGTCTTATCAGACCTTTTAACGCATCCTGCGTAAACCAACAGCAAGACGAATCGGGTTACCCTGGGAACACTAGACATCCATTGAAATATATACGTACGTACTAGAATAGATAATCGACACAACAGCGCGAAGGGGTGGTAGGGTGTCTGTACCCGACTGGATCGCGACCACCGTACACCAGGTGGAACACCCGCCATAGTGACATATTTGGGCGTGTCGTGTTCCGGGATCAGCGTGTGTATATCCAGCAACGGGGGGGGGGGGTGGGCTCCTCCTAAACGCACTTTCAGGACCGGCATGACAGCGACGACCGGCAATAGTTTGTATGTCTTTCGGTGGTCGCCATTGTTTTTGGATTGTACTGTGCTTACCATCAGGCCCAGTACAGTCACTTTGCCGAGCTACAATAAAAAAAAAAAAAAGTCTACTGTTGCTTGATTTTTGTATTGTTTTTGCCGTTTCACCTACACGTAGAAATGTTCTATAAATTTTGATACAATTTATTTGTTTAAGAGAAATTTCATTATATTTTCATCCGCCTTTAATTTTTTTTCTACGTGGAATTACATATATTTTCCATAAGAAACGATACATTCTTTTGAACTCATGAGTTTACGTCAGTAAAAAAATACAAAAAAACTTAAAACGTCTTCATTATTGTAAGTTTGATAAGATAAATCTAAATCCAAGTTTTCTTATTTATTCTCAAACTACTTTTTATAGTTTTCTGTCAGAATCTTGGAATTTGTTCCACTGTCAAAGTATAATTGTTTTATCGTAGTATTTTTTTAAAATGAGAGTTTCCGAGACTTTTCCACAGGACAAATGACTGAATGATACACATAATATAAGTGTTGTTTACATCGTGGTATGAAAGATTCTTCACTAGTTACTACGGACTTGCTCTCCAAATTCCTGGTGTTTCAAAAGTATACACAACACAATTATCAAGGAGTTATTATCAAGTATGAGATCCTGATCATACATCAAAGAGATTTGTAAATCAGTAAGGTTTAGTTTGTTATAAAATTGTTCGTATTCAATTTAGATCTTGACTTCAATACCTGAAATGTAAATGATAAGTATATTCAATTAAATGAATCGCTATAATTTCTAAATTATAGTATTCATGTTTAAAATCGACCTTGGATTATATAATGTAATAATTTTTATGTGTGGTTAATCATGTGAGGTTCTGGAACTATAGTTTGACGCAACGGTCATTGTCTTATTTGTTCAATCTAGTGCGTACTATGTTGACATCATTAGAGACGCTAGACAGTGCGGCTTAAATGTCGTATATTTGTCTAATCTAGTTAGATTATACACCTTAAAGAACTACAATTACAGTGACACCTAAAACTATAAGAGAAAATATGCGAAAGAGAGCAGGTTTTTGACTGATCTACAAAATTACAGATACTCGTCAAACTTTTTGACCGCTCTATATATACATGCGCAGAACACAAATTTAGGTATATTTGCGTGTGTGTATGTGTATATCATCGACACGACTTAAGGATAAATATATGTCAATTTAAGATTCCTATAATAATATTTTAATTTTGTTTTATATTAAACTCTTGACTATATCACGCCCAAGGATGAAGTTACCACCTTATTAAGAGCGGATAAGAAGATTGACATGAATAATCAAGTTTATACATATAATAAGAGTGTAAATCTCACATGTCTGTACATTTTAGATTTTTGAAAAAAAAATTGTTGCAGGTTTCAAGGAATAAGTAATAAAATACATTTTAATCATTTTTAGATATGTCTGTCTGTCTGTCTGTTTTTTGAACACGTATCCCTACTAAAGTACTGCGTTCACGATAAAACCTCACCGTAAAAAAATCATAAAGCATATCCACGAGCGTCTTGGTTTCATTAAAATCGGTTTACTTTATCAAAAGTTATTGTAATTTTAAAGTGAATGGACACTCAGATGACTTTATTAATTTTTTTTACGTAATTAGCATACGTATTTAGTTAGTAATAACACATATCACTTTTGAGAGTTCATACGGTCATCTTATGGAAACTGAAATCAAATTTGTTTTTCTAAAATTATATTACAAAGTTAGGAAATCTAACAAGTATTTATTGGATTTAATATTCGACTATCATGCGATTATAAAATTGTTATCAATTGATAGTAATTACATATGACTATGATTTAATGATATTATCTGAACTAGATTTCTAGAAGGTCAACAGGTATTCAGCTCTGTGACCTTCAAAAGCAATTTTGGATTTTTTTTAAAGAAAAAAATACATGCAAGATACACTTCTTAAGGAAATATCGAAGTATCCTCTTAATTCATATTAAAATTTATTTGGTACCTACAATATTTTATTGCCAGGGCTTTTCAAATTTTAATATCCAGTCTTGAATGTCGTTTACATAATTTCTATTCAAATCATATTTGACAATACGCATTAATTAAATATATGAATAAACTAATATATCTATCTACATCTACACTAATGTTATAAAGAGGAAACGTTGTGGTGGATGTAATAAGGTTTACTTTTGTAAGTGTAGGTTAAAATAAAAGAACGTGATGTACATTGCAAGATATATTGACGACTGAAAATTATGACAATTCAATGATATACTTTTATTTTTGTTTTTAGCCAGATATAAATTATGAGACAACAGAGACTTCACGTTGTATTTTTGTATGTTTATAACGAATAAACTCAAAAACTACTAGACGGATTTCGATAATTCGTTCATCATTAGAAAGCTACATTATCCCTGAGTAACATAGGTTATATTTTTTACTAGAAAAAAATAAGGATCCTTATTAAAATTTCAATAATGTAATCCAAGGTATGAAAAATATTGCTATAAAATGATTTACATTGCATGCGCTGCGGAAACTATGAATGATAAAACAAAAATATTAAAGAACATATTAATATTTATAAAAAAACCTCGGATTACCATATGTCCAGCTATTGTAATTATGTCACTATAACTACATTTTTGAAAGAAATCTTAACAAAAAACAGACCATGTGTAACCATGTTATTCATGTCTTTATATTAATCATTATCCAAATAAATTATTTTTAATTTAAGACTGTTTCGGTACCTGTAGATAACTTTGTGAGTTATTAAAATCGGCCATTGCATTCAAAAGATATTACGAGTTTCAAATTATCAATCTAAACAAAATATACCGCTCGCGTCGTTGCCGGGGTGTAGTGTGTGCGTGCGGGCTATGCGGCGAAGAAGGGCTCACGGGAGAGGGGCGCGCACATCTATAGCGTAGGTAACCGCACGGCTTATTCGCGCAATAGAATTTTAGCTCATAGTAATAGGTAATTCATTTACAATCCAAAAATTGATTACGTTCATCAGAACAACATCCAAATTGCGGCAATCAATAAGATTTGTACTAAATGTTATGCAAAAAAATTGAGGGATGAAGCAAATGTTATGTGCTGCGCATCTGGAAATGTACTTATTCCTAATATTGAAGAATCACCAGAACCAAAAAAAGCCTTTTTGAAGAAGAAGAAGAGAAAATCCGCTCATTTTTTTAAAAATGGCGTGTTTCACCAGTGTTTAGCTTAACTGTGGCTTAATTTGGCAGATACAGTAAAGAGTAGTTCCCGCTAAGCTACCACACACCAAAACAGATGAATTCACCGGGTAGTTTTTTATCTTATTATTTTGTTAGGTTAGCACAATCATCTACCCTCGAACAGAAGACATTTCTTTTTGTAAGATTTTCGATTCTGGGTTGGATCGTGGGTTCAAGATTTTCAAGACTAAGATCAGTTTTAGCCAATCCACATATGCTTAACCCAAATGTTTAAAGCAATTGTTCACCCGTGCGAAGCCGGGACGGGCCGCTAGTACTTTATAAATATATAGGTACTTTATTAGAAATATAACTGTCAATCTATATTAAGGTAAAGAGGCACAAGTCGAAGAAGCACGTGATTCTAGTGAACTTATTCGATGATGGGATGCATAACGAGTCCATGACTGTGAGTATTAGCGAGTCAGTAGTGAATCGTGACTTACTGCTTAGCGGGTATAATACAACTGACCAGATGCGCACGTGGTATTTAGGCTCTCCACACTCCAAGCGTTTGTTTACAACTTTGTAAACGTTTTAAATGTCTTCAAATACAAGATCCACGAATGCATTTTGAACTACACGTGAAATATTTACGCGGTATTGGTGTTTATCGTATAAAATGATAAATCATTAATTATAGATATAAAAATAATAAGTTAGAAGCTAAATAAAAACTTGGTCTGGTGAAGTTATTTATTCTTATTATTCATTGAATATTACGCTATGCCTTTTTATTTCTTCGAACTGACTACGCTATTGGCCTGGTAGGGCCTTTACAGCTTCACCGGACTTCTAAGGCGAGCGCTTAAGGCACTTAGCCGATTTTATTCAGACAACTAGCTCAAGGGTGAACGGCACAACTCGGCTTGGGCTGTTATCGATACCGCGGATCTGACCTAGCTAAACTATTCTAAGCTATTCCATACATATATGCGTTTGTGAATTATACAAGTGAAATTGTATGATTCACAAACGCTTACATATACATATATTGGATGTGAAAACGAACTAAACTACTCGAATCAGTTCGAATATAGGAAAAAAATAAAACCCTTCCACCATGTGTGTAATGTGTGTACAAGTGATGTGGGTGAGTTACTGTATCGCGCTAGTAACAACTCGAGGGCTCCATCCGGGGACGTCCTAGGCTCGATATATTACCGGAAGAAACGCGGCGTATGTACGGGTTCGAATGAGCGGCGTAAAGTAAAGTTTCGCGAACGTGGACGCGAGCACGCATGTTTAAAGAGATCGGATCGATTACGCTATGGCTGAAGTACCTCAATAATATACGCTCAGATAGAATTTCCCTGAATAAAGCCTTCTATTTTAAGTATAACTTGTTTACATTAGTAACCAATGAAATACATTTGACAAAAAAAATGCTTTCACTGCCACACAGTTTTGGTAAAATATATAAATAAAGATGTATGTCGATGTATTCGTATTTAAATAATGTTATATAGCGCAGTCTCATAAAATTATGAGGTACCAGTAAGTTACCACCCATGGGCAACATTTGAAGCAAACAAACACAATACCGATTTACTGGATAGTGAGCTCAAGCACCGTGTGTAGCGGGTTTTACTGTCTATTATAGGATGGATCAATATGTGAATTATGGTGACGTCTGAAAATTACGCCCCTCTAGGTGCAATCACGAAAAACAAATGTAACTCTCCATGTTTGTAACAATGTGTATTATGAACAGATAACCAGAGCGAGTTTCTTGCCAGTCCTTATCAATGACTGGGTTGTTTTCTGTACCGGTGATAGTTTTAACGTTCGTAAGCGCCTCCTCAAGGCCTAAATTGGTTAAATTATTATTGACTTTGATTTTCAAGTTCCAAGAATTTTTTACTAGATAGCGCTGTATAACATAGTCTCTAATAATTACTTATATATTCATTGCAATTAAAATCATGTTCTTTCAACAAAGCAACGTATAGACGTAGTACACATGTATATACACATAAACTCAAATAATGAATTCTTATTTGAATACAAAATTTGAACCAAATGGTTAGAGTAGTTCCCGAGATTCACGAAATATATATATATATACTAGCCGGCCCGGCAGACGTTCTCCCGCCCTGATTATAACAAATTATATACCAAAACGTTCTTCATGAATCCCTCTATCCACTGGTGAAACCCGCATGAAAATCCGTTCAGTAGTTTTTGAGTTTATCGCGAACAGACAGACAGACAGACGCGGTAGGGGACTTTGTTTTATACTATGTAATGATATATATATACAAGAATGGCTCGTTTAGATGTATAGGAGTTATGACCAGTAGTCGTCCGTGTATACTAAACAAGGACGTACAAGAAAAGGATAATATATACATCTTGAACACATGAATCTCCTAAAGCGATACGATTACCAACATCTAGACAGTACAAGAGGAAATGCCAGGCATAAAGGCAACAAACACATGAGAAATTCATAATGATTAGCTAGTCTATGTGCAGTTCGAAGCCGCGCTACTCTTAGCGTCGCATACAAAATATAGGTACATAGTATATGAATTCCGTTGCGAAAAACGCCGAGTTGGAGTACAGCCTAAATTTATATATTTGCCGTCAATAATTCAGCATGAACAGTTCGCTAATTATTTCATAAATTGCGTAACGTGATTGGACAATTATGAACCGTTCAACAATACGTTTATTTTAGAAACTAGCTGACCCGTGCAACTTCGTCTGCACCAAATAGGTTATTACCGGTTTCAATTGTATTTTTAAACGCAAATAATCTTAAAAAACCTAAAACCCTATTGCAGCGTTATCCAGCACTTCCAATCGTGAAACCAAACTATCCAGGGGCTCACTCAAAATATACCCAGGGATGTGAGAAATCTTTTAAAAAAAGCCAGATCTGTTGCAGAACAAAAGAGGGTAATAAAAGGGAAGAAAAAAAAAAAATAAAAAAAATTGCGGAAAAAGTCTTCCAAGAACCCTTGAAATTTAATAATGAAAAAAATTGAAAAAGTGAATTTTATTAAAATAAAATTTCAATTTTGTTTAGTTGTTTGTTTTAAAAGAATTTGAAAAGAAAGGGAAATTGAATTAAATTTAATTGGTAAAATTTATTTTATTTTGAAAAAAAAACCTTTTTAGGAGAAAAAAGGGGAAAAAAACCTTAAAAAGGGAAAAAAATTGGAACGGAAAGGGGGAGGGAAAAAAAAATCCGAAAAAAAAAATTAACAATAATAAAAAAATAAAAAAAAAAAAAAAAAAAAGGAAAAGGAAGGGGGGAGGGGAAGATGGGGGGAAAAGGGGGGGAGGAAAAAAAAAAAAAAAAAAAAAAAAAAAAAAAATTATTATAATTAAAAAAACAAAAACCAAACCAAAAAAAAAAAAAAAAAAAAATAAAAAAAAAATATATAAAAAATAAAAAAAAGAATAAAAAAACTGGAGAAAATTATCTTAAAAAAAAAATAAAAATAATATGGGTATATGTTGAGAAAAAAATTTCATTTTTAAAAAAATATTTAAAAAAAAAAAAAAAAAAAAAAAAATAAGGAATTTTTGTTATAATATTTTAGGGGGAAAAAAAGAGGAAAAAGTAAGGAAAAAATAAAAAAGAAATGGTGGGCGGGGGGGGAGGGAAAATGGGGTTTTTTTTTTAATTTTTTTAAGAGGGGAAAAAATTTTTTTTTTAAAAAAAAAAAAAAAAAAATTAAAAAAACCAAAAAAATAATAAAAAAAATCTCGGGAGAAATCGAAAAAAAAAAATTAATATAATATGAAAAAAAAGGGAGGGGGGGAGAGGAGGGAAAAGGGGGAGAACAAAAAAAGAATTAATCCAGAAATGAAGGAAGGGGGAGGAGGGAAAAGGAAGAGAAAAAGAAAAAAAGAAAGATTTTCATAAAACCAAAAAATAAAAAAAAATAAACTTAACAAGCACATTATGGATATTTCATTTGCGTTTTGCTAGTTTTTACAGTGGGCACGTCTGCATGGGAAAAATGTATTTGTAAAGGAGATTCGAGTTGCCCATTTTAATATAATAATTAATTTAAAACTTATGGTTATATATTAAAAATTGTTAAATTTTTCATGCATATTAATTTAGTACTAGTGGTCGCCCAGTGGTCGAAATTCGACCATAATTCATTGATATTTTTAGTTTGAACTTTATTTGGGTTCTCTAAAAGATATACCTCTATAATCAAAGATTTTTATCGTAGCTACTCAATAAATATGCAACTTTTTTATTAAGGTTTACACATAAAATAAATCTATGTTTAGATGAAAATTGAAATTAATTATACCCTTGAAACAAAAAACAGGCGATTTAAAAAGCGGTAAAGCTCTCAAATTCTAAGTAAACATAACTTTACGAAAATAAGAAAATTTACCCCTATGTATGACATTGTATTGTCATGAATTGTCAATTAATTTTACACGAGATCCGTGTCGGATAACGGGTATTAGTTATCGAATACCACCGCACATAATTATAGTTTTTCTTCGAAATGGTTTATTTTTATCAATTTCATTGCATTGATCCCGCAATACTCTATCTATGATTTTAATCACTTTCACTGGAAACGTGGATACTTCACTAATAATTATCAATGATGATGAATTATGTAACAACCATAGACAGCGGTAATTTTATTTGCAATAAAATTGGCTACAGAATTTTCTAAAATGATTATAAGTAATTGAAACACATTGTATAATGTACTCCCTTCAAATGTTAGAGTTGAAGTTATGCCACTGGACGCTATTGGAATAAAACGAAGATTAAGCTCATTTAATTTATAATGATAAATTTCAGATTTATCTAATTTATCTAAAATAATATAATAAAATTTCATGAATTATGTTATCATTGCATGTTCGATTAAATTGCACTTAATATGGCGATGAACCATATCTAGCAGATATTGAACCCACTCTGTCACAAAAAAACCATATAAATGATACATACACTCCATCTGTAACTATATCGGCAACTTTAGCTTCTTAGCTAACAGGAAACGATGAATTATTTGTATTTGCGATTGTTTTCAAAGTATTTTTTTGACTTAATTTTTATTGAATGATCATTTAAAATAAGCCCATCATTAAAAGATTTAAAATACTCCTATTGACTTAATGTTGATAATATTGTTTTACTCTTTTGACAAAATGAAGTGCATGCAGTTCTGTCACTTAAAAATTTTGACACTACAACAATAAGACCAAAGAACATAATTAATATTTCAGGGGTTTCATAAAATCTATACATATAATAAAAATGAAGTGTCTGTATGTAATATCAAAATAATTTTTTTTTTACTACTTGGGTACGAAAGTATACACGCTACTGATAACTAAAATGCAATTTTAAAAATTTTTCTCGGTCTGTCTGTCTGTTTGTTCCGGGTAATCTCCGAAACGGCTAGACCGATTTTGACAAGAATTTCACTGACAGATAGCTGAAATTACAGCGGGTTTCTTAGGCTACTCTAAATTAGACTAGGTGTTAACCGCGGCTTCGTCTGCAATGCTATCTCCAAAACGATTGGACCGATTTTCACCAAACTTTCACCAACAGATAGCGGACATCATTTCAAGTAATTTGGTCTGTTCTAATTTAGACTAGCTATTAACCGTGGCTTCGCCCGCAGTACTATCTTCAAAACAGTTCAACCGATCTTCACAAAACTTTCACTGGCAGATAGCTGACCATATAAAAAGTAATTGAAGCAATTTTAGTTTATACTAGCTGTTAACCGTGGCTTCGTCCGCCGTGCTATCTTCAAAACGGTTCGATCGATCTTCAGATAACTTTCACTGGCAGATATCTGATCTTATAAAAAGTAATTCAAGCAATTTTAGTTTATACTAGCTGTTAACCGTGGTTTCGCCCGCAATGCTATTGTAGTGGCAATGCTGACAACGTTTTTAACCGACTTCAAAAAAAGGAGGAGGTTATCAATTCGACTGTATTTTTTTTTTTTATATGTTTGTTACCTCATAACTTTGGACTGGGTGAACCGATTTTGATTATTCTTTTTTTATTTGAAAGCTGGTACTTCCCGTGTGGTCCCATTTTAATTTGGTCCAGTTCCGACAACGGCATCCAGTGCAAAACCGTATAAGTTTTAAATTTGCATTAATTATGTAAACGACAAATAGACGAATAATTCAATATCGAAAAATAAAGTAAATTTTCAAAAAAAAGTATTAACCGACTTCAATATCAATCAAAAACCCATAATTTACTAAAAAGCGGAAAATAAATAGTTTATCAAATTAACCAAATTAAATAAAACATATGAATATGTGTGCTACCTAGAGATGTATTGGAAGTCGGTGCGAACCGAAAATCATATCATCTACATAGGTACAAAGTTTAAGTCCACTCTCGCGTCTCTGTAATACATTTCTACCTGGAACAAATTTGAAATTTCGGTTGGCACCGACTTCCAGTACATCCTAGGTAGCACACATATTCATATGTTTTATTTAATTTGGTTAATTTGATAAACTATTTATTTTCCGCTTTTTAGTGAATTATGGGTTTTTGATTGATATTGAAGTCGGTTAATACTTTTTTTTGAAAATTTACTTTATTCGTATTAAAAGTACTACGTAGTTAGCCACAGCCCCCACTCGAGTCAGTCGTTGTAAAGCCTCCGTCGCTAACCCGCGTTTACTTTTCCAAATAATAAATCTTGATTAGTAGTTTATAAATCGGAGTATTATTTTCTCCACCCTACACTCACACACGCTAAACACTAAACTATCCCCAAAACCGTTAGACCAGTTTTCACGAAACTTTCACTGACAGATAGCTGACTTTACAAAAAGTAATTTAGGTAATTTTAGTTTATACTAGCTGTTAACCGTGGCTTCGCCTACAGTACTTTTTCCAAAACGGTTAGACTGATTTTCAAGGAACTTTCACTGGCAGATAGAGGACCTATATAAAGTAATTTAATTTATTTTAATTTAGACTAGCTGTTAACCATGGCTTCGCCCGTTGTGCTATTACCAAAACGGTTAAACAGATTTTCACGGGGCATTCACTGGTAGATATTACTTATAAAAAGTAATTGAGGTTATTCTATTTTAGACTAGCTATTACCCGCGACTTTATCTGCATGAAATTTAGCAAGATTTCAACTCATTCTTTATTTTTAATATTAGAAATAATTATCAGCTTATTGCTTACAATTCGACATTATAATTATTAATAACTTTAATTATATAGAGGTCTTCCTAATAAGATCTTAGATTATAAACGTATTACGTAAAGAGTTCCATAATACAATTTCTTGCGGAACAGACAAGCGTTTATTTTTTGTATAGTCACAGAATCTTAATTATAATAATGGCAATGTATATTAAATGTAATGTTAATCTAAATCTTTATAATAATATTTTAAGTTATTGTTTCATTAAGTCCTTATACAGTGTAAGTGAGCGCTGAGGTAGTTATATGATGGGTTAAGGTTCCAAATATGTTGCTGATGACAAACCTCATTTGGCACGCTGTTAGTATTTATATATCTAATGTACAAGTTACATGTTACTTTTAGTGGCGTGCGCGTCGTACTTACAATTGTCTTTAAAGAGCATTTCTATAATTGTACATAGTCTCACAATTTTATTATTCTTTAATACGATTTAAAAAAAAACGCATGCGGAGCTGCGGGTACAGCTAGTTATTAATTATATATAATTATTATTTATTAATTAATTATTTAAGTATCTACTAAAGTATATTATGATTTTACATATTATATATTCGTTACGTTTCGTTTTCGTCGTACGTAAGTCATGTTAAAAATATCGAATGTAGGGAGGGTGAAAAAAAACCGACTTCGATATGAAAAACCAATAAGGCATTAAAAAGTGAAAATAACTAAAATATTAAATTAAATAAAAAATATTGATATTTGCTGTACCTAATGATATATTCGAAGTCAATGCTAACCTAAATTCATATCATCTACATACAAAGTTTGGGTCCACACTCGTGTCCTAGATATATATCTGTATAGTATACATATTTTATTACCTGCAATAAATTTTAAATATAGGTTGGCATCGACTTCAGATATATTATTAGGTAGCGATTATTATTATACGTAGATATAAAGTCGGTAAAAATCAAATAAACGATATTTCACCCCCTTAGGGCTTGATAATCTTAATATATATATTTCTTGTGTGCGTGTGTATGTGACTGAACTCCTCCTAAACGACTGGACCGATTTTGATGAAATTTTGTGTGCGTGTTCGAGTGGATCCGAGAATGGTTTAGATCCAAAATTGGCCCGTTAGGTGGCGCTGCGGTCGACTTTTAGGATTTTTTTGTTTTCAAGGCAGGACAACGTCCGCCCGGTCCGCTAGTATTTATATATAAATAAAAAAAGAATGTTTAAAATCGAGGCATAATTGACGAAAATATCGATTAACATACATAAAAAAAATACATACAACCGAACATAGTAACCTCCTCCTTTATCGAAGTCGGTTAAACAGGTAATTGGAACATAAGAGTAAAATGACAGATGACGAACCGTCATTTTCATTTACATGTGTGTATATGTTTTGTGTAATTCAAGCAGTGGGGAAGTAATGTATATTTTAATTAGTTTATTGTATTTCTAATGCATTTTATATTTCAAAAATTGCTTTCCGCACTTCTCCTCCATACAAATTTTAACTATGCCAAATTTCAAGTTCATCCGTTCGCGCAATTCGCTTAAAAAGGTATACAAAGTTTTACAAAGTATTAATATTAGGTCTTTACCTATGAAATTGCCGTTTTGTATGAAAAAATTTAAACGAATTTTTTTCATGTATTTTTTATTTGTATTAATCGAAGTAATCACCCATGCAATCAATGCATCTTTGCCAACGCAGTCGCAGTTTATTGATGCCCTTCTTAAAGAAATCAGCTGGACGGAAGGCAACAAATTCTTCAAAGGCATTTTGTACTGCCTCTCGAGTATTGAATTTTTTTCCCGCCAAGGAGTTATCAAAATTCTGGAAAAAGTAGTAGTCTGTAGGCGCAATGTCTGGTGAGTACGGCGGATGACGGAGAACTTCCAACCCCAGATCTTGCAACTTGAAGGCCGTCTGCTGTGCAGTATGAGGTCGCGCGTTGTCGTGCAGGAGCAGCGGAGACGAGCGATTGACCAATGCTGGTTGGAGATGTGCCAGCTTCTCCATCATTGTGTTCAGTTCTTCACAGTACACATCTGCAGTAATGCTCACCCCGTTTGGTAAGAAACTGTGATGAATCACACCGGCGCTAGACCACCAAACAGTGACCATCACTTTCCTAGGGGTAAGTTTTCGTTTAGGGCATTGTTTACGTGCTGAACCAGGATCCAACCAACTTGCTGAGCGCTTGCGGTTATCAAACAGAATCCATTTTTCATCGCAGGTAACAATGCGGTTCAAAATTCCTTCATTTGTGTGTCTGTTGAGCAGTGCAAGGCACTTCTCGACGCGTACTTCGCGCTGGCGATCATTGAGTTCGTGGGGCACCCATTTGTCAAGCTTTTTTACCTTGCCAATTTGACGCAAATGGACCAATATTGTTTTGACGCTAACGTCGAAAGCTGCTGCTAATTCAGCCGTAGATTGTATATCATCAGCTTCCACAATCGCCTTTAATTCGTCATTGTCGACCAAAGTCTTCGGACGACCGCGAGGTTCATTTTTCAGGTCGAAATTCCCAGAACGAAAGCGAGCAAACCAATGACAGGTGGTGCGTTGGTTTGTAGTGTTAGCTCCGTAAACGTTGTTGATGTTGTGTGCCGCTTGTGCCGCGTTGCTGCCACGACGGTACCCATATTCCATAATTACTCGAATTTTTAACGTATCCATGATGATAAAAAAGATTAAATTGCGATGAAAATGTAACATTAATCAATAAACAAATTACTACTTTTGGAAAAAGAATTCCATGTTTTTAAAATAATATTAATTTGAAATTAGAATTCTTAGCCAAACAAAAAATATTTTGATTTGAAATGGCCAGTACTGCAGAACGGCAATTTCATAGGTAAAGACTTATTATATAAGATACTATTTTAGTATTTTATAGAATACTAGCGGGCCCGGCGGATGTTGTCCAATTGTGAATCTAAACCATGCTTGAATCCACCTGAACACACATAAAAGTTGCATCAAAATCTGTCCAACTGTTTAGGAGGAGTTCAGTTACATACACACGGACAGAAGAATTATATATAAAGGTTATTTGTATAACTTTTAAATTACAATTTCAAGATTATTAGAGAAATGCTTGTAAAGATTCTTTGTACACAATGTCTATTTATTTTTCCTCCTCGGCGTATGCGTACCACACTTGCCCCACTCCTCTGCGACAAGAAAATATATCGCTAACCGTATACTGCTCATAAAATCGTATTAAACTAGCTTCTGCTCGCGGCTTCGGCCGCGTTATTGTCGATTCGGTATATCCATCGGGTACAGTAATTTTTTTCTGGATGAAAGTACCCCATATCTTTTATCTGTGTACAAAATACAAGGTGTATACAAAATTTTATTACGATTGTTTCAGTAGTTAAAGCTTGAAATCGTAACTAACAAACGCACATTTATAATATTAGTAAAGACATATAATAAGAATGTAAATGGACCGTGTCTTTTTTGTTTTTGTAAAAAAATTGTTGCAGGTGTCTAAGAGTTATTAATAAAACACGTTACAATCATTTTTAGAAATGTCTGTCTGACTTTTTTGTAGGCATTAACAAGCTCTACAACTTTTTTCTAGAACTCAATCATATATCTCTCATCGTTAAGGCAGTGTTCGTAAGAAACGTTTTCGTTCGACCGTTTTTTCTCCGCCTTACTTTGCAAATCCTAGTACTATAAAAAAGTATTTTCATTTTTCCGGTTAATATATAGCCTATGACACTCACAAATAACGTGGCTTTCTATTAGTAAAAGAATTTTCAAAATCGATTTAGTAGATCCAGATATTACCCCCTACAACCTCACAAACTCACAAACTTTACCTCTTTATAATATTAGTATAGATGAGGCACTTTCAGGCACATGATATTCTGAAAGACTGATGAATGAAGAAAGTAACAGGACCGGAGAGTTAGGGACCGTACCGTGAAATTTAGGCGTTATACAAAAAATAAGTAACAATGAAGTAAGAATAGCTGTGAATGGTATGAAAAACAAAAAAGCCGTAGGGCCAGATGGCATACCTATAAAAGTATGGAAGTTTTTTAACCGACTTCGAAAAAGGGTGAGGTTACTACGTTCGGTTGTATGTATTTTTTTTATGTATGTTAATCGATATCTCCGTCAATTATGAACCGATTTTAATGATCCTTTTTTTATTTGAATTGGTTATATTCAGAGGTGGTCCCATATAAATTTGAAGAAAATATTCAACCCCTAAGGGGGTGAAATATCGTTTATTTGATTTTCACCCACTTCGTCTCTACGTATTTTCGTGAAACTGGAACCGATTTATTATACCCATTAGAAACCAAATATATTTATGGACACTAAAAAAGGTGAAATAAAATTTTTTTACAAAAAAAATACACCGCCTTCGATGTGAAAAACTAATAAGGCACTAAAAAGCAAAAAGTAACTGAATTATTAAATTAAATAAAAAATATTGATATTTGCAGTACTTAATTATATATTTGAAGTCGATGCCAACCTGTATTGCAAATTTGTTGCAGGTAATAAACTATGTACACTATTCAGATATACATCATGGGACACGAGAGTGGACCCAAACTTTGTATGTAGATGAATATGAATGTAGGTTGGCATTGACTTCAAATATATTATTAAGTAGTGCAAATATCAATATTTTTTATTTAATTTGATTAATTTAATAATTCCGTTATTGAAGTGAAACTTCTTTATCGGCGTTGGAAAAAATTTACCGTCACATTTTTCGGTTACGCGCCATCTTTTTTGTATTCATGTCTATGATAATAAAATCCTTTTGTTTAAACTTTATCTAATTTGACTTTATTTTTTAATATATTAATGAAATTGTTTAAAAAAAAAAAAAGGGTTTTTTTTTTTTTTTTTTTTTTTTTATTTTTAGTGCCTTATTAGTTGCATATAAATCATTTTGCGAAAAATAAGGCCTTAAACAAGTTTAACGGGCGGTTTATTTTTTTTTTGTAATTTTTTTTTAAAAGTAGATTGATGGTTGTGGCTTTGTTTTTTTAATAAGATGTTACAAAAAGAAGCGATCCCAAAAGAATGGTGCAATAGCATAATACTACCTATCTTTAAGAATAAGGCTGATGTGCAGGACTGTAACAATTATCGAGGAATAAAGCTCATGTCACACAGTATGAAGGTTTGGGAAAGAGTGATAGCGAGACGAATAAGAGATGAGACTGAAGTGACTCAGAATCAATTTGGGTTTATGCCTAAACGAGCGACAACACATGCCATTTTCGCACTTCGGCAACTGTGCGAAAAATTCAGACGTGTACATAAGAACTTGCATATGATGTTTGTTGATCTGGAGAAGGCATTTGATCGAGTACCCCGAGATGTTTTGTGGTGGACTTTGATGGGCTAGTATGTACGGTCAAGCCAAAACACACGTTAGGTCCGAAGCTGGAGTTACCGATGATTTCAATGTGGCTGTACGTTTACACCAGGGTTCAGCTTTGAGCCCTTAATTATTTCTTCTTATTATGGATGCATTAACATCAGACATACAGGAGGATACACCTCGGTGTATGCTGTTTGCTGATGATATTGTTCTTATCGGAGAAGATGCTGCCGAGGTCCAGAACAGGCTGGAAAAATGGCGAGAAAAACTGGAGAATGTAGGTTTGAAAATTAGTAGAATAAAAACTGAACATTTGTTTTGCGACTTCGGTGGTACATCTAGTTTTTCTCCTATAGCCTTAAATAGTGTTTCCTTACCAGCCTGTTCCAATTTTCGGTATCTCGGTTCATTGATACAAAACGACGGTGGCATTGATAAGGACGTGAGGAGTGGGATAAATGCAGGATGGATGAAATGGCGAAATGTGTCTGGGGTAGCTTGTGAACCACGAATGCCTTTGAAACTCAAGGGGAAGGTTTATAAAACTATGATAAGACCAGTCATGCTGTACGCATCTAAGTGCTGGGCTACGAAAGAGACGAGTTAAGGTGGATGTGTGGTGTGACTAGAATGGATAAGATTAAGAATGAGTATATTAGAGGAAGTTTGAAAATAGCATCAGTGACAGAGAAATTGAGGAGTAATAGGTTAGCACGGTATGGGCATGTCATGAGGAGAGATGAAAACCATGTAACTAGAAAAATGTTGAGTATGATTGTGGACGGATATACGAGTAGAGGAAGACCAAAAAAAGTATGGATGGACTGTGTGAAAAATGATATGTGCTTGAAAGGTGTGAATACTAAGATGACATATGACAGGAGAGAGTGGAAAAATAAAACATTTTGTGCCGACCCTACTTAGGTGGGATAAGGGTAATGATAATAATGATGAGGTACTTTCGTAAGTCTCCACAGAACTATTGTTTAGCAAGTATAGATATTACATTAAACTTTTAGGCCACATTTTGAAAGGTAATCTATACCAAAAATCCAATTAACCTACGGTTCATAATGTAAAAAGATTACAATCGCTATAACTTTGTACAATTATCTATTATCCTCTATGTGAAAATCTGCCAACAAACACCTATCAATATCTTCAGAGGGCTACACATCTGAGAGAAAACTATTTTATTCATATCGTATTGTCTTTGTTAGCAGCGTCCTCTTTTAACTCTATTTGAAAATGTACATAAGTATATCGTTAGATTTCCAAATGAGCTACATCCAGTTTTAATCGTTCATTTATAACATGTTTAATTTTTTTTACATCTTAAGTTTGTATACACCGAAAAGGAAGTTCAAATTTTATCGTTTATAAGGATATTAGTTTTATTTTCTAATCTTTATATTTTACATACACAAAATAAATAACGTAAAGTATTAGGAATGGCTTATATTGGATGTACCTAGCTTATTTTATAAATGTAACTATACATATGTAACCCAATATACTGTAACAACTATTATTGAAGCGAAAACTTCTTTAGGTATATTAAAGAGTGAACGAAAATGGACCGTCATGCTCGGTTCGGTAAGCTGAATCGGGTTTATTTCGTTCCCCTCGACAAAGCGTGTTCGGGTCAGTGACGCACTGGTATACTAAGCCTCAGTCGTCTTTAACCATGTTTACTGTCTGATAAAAAGTGCATCGTTACATATTATAATAACAAAATAATATTACATGTGCTATGTTTATCAATGGAGGTATATATAGTTAGTATCCAATATTTCAGTTAAAGGTAATTTATTGTAAATACACGCATGTGATTATTATATATGATCAGTTTAGCATCTAAAGTGTATACAATCTGTGGTGCATATAGTGACAAATTTATTTCGCGTCAAGGTAAGTTTCAATTTCGAGTAAACTATCATTAATTGTTGATTGAAATCATATGATAATAAACGTCGATTAACTGTCATCGTACTTCAGAATTCCTGTTTACTTATAAATTCCTTGGAATACCCAAAGAACCGTTCAATAACCACAGAGGACGTTATATTTCGGTAACTTTATATAGGTAACTTACTCTATGAAACTAATAACCAGTTCTTTACTGTTTTTACTAGATGGCTCTCTTTAGAACACAGTGTCTAAAATAGTTATGAAACCTATAAGCATTTCTTTGAAGTATCAGCAGGTGGCTTTCTTTACAAGATAGCGTATGAAACTAATTAAATAATTTTAATTCGTCATTAATTATTGCACTATTATTATTAACACTTTATTTTTCAAAAGTCAATAAGTAGCCTAAAATCGTGTATGATAATCTGTTACATGATACATCGCTATTTTTCAAAGACTATGGAATACAGTAATGTCACTGTCACAATGTCAAACAAAAACAAACACCGGCTTCGTTTTGTGCATGATACTTTTTCTGCTATTCAGTTAGATTTTATATTTATTAGTAGTATGTTCTTGTCTGTGCTTAATTACCTAGCCTATTATTTAATAAATTATTAGAAAATGCATACGATAATGCAGCACGGAAAAAGTAGTAAAATTTTACGTAAAGATGCATGAAGTAGCTATATAATTTGTGTGGATATAAATAAACATAAAATGCGATCTCATTCAAAATTTTTCACTCATGAATAATTCAAATATAATATACATATATCTACGTTTCCTTAATGTCGAGGTATAGGCATATTAGAATTAACAATAATTTAGATTATCGTTTACTATATTTAGATAGGCCCTATATGATAAGAGCAGCTTTACAGTTTGATGCAAAAATATTTTAGGTTAATTTTTGCAGATAAAACATCAAACATAACATTGAATAGTTAAACGCCGCTCACTGGTCACTTAAGGTGAATCAAATTTATATGAAGTTTATCATAAGATGGTGTGCCTAGAAACGCAATTTAACAAGTTATTAAACGGATGAATTACAATTAAAAGTACCTCAAAAACCGGGCAATTAGTATAGATTAATAGAGATATCAATAAATTTCTCGTAAACTACTTATATATATACATATAAATATTTTTTATAAAATAAAATGTCATGCACCCATTTTAATTTTTTTTTCTTTTTTAATTGAATTAGTGGTATTATCTGTTTATTACTTTTAGTATAACGTTTCCTAATAATATATATTACGCGACATCATAAAAGTTACCATCTATATCTACACATATAGTAAGAATGTAAATCTAACATGTTTGTATGTATTACATTTTTGTAAAAAAAATTGTTGCACGTATCTGGGAATAAGTAATAAAATACATTTCAATCACCCTTAGAAATGTCTATCTGTTTGTATAGACTTGTATCACTTCTAAAATACCATGTTCATGATAAAACCTCTTCAAGAAAATCATAAAGCATACCTTCAAATAACATTTAGTTATTGTTTCATTGAAATTGGATCACTCAATCAAAAATTATTGTACTCTTAAAGATGACACAACTTAAGTACGAGAGAAATGTAGATAAGTAAATGTAAGTCCATTTACATACATTCAGATGACTTTATTAATAGTTGTTTTTTTACATAAGGTGTCACATAGATGAAGTCATGGGGACAGCTAGTATATTATAAAATCATGATCTATATAAATTACTTATTTATAATTGTTTATATGTTGCTTTTTACAGAAAATGGATGAGAAAAACATATCCACTGATAAATTGGCACGAAAAAGGGAGCTGGCTAATGCACGCATGCAAAAATATCGTGAAAAGAAACGTAGTGCATCCAAACCATTGGGTTCCTTGGCACAAAATGAGCCTGTGACGGCTGAAGTGATAAATATAAGAAAACGAAAAATGGAAGAAGAAGCCAAACAACGGAGAGAATTAGCCAAGGAACGTGCAAGAAGATATCGTGAGAGAAAGCGTATCAGTGCTCTGGGAACTGTTGGCAATTTGATTCATAACTCAAAAATTCCCGGGGCTTCATATGTTAATCCACCGTTTACAACGTTTCATGATTCTCAGATTGCCGGAACATCTACAAATAAAGACATTCCACTTATTATGGATAATTCAGAAAATGAGAAACATAACGACCAATACTGTGCAGAGTTCTTACAAACCAACAGATCATCCGCAACTTACAGTTCTTGGACACGAGACAGCAGTGCTCATATACAATTTCATAAACAGTTTATTCAGAATTCATTTGGACATGCCTGCAAAATTTGCGATCGATTGTGGTTTAAAATTGAATTGAAAAACTTAAATGATGAAGGTATGAATTTTGCACAGACATTTCTTCCGAACATAGATGAAAATCCAATTGCAGTTTGTTCTACCTGTCGTTATAGCATCCAGGTAAACTCTATACCTAGCATTTCTGTATATAACGGTTTTAAATATCCAGATATTCCTGATAATTTGCTTAATTGTCCCTTAGATTTAGTGTCCGAGAGATTAATCTCGCCCTTAATTCCATTTACCCAAATAAGAAGGCTTCGACAAATTTATGATAAATACGAGATTTATGGGCAAGTCATTAATATTCCTTTGGAAGGTAATACAATGACCAATGAATTACCGAGAAATATCAATGATGATTATTGTATTTACGTACACATCAGAGGAAAAAAACTGCACAAAACTAGGTATATGCATGACCTAGTGAAGAAACAAACTATTAGAGAGTGGTTGAAATACTTGGTGGATACACCACTTTATAGGGCATATAATATTACTATAGATGATACGTTTCTTAATATTAAACATGAGGAAGAAGTTCCACCAGATGATTCTAGTGGAATAGATATTGCAAATCAGAACAATGGACTCGATGGGATTGTTGAAAATGAGATATGTGAAAATATACCGATTAGAGAGGGTTTATCAGCCCAACAACAAACTGTAATGTGGAATGACAATTTATATTTAAGAATAGTTCCTGGGGAAAGTTTATTATTAGAGAAACATGCTGAAGAATTGTCATTTCCATCAATTTATCTCGGAGAGTGCCGTCAGTTTCAAGAAGGGGTTACTGCAACTCCTTTTATGATGGCATCAAGTGAATTGAGACGATCAGATAGACGTGGAGTAACGCCTCAACATTTATTATATATGGCAATGAAAATAATGCGAATAAGAGTAAAGGATTCTCTCGCTGCGGTATTTAAACATGTAGGGAAAAAATCCGGTACGAACGAAGAAACAATACAGTCAGAGGACTATAATTGCATCGAAAGTAATCTCGCTTTTTTACGGTCTATTCCTAACTCTGCTTGGTACTGGTCTGAAAAGAAGAATGATCTATTAGCTATGATCAGGCAATTAGGAAAACCGACTATATCTTTCTCCATAAGTGCTAATGAAATGGGGTGGTCGGATTTGCTACAATTATTGTACAGACTGAATAAACGTGTTCATATCACCAAAGAGGCAGTATCGCAATTACATTTTATGGCGAAAAGTACTCTCATCAACGAAGACGCTGTTACTTGTGCGATATACTTCAATAAATTAGTTACTGTTGTAATGAATATTCTTAAATCTAAGAAATGTAGCCCGTTTCGAAAGTACAGGGTCGAACACTACTTTAAACGCATTGAATTTCAAGGTCAGGGCAGTCCTCGTGCGCATATTTTGGCTTGGCTTGATAATTCTCCAAACGATGCTCTTAATAATGATTACAATAAAGCCATTGAACTAATAGATAGTTTAATATCAGTCTCTGTAGCGGAAGCATCAGGGAATATTAAACTTCAAACGCATAAGCACATACCTACATGCTATAAAGAGATGGATGTAAATGAAGTAGGAAAATGTAGATTTGAAGCACCATTCATGCCATGCAAAAAAACCATGATTTTAACTCCCATGAAAAATACAGCAGTAAAATACAACGATTACAGAAGACGCTACACCGGAATACGTATACGATTAGAGAATGAGGATTTTGTGGACATGGACGATTTTTATGATCGTAATGGTATTGATACGGATGAAGATTATTGCAACATTATCAGAGCAGGAATAGACAGACCAAAAGTGTTTGTAAAACGTGAACCTTCTGAGAAATGGCATAGTGCTTTTAATCCATTCATCCTTAATGTAGTTCAATCCAATACAGACTTCCAATTCATCACAGATGAGTATTCATGTGCAGCCCATTTAGTAGAATATATTTATAAAACAAATAGAGGAGTAAGTGTATTAAGACAGAAAATAATTGAAACAATAAATGAACATCAAGACATGGATGTCATTGACGTAACGAAAAACATCAGCGAGAATATAATAAATCATACTGAAATGACATGTCAAGAAGCGGCTTGGTATTTATTACGTGAACCCATGTCCAAATGTTCAACAGATATCGCTTATATTCCTACAGTATGGCCGATTGAACGTCAACGAGTAAAAAAAACTATGAAAAAGTTAAGTGAATTAGATGACGATTATGCTGATGTGTGGAAAGAAAACTGGTTCGATAAGTATGAGAAAAGGCCTGAATGTTTGGAACAAATTACATTAGCGGAATTTGTATCTAAATATTCCATAAACAAGAAAGGGGAATTTGTTGAGAGACGTGAATCTAGAGTTATTCGATACCGAAATTATGATATGGTCAATGATTTTAATGAATACAGACGCGAGATGGTGACGTTGCACATACCATTCCGAAACGAAGAGGAGGAAATACTAGCAGAAATGAAATTTATTACTATATACGATGATCATGAGGATATTATTCTGCAAAGGAGAAAGGAATTTGAGTCAAATATAGATATGAATAAAACGATAGAAATTTGTAGGGAACTATGTCACGAAGAAACTCTGATTCATGAAGACGAAATACAAGATTTTGCTAACAAATTCCCTAAAGGAAACCCATTTGAGCAATTATATGACAATCCGAACTCTGAAATAGTGACTTTTAATTTGCCACTCTAAATAACATTGGAGCTGTTGGTAAAAAAATAAATTTCTGTTATCCAATAATAATAATCCTTTACAAATATCTTCTACTAAGTCTTCTGGAAGTGGTAAAATGTAAAGCATAATAAAGCCAAGTTACACAAAGACGGAATTTTCGTAGTTAATGCTTTTTTTATTTCTGCAAAATCTTGGTCCACATTTTTTTTTTCAAAGGTTGCTTTCGTTCATTTCATTAATCAGTAGCTGTGTCCGCACCTAACTTTATGTGATAATAAAAACAGTAATTAATAAAGTAGTCTGAATGTACTAAGTCCATTTACTTATCTACTTTTCTCTTGTATTACCAAGTCGTGGCATGATAAAAAAAACAATAACTTTTGGTAGACCAAACTGATTTGAATGAGACAAAGAGTAAATATTACTCTAAGATATGCTTTATGATTCTTGAAGAGGTTTAATCATGAACACAGTATTTTAGCAGTGATGCGTGTCCAAAGATGTAGACATTTCTAAAATTGATTGAAATATATTTTATTACTTATTGCTAGAGACCTAGACCATTTTTATTTATAAAAAATCTGAAAGGTACAGAGACACGTTACATTTACATTCTTATTATATGTTAAAAATCGTTTTAAATGTGAGCAACTATTATTATTTTAATGAACTATTATACTCCGGATTTTTAATTGGGATTATTGCCTTTATGGCGGCTTCTCATCTTTTGTGGCCTTTTTTTTCATACTGAATGCTTACATCACTATATCTTGGTCAATTCTAACAATATTTTTTTACATTATTGTAAAATTTCGTTAAAATCCATTCAGTAGTTTGTACGTGAAAGGGTTGAAAATAAATAAATAAAACAAATCGATTACAATTTTATTTATTTAAGCGAATTCTATAGGTACATAACGTTCGTTATATCACAAAGATAAATGTGACAAATATCAACTAGACTTTTACAATTCATAAGGTGATAACATTCGCAGTGTTCGTAAATCGAGAACTTTTATTATAATAATCATTTTCGTTTAAACAATGGAATGTTTTATAGTAATTTCGTACATTCGGCACCGTATATTTTCATACGGCACTGAATTATCTTAATCACGAACACCATTTCTATAACATCCGATTATGATAGATAATATATTTATCTAATAATGAAGAGCTACTCTCGTGAAATATGAAATGATTTCTACGGAAAGCCAAAAATTCACTAATCCATACACTTACACTAAATATATTTCCATACCGAGAATCCATATTTATTAATAATTTTTAAATTTATAAAAATTACTATTAACGTGCAATGGCACAGAATTTCGAGTCGATAAATTAAAATAAGAGAAAAAAAATCACGTATAACATACAAGTGATTTTAACAGTGATAAAATATACCTTAAAAATAAAATACATTTTAAAATAACCAGCGTATAGAGATAAATAGTATACTCATAAACCAACATCCTTTATATTTATTGCACTGTACATACGACATCGTTTTTAATTCACACTTAAATAACAGATTACGTAGCCTAGCGATATGTCACGCAACTAATTTTAAGTGGTCGCGTTATAATAAATCACTGCATAAGATAACATATGCTATTTTTTATTTATACTTAACGAGTTATAATAATAATAAGTACGTGTCATATAACATGAGCGTAGCTTGAAACGGACAGGAGGGGAGGGGGTATACCGGCCCTTCTTACTAAGCTACGGTTAAGCAATTGGTTAAATAATTTTGGAAAACATTTCATTTAACATTATTCATAACTCATACATAATTCGATTGTAAAGTTGAGTCGTTAGATTTTTCGATTTTGTTCTAGTACATTATTACTGCCATTACCAAGTAGATAATGATATTACAAGTTTCTTGTGATCATTTCAATGTTCTAACAAGATGGTGGCCGTCTTGTTATAACTTTTAGTGATTTTTGTGGCATCTCAAAATCCATGCTCCGTGAATCCATGATCCCATTCACTTCACTTGTGCACAATAACAGAAGCTATATTACGTAAAACACCACCAATATTACAAAATATAGAACCAAGTAACACAAGATTATGAATAAAATATAAAATCCACTGCATGACATTCCAAGATCCCGCCAAAAACTCTTTTCTGATGTTATGGCTTAGTCATACATCAGGTCAGCTCTTATGTCTATGGTCGGGGAAGACCAAGCTTTAGACTTGAAGTTCCCAAACAATGGCAGGGGATTCCTGCTCCCCTTAGTCAAAAATCCAGCTACGCCCATGTCATTAACCTATATATATGCTGTCATGAGAAGCGCTACGAACAGTTCATTAACGGTTATTATTAAAAATGAGAATAAACACCAGCTTTTTTTTTACATACACACATCCCATAATACGCAATTTTTTCAAACGCCAGTCTCAGAGTAAATATTTCTAATACAAAATTCATTATACAAAAAAATCATATTAACAATAAATTACACTTAAGACGTATAAGTTTTAAAAATGTATAATAATTCATATTATATTATTATAATGCAGTGTAAAAATAATTTTATACTATTTTTTTATTCAACAATTAAAACTTATAAATTGACGTGATCGAACGTTGCGATGCTATAATATACGAGTACACTACAGTTTAGTGTTGTTTTCCCGGTTATTATAACCGGTAACCGTGCGGCGAGTATTTACGGTTTTTTATTCAAACTAAAAACTAAATGCGTTTTGTGTGTAAACACTTTAATAAAAAATTAAATAATTATAACTTGCTATTTTTATTCTATAGCTACGTATAAATTATAGCAGTTAAGTGATAATATATTTTCTTACTTGTTTTATGGTATATAATAGAATTTGAACTTATTAATTGCTATAAAATTTAGATGCCTTCGGGTTCTACGAATCGTCTTGGACAAAGCTATATCAAGCTACCGAGAAAAACTTATATATTTTGATAAATACCGAATATTTAAAAACTGTGTTCGTAATACACGAACTTGTTTTCATATTATGTTAGATAGTGAAAAACAGTTGCCGATTCTTATCTTGTATATGATAATTTACCAAATCATACTTATTTTTGTAGATGTTTTGAAATAATCTCTATTATAAAATATATTTATTACATGCGACTACAGACTGTTTCTGAATTTATATTCGTTAAAAATTAAATTTGTACCTATTTTAATTGTAATCATCAAATCGGTAACGTTTGCTAAACATTATTGTATGGCGTAGCTTAATTATTAAGACTCAGAAGTGCAATTAAAGTTGAAGTTATTTTCAATGTTATATTACTTGAAATCTTTTATACTATAATTTTGAATTCCATAAACCCGTTTTCTTAATATATAATGCAGAAACTTCGATCTGCATGAGACGTACTCAACAGTAACATTAACTATTTGAGATAGATTAATACCTAAAGTATGCGTAAAAATAGTTAAATAAAACATTTGAAGGATAAAAGCGTACACCGTACAAATGCATGTAAACCATTACATGATACAATATTATATAAACTTATTATAAACATATAGCAATTTCAAAACAATACTGCAATCTATCACAAAACAAAGGCATTTTCATTCTAACTACGATACGTTTTGGGTTGTATGAACAACCATTTTAAAGGTGTACTGCAAAAAAAAAATCCGCCGCGGAACATGGGAAGAAAAACATCGCTGAAGTAATGAAACTTCCATTTGTTGTACATAAATCTGTCTTGAACCCTCTCAGTTACCGATAAATCAAATCAGTGCCAGCAAAGTATCCACAATGTTCCCACTGATCGAGCAAATTAATAAATATCGATTAAAATTGTACCGGTTGATACCGATTTTTTTTCCAACATTCCACACACAATCCGATAATCTAAATATGGATATGTATAGAACTGACCTCGTCATGCGTTTGAATTAACAAGTAAATCGCGGTCAATATATAACAATAGCTACCTAGATATTTTTGCAAACTGTGGTTCAGTTGCACTCGACGAGAAAAACCGCAGTTTACAATAAAATGTCATATACATCGCTTATATATATATCGGTAAATGAGAACGTTAACTTAATTTACCTTACAATTTAATCATGTAATATAGCGTAAAAAAATTACTACTATACTGTGACGTCACACATATTTGGGACGTACATATCCCTATTACGTAACAGACGCTAACATTAGTTATAAACGTATGTGAACGCGTTAAGTATTAAAATCACTACTTTAATATAAATAGAACGCAAAGTAGTTATTTTTTTGTCACGTTATATAACGAATAACAAATCACGGAGTTATATTTTACACGAGGTCGAATAACAGTTAACAGTGAGACGCGAGCAGTTTATGGAGACGAAAATAGACTACAAGTGTAATCATATCTCACGCGCACAAAGGCATTTAAAACTCATATAAGATTGAATTACGTTCAAACACATCCCCATTTATATTTAGTAGTAGCAAGTCACGTTTGCACACGTTTCTTTTCTTCATCATTTTTATTACCGTCGGAGCCTTGCAATCGTAATGTATCTCTACGTAAATTTATATCACGCAAGCGTGATATTTAACAGTTATATTTAACTGTTACTTTCAACGTTACATGTGACACGTGATATACGTTATCACATATTATATAAATAGTGATGTGAAACATACAGATAACTATCCAAAACTGTTGAATTATAATTGTAATATGTATTTACAGATTGGATAATAATTACATTCTTCAAATATGTAATTAAAACACGGCTGTTTATATCCTATATAAAATAAAATTAAAAAAGTATATAAAAAGTGTACCAAATTATACGTCGATAGTTTAACACATTTAATAATCATTTAGAGATGATGATTGATATTATTCAAATTATATAATGAATAGTCTTCAACAATATGCGGTGATAGTTCGTATCCTGCTACAGAATACTTGAAAGAAACATAAGTACGAGAAAAAAGGTTTATAGGTAACAAAATTATTAATTATGATTGCCAATTATAAAAAAGAAACCTACTAAATTATGTGTTTTTTAAACGCTATAGCCTATCAATACGTCCCAAAATTTCCCTCCATAAAATACGCTATTTTTAACGTTTGTCATTCAACTAATAATTTATTTAAACGACAGAGCCAAACCGTCATAAACAAAATAAGAAACAGATAGAACCTTAAATTACAGTGTTTGATTGTGTGTTTCATTATGCGAATAAATAATGATAATCAGAAATTATAAAAATAGAGGCCGTTAGCTGAAATACACAGAATGACAGGATTTCTCTTATACGTAATCTACAATTAAATAATGTTTTAACATAATTATATAATAATTAAATATTGTCTTTAACAATGAAGCGGTAATGTTCCAGAAAATTTGCACCTATTTGAATTTGTATTATAAAAATTGTATACAGTTTAAACTCCTTACAACGTCGTTAGTTATAGCGAAAAACTTTCTATAATGCAAAAATTAGTTTAACTTGGTTGGTTTACTAGAAAACCATTTATTTGTTCTCTTTCCTCCGAAAACGAAAACTCTTTATAAGGCAAAAAATTCTCGATGCCTTGAAATTCGTTATAAAGAGTTTACAATGTACATCATATGTACTAAATAATATAAGACCATGACGGGAATGTTTTCATAAATTTCATAATTTCTATAAACAAAAAATGAAGTAACTGTGGCAATCATGTTGGTACTCTATTCGAGTGTTCTTTTAGAAAATCAGACTTGAGAATACGAGTTCTCCACACATTGTCATATCCATACAACATTTTAAACATGCATATTGGTGTATACAAGGTGTGGGAAAGTTCGAAAGAAACGGAAATAAATAATTATTAATATAAAAGTTAACGGTGGAGTCGAAAGAAAGAGCTAAGAGCATTTCATAAAACACTTCTCATACTGCGATTGATTAAATTTAAAACGTAACCAACCAACAATATCGATAGCGAATGCAATGGATCTCTTATTCAAAGTAGTATTTTTAATTTGGAATAACAATTAACGCAATTTTATGTACGCAACATATGAAAATATTAGGGGATCTAATAAGCAGACATTGTTTTGTCACACATTTTAATTCATGAATGTTAAGAAATTACTGAATTAAAAAATATTAACACATTTACTTTACTGCGAGATATAAAAAAAACTTTAGTCAGATAATTAAGAAAAATATTCATCTCGACAATAGCGCCATCTTCCGGTTTTACAATTAAAAACTAACCAGGAACCTCAATTAAAGGGAAGGGATAACCCCTCGGCCTCCGAATTAGCCTAAAAGGGTCAAAATGGCGGACACTAAGTTTTTAAAATTTTGTAATAAATTCGGTAATTTTTTTTAGAACTGACACTGCCAAACTGTCTCTTGACCTATGCCTCATAAAGTCTACATTCGTTTGTGTGGAGCTTAAACCATTATGGTTCTAGGGACTCGAGGGTTTAATAAATAGCGTGACATCCCAACCGTCGCTATAATAATTCTATATAAAATTTATAATTTAAGAGATATCTGAAGGATACACGATATAACCCTAGCGCTTTATTGGGAAATTCAAAACATTACAACAATCACAAGTTATTATCGATCAACTTGCTTAACATTATATCAGCTTATTAGGGAGGTGCACCGAGATTTACTCATAAAAAAAATTAAAACTGTTTTCAAATGAATCCCATTTTCAAAAGTATTATAAATAAATTTTAAACACGACTTTCATATCGATATGTGGATATAGTTAGTATTTCTTATAGAGGAGATAAAGTATATCTGACTTAACCGTTTTTTAACTATTTGTATAAGTAAAACGATCATCTGACATATAAATTATTGGATTTTTTAAACGCGAAAAAAGTATTTCTCACTTTCACATTTTAAAAAACAATACAGTATCGTAGAATCTCTATATTCCTAACAAACATTGAAGATATAAAGTTCTTATCGCAATTATTCGACTCTAAAACCTAAAGAGAATACTCGATAGTTTGTTAAATTTGTTCAAGATTTTTTATCGATAATTTTATCGACTCACTCAACCCTAGAACCTTCTACCGCTAAAAAGTACACCGCTAATTTATATGCGAGATATAAATAATAAAATTCATAATTAACGATAAGAATAATCAATCGGGTTAATTGAACGCGCGGACGTTATCACATAAATTCGATGAGTGTTTAAATTTAAGTAATTTAACACGAGACCTGGTTTTTAAAGTATGCATGAGATTACATAATTTTGAGAATAAATTATAACTTATAAATAGAATTTAACTACACTCGGGACAGTTGAACAAGTCGCATGTCATAACACGATAAAACACTTTACCGGGATGTGACAGAAAAATCGATATAGATCGTAATCGATTTCATATAGATATTGATACAGTATTATTAAAAATTGTAAGTATTTTGATTCGAGTTAAAGATTTCTTTACGTGTGTAAACAAAGCGATCTGCGACGTCTGTCTATTCGCGATAAATTCAAAAACTACTCAACGGATTTTAATGCGATTATCACCAGTAGATAGAGTGATTCATAAGGAAGGTTAATGTATATAATTTGACAGGATTATTTATTTTTTTAGGACGGGACAACGTCCGCCGGTCCCGCTACTTTTATATAATTAATAAAACGGGAACTTTGATAAAGTACAAAGAATTTTTAATAAACTGTACTGAGTAATTTTTATTTCGAAAATGTTCAGCTTTTATAAGAAATGGTAATGTAATATTATAATGTATATTAACTAAATTTAAAAATAGTAATAATCCAGTTAAAATTATAGTTACGATCGATAACACTGAGTTTCACAGTGGCACGGTAAAATGGAGAAAATAACCTTGGAATGCAACGTTGTACTGACGTCCAATTGTAATATTCGACATTAAATATTTAGTATTTCAGTCGAAACTCACAACGATCTTTATAATATATTATATTCTTTGTTATTCTAGTATTACAATGACGTTGTAACTGTGTCGCATTGTGATTGGCTGTTCAACGTAGTGTGTATACGCATGGTGAAGGTTGTAATGTCGAAAAATGATAAAATAACCCATTAAACTATCCCGACTGTAACTTTTACAATATTTGAGTCGTTACATGTTAAAATGAACTAAATCCTATTTTAATGTTAATATAACATGTTTATTTTTTTTATGATTTCTAGTTTTTATACGAGAACAAAGTTCAAATTTTATTACCGTTCATAAGGTTTTTAGATTTTTATATCTTATCGTCATATTTTGCATGTCCAAATTTTCTAGATCTTGTAAACTAACATTGGATTTATGTTATTTTGAAATGTATCGACAAATTAATCAGACTTTAATAATTATAACACTAGATTAAAATAAAGTTGATAGTTAAGGATACGGGCAGAGCGTAACGTCCGCGCAATATACCGACTGATAGATATATACATCTACACAATATATTACGTTAGTTTGTGTGTCTGTGCGTCCGCTGCACTAGCATTAGTCCCCGGTGTCGGGCCAGCTCGCCTCCTCCGCTATTCTGTCCATACAGTTGCACAGGAACTGGTACTGGAAATACAAACATACAAAATAACATATTTCTGTCGTTACATTTCAAAATGAGCTAAATCCAATGTTAGCCTAAGTTTCTAATATTTTACGTTATTTTTCAACACCTTCAAAGTTTGTACGTGTAAAATATGAAGGTTATAAAAAAATAATTGCAACATTTCCCTCGGCAGCGGCTCAAGCCTAGGTCCGTTACCTCGGCGTGGAGCCCTTGAGTACGCTGCTCGCGCGATACACTCACACAAAATCTTACATATCACCTCCACGCACGTGCACGCATACACGCTTACACATGCAAGTGGAAGGGTCTTATCTTTTTTCCCTTATCAAACTGAAATAGTTTAGAATATTATCCGATACGAAATATATATATGAGTTGCTGAGGTATGTATACTTGGTACACATATATGTTTCAACAACTCATATATGTATGAATAGTTAGCTTAGCTTAGGTTAGCTCAGATAGGTTAACCCATACGAAGGCTGGGCCTCGAGGTGGCCCTCAATAAGACCGAGGCCTTAATGTTTAATGGGCCTCGACGGGGGCCACCTCCGGGGGCTCACATATATGTGGAGAGTGTCCGGGTCAGGGTGGGGACCCAGATGAAGTATCTGGGCCTCACCCTGGACGGACGTTGGCGGTTCGAGCCCCACTTTAAGGGGCTCGGACCGCGCATAGTCGGGGCGGCGGCGGCGCTCGGACGACTCCTGCCCAACACGGGGGGGCCGGGTGCCGCCTGCCGGCGCCTCTACATGGGGGTTGTGCAGTCCATGGCCGCCTATGGGGCACCATTGTGGGCGGACGCCCTCAGCGCCACCAATATTCGTGCGCTGCGAGTTGCGCAGCGCACCGTGACGCTGAGGGTGATACGAGGTTATCGGACGGTGTCCTCGGCGGCGGCCATGGTGCTCGCCGGCTCCCTTCCTTGGGAGCTAGAGGCGGAGGTGCTTGCCGCCGTATATCAATATACGGCGGTCAAGAAACAGATGGGGGAGCCTCTAGCTCCCAAGGAAATAGAGGAAAGGAGAAGGACGGAGAGAGAGGGGCAGATGGAGAGATGGAGGCGGGACCTGGCGGACGCGCGGTACGGTAGAACGACTATTGACGCCGTCCGCCCGGTTCTGCCGGATTGGTGTCGACGGAATTGGGGCTCCCTGACGTTCCGTCTGGTGCAGGTGCTAACCGGGCACGGGTGCTTCGGTTGGTACTTGCACCGGATAGCTCGCAGGGAGCCAACCGCCGTATGCCATCAGTGCGGCGCTGATCCGGACACCGCGCAGCACACTCTTTCTGAGTGTGCTGCGTGGGAGGATCAGCGTCGCACTGTGGCTGCGGCGGTAGGACAAGATCTCTCGCTGCCGAGCGTGGTTGCGGCCATGCTTGGCAGCGAGAATGTATGGAATATTGTGGCCTCCTTCTGCGAGGAAGTCGTCTCGCAGAAGGAGGCGGCGGAGAGGGTCCGCGAGGAGGACCCTCTGAGTGGTCGTCTCCGCCAACGGAGGACAGGCAGGAGGAGGCGGCAGTTCGATCGTCTCCTCCCGCTATCGTAGTCGGGCCTAGGAAAGATGGGCCGGTCGGGGGGGCCTATCTTCCCCTTGTATAGGTCCGGCGGATGAAGGAGACGGCCGGTAATCACAGAGCCATCTCCTTCCACAGAGGAGGCCTGGCGGCGCCTGTTTGACGCTGGGCTGTCCGCTTGGGGCGACACGATGAAGTCCAATGAGATCTCGTGTCGCCCCAAACATAGCGGAAGGTAGGAAAAAAAAAAAAAAAAAAAAAAAAAAAGATAGGTTAACCTGCAGGAAGACGCTACAGGTCGCCATCAGTCGGGCGAAGGAGCAGGCATGGGAGGAGATGCTCCGGGAGCTGGAGAGGGATCCGTGGGGGCGCCCGTACAAGGTGGCCCGGAAGAAATTCCGGGGCCAGGCGCCCCCGGCAACGGAGACTCTCCAGCCGGAGGTGGTTGAGAGGGTCGTGGGAGCGTTGTTCCCCGACCCTCCGGAGCTCCTCCCTCCTCCCATGCCTCTTCCTCAGGTGGCAGAGGAGACGCCGATCGACCCTCCCCCAGTTACGGAGGCGGAGATGGGGAGGGCGATCGAGCGCCTCCGCACTGCCGGACGTAAGGCACCCGGCCCTGACGGGGTCCCGGGCCGGGTGCTGGCCATTGCATTGGACCATCTTGGGGGGTGGCTTCGGGAGCTGTTTGACCGCTGTCTTGCGGTCGGACAGTTCCCGAAGCCCTGGAAGACGGGGCGGCTTTGCCTAATAGGGAAGCCAGGCCGCCCCCCGGACTGCGCGTCGGGGTACCGGCCCCTGGTGCTGCTGGACGACACCGGGAAGGCGCTCGAGAGGATCGTTGCCTCCCGGGTCGTCCGGCATCTCGAGGAAGTGGGGCCGAACCTGTCGGACGCGCAGTTCGGCTTCCGGTCGGGGCGTTCCACGCTGGACGCCCTGACCCTCCTAAAACAGGTCTCCACGGAGGCGACCTCTCAGGGAGATAGGGTATTGGCGGTGTCCTTAGACATCGCCAACGCCTTCAACAGCCTGCCGCATGCTGTCATACGGGAGGCGCTCCGCTTTTTCGGAGTGCCCCCGTATCTGCGGCGGCTGTTGGAGGCGTACCTCGATGGGAGAGAGGTCGCCTACGTGGACGCTAGAGGACGGATGGTCCAACGCTATACGGCGCGGGGGGTTCCACAGGGGTCGGCTTTGGGCCCGCTCCTGTGGAACATGGGCTACGACTGGGTGTTCCGCGGCGCGCTCCCTTCCGGAGCGCGCCTCATCTGCTACGCGGACGACACCCTAGTCGTAGCCCAGGGGGGGGAATTCAACGAATTGGTGCGCCTGACCACGGAGGCCGTGACTCTCGTGGTCGGGCGCATAAGAAGGCTGGGCCTCGAGGTGGCCCTCAACAAGACCGAGGCCTTAATGTTTCACGGGCCTCGGCGGGGGCCACCTCCGGGGGCCCACATTTGTGTGGAGGGCGTCCGGGTCAGGGTGGGGACCAACATGAAGTATCTGGGCCTCACCCTGGACGGACGCTGGCGGTTCGAGCCCCATTTTAAGGGGCTCGGACCGCGCATAGTCAAGGCGGCAGCGGCGCTCGGACGACTCCTCCCCAACACGGGGGGGCCGGGCGCCACCTGCCGCCGCCTCTATAT